>JAZAYU010000001.1:11711751-12304251 GCA_038501625.1 Corbicula japonica
TCAAGAAACAAGTACAAGTATTCTTAGTGAAATAACTCCAACTCACCCATCAGGTACTTATCTTATCAGATTATTATGATAGAATACATTTCCTATTTTTTAATCATGTTATTAACACATTGTTGATGCAATTACCGTATCATTATTTATTACAGAATAAACTTATAAGGAGTTTAGCACTGGCGCTTGACCAGCCGCGACCCGCAACTCCCCTCCCCCCCCCCCCTCCCCTGCCAATCCTACTTATACGCCCTTGTTTTTTTTGTGTTTCTTTTTTAATGGTGTCAAGACAGGAATATTATTCCATTCTATCAAATTATGCGAAAATACACCGTAAAATATTATATTAAATGTATATTATAGAATTGAATATACACATATATTAATATAATTGAATAACATATTTAATTGAATATTTACATAGAATATTTAAAACATAAAATACGCTTTTGACGGTGTTTTTTCGCATATTTTGATAGAATGGAATAATATTCGTGACTTGACACCATTTTTACGAAAAAAGGGGAGCGTATTAGTAAGGTTTGGCAGGGGCAGGGGGTGGCTAGTCAAGCGCCAGTGGGCTATAGTTTAGACGATTGTCAGAAACGAGCCAAGCTTTCCGTACCTATCGTTAGTTTCCGGGGTCTGGTCATGAACCGACAAGCAATTACCGAAAAGTAGTACGGAAGTCATCAGCATATATATATATATATTACAAAGTATATAAAATCATGGTTGTAAAACTCGTATTACTAAAACAATTCCATATCTTACTCTTACGTGTGGTAAACATTTTAAAGTAAGACAATGATAAAAAATAGAGTATGAATTTTAAGAACTACTTAGGGACGGTACGACCCGGAATTAAATCAATGACCTCAACTGGTTCCCTATTCACAATTTATTCTAATAATCAATTTCGGGAACCAATAATATTTCGTTATCACAAACAACACAAGATGATATGGAACGGTTACGTAATTTAACCACGAGTTTTGGAAAGAAGGTAGATTTCCCTATTCACAATTTATTCTGTTTTTCGGGATACGCCCGTTATCACAAACAACGGGACAAGTATTATGGGAACGGTACCTGCGGCGGGCGGGAATTGGCGGACGGGCGGGCTGCGTCCACAGGGTTTCCGCTCTCTAATAAGTCAAATTTCGTCAATAGAGTTATCACAAACAACACAAGATGACATGGAACGGTACGACCCTTTAAATCAATGACCTCAACTGGTTCCCTATTCACAATTTATTCTAATAATCAATTTCGGGAACCAATAATATTTCGTTATCACAAACAACACAAGATGACATGGACGTTACGTAATTTAACCACGAGTTTTGGAAAGAAGGTAGATTTCTCATTTTTTGTTTTTATACGCCCGTTTAAAAAACGGGACGTATTATGGGAACACCTGCGGCGGGCGGGTTGGCGGACGGGCGGGCTGCGTCCACAGGGTTTCCGCTCTCTGTCAAATCGTCAAAGAGTTATCATCAGGTCTTTATATAAATCGAACTTGGTGAATATGTATGTTGGTGTGCAAAATGTCTCGACCAAGTTCTATAACCAGCCAAATCCCCCAGGCACTCCTGAATTATGGCCCTTGAATTGTCCAAAATAAGGGTTTACGCTCTCTAAGTCAAAGAGTTTTCATCTGGTCTTTATCAAACTTGGTGAATATGTTGGTGGGCATAATATCTCGACCAAGTTCTATAACCAGCCAAATCCCCCCAGGCACTCCTGAATTATGGCCCTTGAATTGTCAACAATTACTGTTTCCGCTCTCTAAGTCAATGACGGGCGTATTTTGTGTCAGTTTGGCAGTCTTGTTTCCTCATGGCTTGGATTTTTCTCTACAAATATGTTATTTACTGATCGGCCTAAGTGGGCAGGGTACAGTTTCGCACTGGTCCCGATTGGCCAACAGTACCCTGGAATTAATAAATGCATAGTTATATGCTATCATACTGTATAGTGTATGCTAAATGTCTCCCTACCATTTCTGAAACCAGGCAAAGTCACAGGTATTCTCTGTTTCTTCTATTCCTTTCATGCCCATGAGACATGCCCGTTACCTCTCAAATGTTTTCAGTTTGTCTTCATGAACATTCTTGAATAAAGCTGTGGTGTTAAGAAAGATAAAACAGGGAGATTATAACAGCTGTTATACCATTAGTTAACAGTGTACTACAAACATGTATCATTGTATGCAGGACAATTTTAACTAGAAAATTTGTCTTGATTTGTAGGACTTATCTACAGCTACAGTCTGTTCTCTGGGTCTGATGAGAATGATCAGGATAAAATCAGGTAAGCATTTAAATGTATGCATATAACTTTTTCATTGCTGCTCTATATTGAGTTATGCCTGTTGTTGTAAAGTAAAAAACAGATATTATTAAGTAAGTTTTTTTACAATGTTAAGTAATTTATCTGATAGTCCCATGAATCCTTGTAAAATTTGAATCTTAATGCAGTGTTTCTTTCCACTTTTGGGAGAAGGGGGTCGCAGCCCTTTGGAGGAGGAAAATTGCAACGCGAACAAAGGAAAGAGGGAATATTTGGAAGATACTGTCAAACACAGCAAAACAAAGTATTCACTAATCTTTTGCGTTTTGCTTTGTAACACTGTAGTACAAGCAACTAAATCTTGCCTCATACTTCCCAGAGTTGAATTTTCTTGCATCAGAAAAAAATTCAGATTTATCATTTTCACTACCATTTTCACTATCACGCTTTTACACATTAGTGGAACAAATTGAACGGTCTATAACAGACTCCTGCAAAGGGGGAATTTTTTATTGGACGTGGGGGAAAAATATATACTATTTTGAGGGGGCAATGGGGCCCTATTTCTCCGAATATTTGGCATAAAAAAACCTGTAATGAAGAAATACTGCACATCTAATTTGAGACAAGTGACGAATACACTGAAAAGTTCTGTATTAATTTTGTGGAATCATCTTATTACAGGATTTTTACTGAAGGTACATCAAGGTGTTGGTGTTGGTGGGTGAATTCTAATTTTGTAACATAGAACCTTCACATAGGCACTGCCCTCTTGAAGTTTCTTAACATGTTACTGTTAATCTATTTTAAAATACATACATGAACTACCTTTTTTCTCTATCATTGTTTTGAATAAGCAGAGTAATATGAACTTTAAATTGTGAAGAAAAATTAGATGGCAGTGTGCATCTATTTAATTAATCAGCACTTTATTTGATTTTCTTGCAGTGCAAAGCCTTTTTGTAGTAGCTGTGTGTGCATATAAAAACTTGACTTGTTTTCTTTGATTTATTTGGTTACTTTCTCCTTCTTTAAATCCTTTACTTTGCATATATAGGCCTTAATTGCATGGGCAAACAGTGAAGATCCAGATCTGCTGCCACATCCATGCCACCTTGTAACTTTTTGAGTCTTTAGGTTGTTTCTGACCATGATGTGACCAGTGCAGATCTAGATCAGATGGCTTTGATGATCTGGATCAACACTTGTTGTACACATGTTAAAATGTGTTTAACTGGAGTAGAAGGTTAAATGCTATCTACGTGTATAACCATATTAAACAGTCAGTTCTTCGTTATTTAACGCTAGCACTGTCCTCTCCTGCTTCTTTTGTCTTAAACTTTCAACAATCAGATATCCTTTCTGCCTCATCACAGATGATTGGATCATCTACTACTGCTAAATGTTCACAGCTGGACATGTTGGCGACATCAGAACCACAAAGAACTTCTGTGGAAAGTTCATTACATGCAATGCCATCTAGTAGGCCATTTATGAGACTACAGGCTTCCACTTCAGGTATGTTTCCTCTAAATTAAGGTGGCTACAACTTAACCCTTCTCTTCATATATTTATGACTGGTCTAGATCCAGATCAGCCAGCACATCTGTGCCCAATGATCTGGATCTACGCTGATCACACATTGATTTATATGCGAACCGAACACTGCTGATTCTGGTCAGACAGCACATTCATGCCCAGTGATCTGGATCTACACTGATCTCTTTATTAGTGAACAGTGCAGATCCTGATCAGACTGCACATCCGTGCCCAATGATCTGGATCTACACTGTTTGACCAACCATAAAGGCTTACATATTAAGGAAAGGGTTAAATGCTCATTAATGGTCCTCATAGGTAGTGTCTTGCTCAAGTAAACATTTCCATGCATATAATTTTGATCAGTTAAGTGACAGTATATAATATATTTACTTTGTTTGGGTAATACTGGTACGCTTGTGGTATAACATGAATTTTGTTTTTGATGCTCCCTAACAAATTTTATGGGAAATAGATAAGGCCAGAAAAAAAAATATTTTAGATTCTCATCCCCGCCTGCCCCTGTCCAAAACCACCCGCCCCAAAAAAATTTATTGGTAAAAAAATCGAAACATATTCTATTCCGTACAGAACGGATTTTAGACCATCCCGAAAAACCAAAAGTGCCCACCCGCCCCCATTTTTCCCAAAATCCAGATGAGAATCTAATAATTTATTTTCTCTGTCCTAACTGTAAATTCTATTCATTCAGTCTTTAAAGTAGCACTATTTACGTGGGTTATTGAACGGATTGCAGAACCAAAGGGTAGCCATGTAAGTATCTATTCCTAAAAATATCCACCCATCTGTTGCACTTTTGCACTGTGAATTGATTGAACATATCTGGATTAAAGCATTTTCTGATACCATCTTAAGGAACGAGAACACAGTTTTTAGCCCTTTGGTTACCCACAATAAGGAAATACTTACACAGTAAAAAGTCCTGTTTTTGAGGATGACTGATTGAAATGTGTGAGATTTTTTTATGCTATACTTATTTAGGGCTGCCAAAGGGAACAACCCATGGTGAAAATTACTGTAATTAAGGCCAGATTTCCTGATGGATGGTACACAATGCTGGTACATAAACTAAGGTAGGTCTGTCTTGTATGTTTCCAGTGTTGAACCTAAGACCAAGGTCACCCCATGTTTGCCATGAGCATAGTAGTATAGCAATAGACCATATTTGTGTCTGGAGCCACATTCTGTATAAACAGAAAGACAAAAATGTTTAAACCAGATCTAATGTGGGCATCTTTAGCCATTTGCACTTTATTCTCTACCCGGGGTAAGATGATAAGTAAGGATGAGTGCTTTTTCAGGAAGTCAACCTGCCTTGTCTATGTTAATATGAATATCATTAAATAATACACTACATTGTATAAGTCGTCTGTCGTTAAAACGCAACTAGTCCCATTATAGTCAGGTTAAGGTTTGCACAGTCATGGTCCCCTTTACAGGTTGGCATGGTCATGGCCAATCAAAAGGACTCTTTGTTTTATTTAAAGTGACCATGACCATGCCAACCTTTAAACTGATGGTCCATTACGGTGCTATTTCAGTAAAATGGGTCAGTTGGAATATAAAAGGTCTTCATGTTGACAACCATATTGAGAAACTATCACATTTTTACTGAAAATGATGGATCATTTGGGGTCTATTCATGAACAAAAACAATAATATATCAATTTTAGTCATTTCAAGTTTTACAAATTCTGTCAAACTTACAGAGACTCATACACACAAAGCTAACTACAAAATGTATTCCATAGGTAATTTCCAAGGCGATAGATTTGATACTTTGGATTTAATTTTCATTGTTTCAAATCACTTTTATCTTACAGTTCATGATATAAATCAATTTTGTGCAGTAATAGTAGCATCTGTTTTAAAATTTGTGATACTTTGTGATATGATTTTAGGAACTCCAAGGGACTGATATACCTACTGTTCACTTGGAGTTGGAGTGGTTTATGCTGTTTTGTGAGTCACATTGTTCAGGATGCAGTCTTTAGATACATGATGGTGACTACAGAGGACCTGATTGAAAACAACAAACTTCTTCTCAGTGTCTACAAATTTCATGCCAATAACTAAATTCATGTGTTTTCTTCTTTTTTTGTCAGGTCGGATGCCTGAGATGTCTTGGTCACAGCATACAAACAGTCCCAGAACTGCCCTCACAGTCTGGAATAATGAAGCTTCTTCTATCCACAATTGCTTTGGATAGAATACCATAGAGAACTCATCTGCAGTCTTTCCAGTATTAGGAGGCTGCTGCACAGTATCTTCAAAGCTAGAACTGTCAATTTTCACACCTTTATTTCATGGATCATTATGTAGGTGGAACCTTGAAGCCTGTCGGGACTTGCTGTCTTTCATTGCTGATCATAAATTATGAATAATGTGACAGTGTTGGTATAAAGAAATTCTGCAATGAACTTTATTTTTTCCCCTAGATTGTCATTTTAATCTTTCAATTAATGTATTTGAATAAAACATTTATGAACACCACTGATACTGCAGTCATCTGATGTGGTGCAATGGAATGCTAGCTTATTGCAATTGGACCACAGAAACTCTAGAGCAGCAGATGTTTTCTTGGCCTGATATCTTGTTTAGGATAGTGTGAACGGTTAACTTAGCCATCTCTTTTATCTGTTGCTTATTGAGGTAGTCATGTATTGGTTATAAAAAAATATTTTTTCTCAAAAACGCATTCATATTGCATATGAACTAAATTTTGAAATCATTAAATTCTATATTTAAAAAACGAAAATATGAAAATAAATTTTTGGGTGGCAAAATTAATTCTTGATGTCATTTTTTAAGTCTTTTTATTTATTGAATGAGAATATTTTTATTTGATGAAAAAAAATATAACAAATAAGAGAGATATTGAGATTTTAGTTTTTGCATTTTAATACATTTGTTCGGCCGGAGACATACAGTGGCATTCTTAAAGTTGTAATATTATCTCTGCATGAAATTATGATAAACTTTCAAGTGACACATCATTTTTCATGGTTATAAAGTAAAGTAGAGTTGAGCATTATTATACATCTGTAGACTAATACCAACATTAAATGGACAGCAAGGAAGCAAATAAATACATATAATCAATTGGTTAAGAGTTAGCTTACCAAGGCTGTGTAACCAAACTTCTAAGGTGTGGGTTTACCATGGTGATAATCAAGATCACCCAAGGTTAAACCTTACAGGCTACATCATATTTAAACCTTTACATGACAAATAGTTTATATCAGTTTACGGACACGCACAGAATTTGAAGTGGCAAGCACAGCTTGTTGTCTCATAAGTTACCAGTGTTGACCCGGCTCATCCAGCACATTCATGCAGTCAGATCAGGATCTAGACAATGTTTGACATTCAGTAAGTACATATCTGCTCACCAACCCTCGAAATAATGAATGGACTGGTCCATTTTTTAAGATCAGCATGTCTGTAGCATAAAGGTTCTTCATTTGCTGTTTCTCAAATTTGCAGTACTGTTTACTCTATGGGATATGGCTTTAATTCTATGGTTGACCATTGTGCGTCCAGATCATCCTGCACATCTTGCAATCTGAACGGGATCTTAAGTGTGTGCCTCTTGATCATGGTCAGAAATATCCTTATGAATCTTAGAGTGAACATTATAGATTCAGATGGATGTACAGGCTGATCTGGATCTACACTGTTGGCACATTGGATAAAAGCCTTAATCATGTATTGAAGGGTAAATAAAATTCACTGGGTATAATTTGGATATCAATATTATTTTGTTTCTTGTATTATTTTAGTGCCTTACTTCAATGAATATAACTTTTATCGTATGGGTGAAAATAATTTAGTGTAGATCTAGATCAATCTGCAGTAAATACAAAATATATTCATTTTTCAGGAAACTTAAAACCATGGCTGCTGGTTGGGATATTTTTGGTTCAAGCAGAGTTTGAGTCTGTGATGTATGAGACTGGAGACATTCCTGCTGCCAAGTTAACTACCTTCACCCCTAGCTCTCTGTTGTCATGCACACCATTATGCCACACAAGGTCATGGTCATGCTGAAGGTAGGATTCTTTGTCAACCTATATCTTGTGTAATGTCAGAAATACACTAACTAAAAGGTGAATGCCATATTACCTGTAAAATGAAGTTTAATTCAAGATATATTCTGAGGTTTGTTAAGATTCTCAGCTCAAGGAGAACATACACAATTTAAAACAAGCCAGGGTTCTCATTGTAGAGAAAAGTTGGGAAAACTTAAATGGTCAGGGAAAAGTGAGGGAATATTTTAATTTTCAGAGAAAATTGGAAATCGGCCAAATGTCTGGGAACTTTGGAATTAGATTCAAGGGCCAAGAAATAAAATGTAAAAAAAATGGAGGAAAATTCAAACAGCTGAGATATATTTCTCAGTTTCTGGTTAAACTATTTCTTTCTACCAATGTTGTTAGCTCTATTTATTCTGTATATCTGTTCCAGTCTTAGATGTCATTAGGTCTGTTTATCAATATCATTTAAGAATTATTTGAAAAGTTTAGACTCAGTAAATAAAATCATTATTGGCATTATAAATAAAAATGGAATATAATAACAGTAAGCAGTCTGTAGGTTTGTATGTTTCTAGTTGTGTGTGTAAACTTTATCATGTGAGGATGAAGGTTTTCATGTAATGTGTTAATTGTATTGTCTCTTCTGTAGCCAAGTCACCCACTCAACATTCAGTGTGCAAATTGTCATGATGGCCCACATGCTGAAATCCATCCTCCCTCCTTAACATCTAGAGGCGATACAAGGTGCCAGTATGGTGAGTCAGGTCCACCGTCTAGTTCCACCTCTGAGGTCTGTGGGGACGGCCTTTACCACCGAGGGAGCATTCCGCAGACAAGAGGTATCAAGGACCATTAAAGATATTGTTTTATACAACACCTGGAACTTCACTTAGAATAAACCTAAGCCAGTAGTTGCATCACAGGATAAAGATGTAACAAGTCCACCTAAAAGTCTGGATTGTGTTTTCAACAAGTCCACCTAAAAGTCTGGTTCGTGTTTTCAATGCCAGATAAGCTGAACAAGTAGGCACCCACAATGCTTAAGCAGTGAAACATGTTCCTCATCTTGCTGAACATGCAGTAGTCGAAAGACCAGGTGTAAAATTACCAGCAATTGAAACAACTGCCCATCAACACTTTCTTCTACCTTAAGCCAACTCAATACGTGAGGTTGTCAACAACACATCAGACTTTCTCTCAAGCACAACAAACTATTTTTATTTAACCCTTTCCTCCATATATATGCATTTTTACGCGTGTGCGACTAGAGTGAATCCAGATCAGCCGGCACATCTGTGCCGTTGATCAGGATCTGCAATTGGCTCATTTTGGTCAGAAAAAAATCAAAAAGCAAACAGTTTAGAAAAAAATCAAAAAGCAAACAGTTTAGATCCTGATCAGATGGCACGGATGTGCCTGCTGATATGGATCTAAACTGTTCGCCCTCGCAATAAAGGTGTGTCTGTGGAGGAAAGGGTAAAGCTGTATGCACTACTGTGTTATGGAATAACTTTAGATTATTATTCATGCACAATTAACAAACATTTAACAATCACCGCATAAATCTCTGCAGTTCAAGATACATATAATAATGTCAAAGGACTGAAAGAGATGAAAAGGGAACTTTGAAAGCCATCGAACACGACAAATATGAAAATATTGCAGGCTCGGTTTGATTGAGCCTGTTAATGGACAGTAATGGAAATGCATATTACTGTCCACGCCGCCTAGCCCCGGGTTGAGTGGTGCGCTCTGGGGAAAGCAATCTTCAGTCTTTGTTCATCCATTGAGGCTACTGAGAACATTCCATAATTTGACCAATGGGATGATAGCTTTTAGAAGATGTAGACGCCATGTTGGATTTATGGAAGATGTTGGCAGTGTTAATAACTGATATAAATCAGACTGGTTTCCAGTGCAGTTGTTTTTAGCCTTCTTTGCTTTTTATGGTTGTTACCTATCGATCTGGACATGTAAATACGTCTAAGGTTTATGTATATTGCTTTTTTTCGGATTTTTAATTTTACTGTCATTTTCAGTAATAATATGGAAAATGCTGATTAAACGGACATCCAATCTTTTAAAGGGTCATTTATATTTGTAGTTGATGCAGTGTACGTCTGTTCTTATAACAGGATTCGTTTATTTTTTCTTCCGAACATGTAGATACAAAATGTACATGTATGTAAACAAACCTACTTTTGGTTTGTACTGTTATGAGATCAGGTTGTTTTAATTGAAATTAATAGACCCTATGGAGATAAAGCATCCACTTAACTGATGCCCAGTACTTAGTTTACAGTTTCTTTTCACTAGATGGTATGTGTTATATGTCTATTATTTTATTAATTTAAGGGAACCTCATTAAACATTTGAATATTTTATTATTATCTCTTTTACCACATGAGATATGGTTTTATTCCATGGGCAAACAGTGTAGATCAGGATCACACAGCACATTCGAACCTCTGGTTAAGATCTACAAAGTTCCATGTTTTATTTTTTAAGTTACTTCTAACCAAGAAGCCAACAGTGTACATGTTTATCCTGCTAAGACAACGTGGATTGGTCAGCTAATCTGGATCTATGCCAGTAGCATGTCGATAGAACCTCTATAAATGGATTACAGAGCCAACTGCTGAGTTTTATGGGTAATCATACTTAAATAGATTAGATATACCTGTGTTTGGGATATGAATGTATTATACATAATTATAAGCTTATGACTATCAGTAGTCTCTTTTCCATAAGTTATTTGGTCATTTCTGGACTCAGAACTACTAGGTTAGATATCAGTCATTATTATATTATGAATATGCTTTAATTATATGCCACATTGATTAATTTAAGACTAAAAATAGTGGATTTATGGGTGATTATGTTTGTTAAAAACAAGTCGACACATTGAAAAGTGTTTATTTTGGCCAACACCCAACTTGCAGAAATGCCAATATCCATTTTCAGAGTCTTAAAACTACTACATTTGTAAGTTATGCATCTTTCATTAAAGTGCAATAAATATCCATCAATTTTATGTTACATTGATGAAGATAGGATAGTAAATAATGGATTTAGAGTTATTATGTTAGTAAAAAACAAGACAGCACATTTAAAAGTCTTGATATTGACCAATACCTATCAAACAGAAATGCCCATAGCTATATTCTGAGACTTAGAAACACTTGGTTGTGGGTCTGTAATTTAAGTGCTATAAATTTTCTTTAATTATATGCATCTTTCATGAAGATATGAAGTAAATAATGGATTTAGGGGTTATTATTTCTGTTAAAATAGACTGACAAATTGGAAAATGTTGATTTTGATCAAGATCCACAATACAGAAATGTCTGTTATCCTGTCTAGGGACTCGGACCCACTAAGTTAGGTGTCTGTGTTTAAAGAACTATGAATATTCTTAAATTATATGTCACATTGATGAAGTTAAGACAGTTAATAATGGATTTATGGGTGATTATGTTTGTTAATATAGGCCGAATAATTGGAAAGTCCTGATTTTAATCAATACCTGATGATATAGAAATGCCCATTGTCATTTTCAGAGACTCAGACCTACTATGCTGTGTATCTGTGTTTACAGTTCTATGAATATCCTTCAATTATATGGCACTTTAATGAAGGTAAGACAAAAAATAATGGATTTATGGGTGATTATGTTTGTTAAAAACAAGTCGACTTATTGACAAGTGTTGTTTTGACAAGCACAAATCATTCAAAAATGCCCATATCCATTTCTAGAGACTCAGAACCCTTAGTTATTTATCTGTTAATAAAGGTTATGAATATTATTCAATTATATGCTGCTTTGATAAAGAAAGAACTAAAAATAATTGACTTTGAAGTGCTTATGTTTGTTAAAAATATGCCAACACATTGAAACATATTGATATTGACAAACACCCATCAAATAGAAATAATTACTACTATTTTCAGAGACTCGGAACCACTAAGTTATGTATGTGCTGGCTGATCTGGATCTACATTGTTTGCCAATGCAATGAAAATCATATCTATTGAGTGAAATTTTAGCTCACCTGTCACAAAGTGACAGAGTGAGCTTTTGTGATCACCCTTTGTCCGTCGTCCGTCCGTTGTCCATTCACAATTGTTGTCCGCACTCTAGCGGTCATAATTTTTAGCTCGACTATTCGAAGAATAGGGGAGCTATCCTACTCGCCCCGGTGTCGGCGTCGGCGTCCGTTAAACAAATGTGTTAAACAAAAAATGCACTTTGGTCCATAACTTGATAACTACTTATGATATCAACTTGAAACTTGAAATATATATTCGACATCAAATTCTACATCATTACCAACAACACCCATAACTCTGCAACAAATATTTTTCAAGTTATGCCCCTTTTTCACTTAAATTTTGTGTAAAGGAAAATATGCACTTTGGTCCATAACTTATAAACTACTGGAGATATCAACTTGAAACTTGGAATATATATTCACCATCAAATTCTACATCATTACCAACAAGACCCATAACTCAGCTGTCAATATATTTCAAGTTATGCCCCTTTTTTATTATATTTTGTGTTAAGCAAAATATTCATTTTGCCCATAACTTTAAAACTATTTGAGATATTGCCTTGAAACTTGAAATATATTTTCACCATCAAAATCTACATCATAACTAACAAGACCCATAACCCTGCTTCCAATATTTTTCAAATTATGCCCCTTTTTCACTTACATTTTGTGATAAGCAAAATAGCAAAATATACACTTGGCCCTTAACTTCGTTATGAATGGAGGGATTTCAAAATAACTTGCCACAAATGTTCACCATGACAAGGCGGTGTGTCGCGTACAATACCCATGCCTGTAGGTCCAAGGTCAAGGTCAATGTTACTAAAAATAAAATTCTCTTGTCCGGGCTGTAACCCTGCTTCCAACATTTTTCAAATAATGCCCCTTTTTCACTTACATTTTGTGATAAGCAAAATATACACTTGGCCCTTAACTTCGTTAGGAATAGAGTGATTTCAAAATAACTTGACACAAATGTTCATCATAACAAGATGGTGTGTCCTGTACCATGCCCATGCCTGTAGGTCCAAGGTCAAGGTCACTGTTACTAAAATCGAATTTTCTTGTCAGGGTTGTTACTATGTTAGGAATAGAGTAATTTCAAAATAACTTGGCAGAAATGTTCACCATGACAAGGTGGTGATTCGTGTACCATGTCCATGCGTGTAGGTCCAAGGTCAAGGTCACTGTTACTAAAAATAGAATTTTCTTGTCCGGGCTTTAACTTTGTTTTGAATGGAGGGTTTTCAAAATAACTTGGCACAAATGTTCACCATGACAAGGCGGTGTGTTGCGTACATTACCCATGCCTGTAAGTCCAAGGTCAAGGTCACAGTTACTAAAACTTGAATTTACTTGTTCGGGCTATAACTTCTTTATGAATGAAGGGATTTCAAAATAACTAGGCACAAATGTTCACTATGACATTGGATTGCATTACCACCAACTTCTTCACAGACATTTCCGTAATGAGAAGACAACAGTGACACAAATACAAATAATTTACTTGATCTTCAAGTTTATGCATATTCTTATAATTACTCGAACATCACTGTCTTTGAAATGCTATTATTCCCATCATTGCACTTGAGTGTCTGAAAACAATGCATAGCGGGGGCATCTGTGTCCTATGGACACATTTCTAGTTTCACTTATATTTTCACTTAAGTGCACTTCATCGATAACTTTGCAAATACTTAAGGTATCAACTTCAAACTTCCAGTAGATTTTCATTTTAGTTCTTTTTCTGTAACATTACTAAAGTGATTGATATTTGACTAAAAGTAAATGTCTCTAATAAAAAATTACTAACAAGTTTTCTAACAAATTCAGAAATATTTCATAGTTATTCCCCTATTCAGTTTAATATTTATGGTACATTAAGGCAATATTTCTGTTATTTGAGATGAATTTCTCCCTTACCATTCACTTGTTAATATTTTTCCTGATTGCACATGAATGTTTGGCCATAGTTGTTATTGTTTTAATCTTCAAATTGCATTTGTTCAAATGATTCGAATAGTCGAGCATGCTGTCTCCTCTGACAGCTCTTGCTATCCGATCTTCTTCAAACTTAGTCAGAATGTTTATCTCAATGATATCTAGGTCAAGTTCGCAACTGGGTCCTGTGACCTCGAAATCTAGGTCACTAGGTCAAATTATAGAAAAAGCTTGTCCGCACTCTAGCAGTCTCAATTTTAGTGTGATCTTCTTTAAACTTGGTCAGAATGTTTATCTCAATAATATCTAGATCAGGTTCGTAACTGGGTCATGTGACCCTTAAAACTAGGTCAGTAGGTCAAATTAAAGAAAAAGCTTGTCTTCACTCTAGAGGTCATAATTTTGGTTGGATCTTCTACAAACTTGGTCAGAATGTTTATCTTAATGATATCTAGGTCAAGTTTGAAACTGGGTCATGTGACCTTGAAATCTAGGTCACTAGGTCAAATTATATAAAAATCTTGTCTGCACTCTAGAGGTCTTAATTTTGGTGGGATCATCTTCAAACTTGGTCAGAATGTTTATCTCAATAATATCTGTCAAGTTTGAAACTGGGTCATGTGACCTTAAAATCTAGGTCACTAGGTCAAATTATAGAAAAAGCTTGTCCACACTCTAGCGGTCTTCATTTTGGTGCGATCTTTAAACTTAGTCAGAATGTTTATCTCAATTATATCTAGATCAAGTTCGTAACTGGGTCATGTGACCCTTAAAACTAGGTCAGTAGGTCAAATTAAAGAAAAAGCTTGTCTGCACTCTAGATGTCTTAATTTTGGTTGGATCTTCTTCAAACTTGGTCAGAAAGTTTATCTTAATGATATCTAGGTCAAGTTTGAAACTGGGTCATGCGACCTTGAAATCTAGCTCACAAGGTCAAATTATATAAAAATCTTGTCTGCACTCTAGCGCTCTTATTTTTGGTCCGATCTTCTTCAAACTTGGTCAGAATGTTTAAATCAATGATATCTAGGTCAAGTTTGAAACTTGGTCATGTGACCTTGAAATCTAGGTCACCAGGTTAAATTATAGAAAAAACTTTTCAGCACTCTAGCAGTCTTCATTTTGGTGCGATCTTCTTTAAACTTGGTAAGAATGTTTATCTCAGTGATATCTAGGTCAAGTTTGTAACTGGGTTATGTGACCCATAAAACTAGGTCAGTAGGTCAAATTAAAGAAAAGGCTCTAGCGGTCTTAATTTTGGTGGGATCTTCTTCAAACTTTGTCAGAATGGCTATCTCAATGATATCTAGATCAAGTTTGAAACTGGGTCATGTGACTTTGAAATCTAGGTCACTGGGTCACATTAAAGAAAAAAGTTGTCTGCACTCTTGAGGTCTTAATTTTTATTGACAATTGTATTTGCATCCACTGACTCTTGCAACCATTGAGCAGTTGTTGGCAGGTGAGCGACTCAGGTTCCCATGGACCCTCTTGTTAAGGTAAGTTATTTGTTTTTTTATCTTTTTATTTTTTTTTTAATCCCTCTAGCTACTATTGTTTGAAATTGATGAAAATTCATACACCAGTGCTTCTTTCACAAACTGACTACTACTGCTAACAATTACAGCAACAGCAACAAGCAGGATTTCTATAGCTTTTGAAAACCAGGTAACAACTGACCCCTGCTAATATCATCTGACCTCTGCTAACATTGTTCAAGGGGTGGTAATCAGATTGGCATGAGTCATAAAAATGCTTTAACATCATTTTAATATATTTTCAACGTCAAGTAAGTATTAATTTCATAATTAGAATGCAATAGACACAATATTTATCTTTATTTATGCAAAATTTGATCACTCTACCTGAATTCTCCTGCATCAAAATGACTTCAAGCTTAGAATCTGATGGGGTCAAAGTGGAAAATTTAATTTGCTTGCAACAAAATGCAAGAATCTGATCTATTGAAATCCCTGAACAAGTGAAATAATATTTTCATCAATCTTTTTGTGTTTAAGGAGACAACATAATGTTCTCTAGTTTAGAACTGAAGGCAAATCAACTATTACTTATGATGTCTGCTGCCACAACAAGTACTGCTAATGAAGACAGTATGAAAAACTAGTAAAGTCAATCCTGTCTTAAAAGACCACTTTTCAGAAAAACACAACATCATCTTTAAAGACAGCTGGTCTTAAAACACAGACACATGTGATTTTGTACTTGAAATAATAAATCAGTGGGGAAATAAAATGTGGTCTTTATTCACATGTGGTCTTCACTTACAGTTGATTTATTGAAACTTTATTCACAGGTTTGACTAATTAATACAATGATTACTGTATCGTTTTATTACAAGATAAGGATAGACTGATTCTGGACTCAGATTGAGATGTCCTGTGCTCCCATTTTCTGCTTCACCATGGTGGTTTCTAATTTAAAGTTCAAGATTCCTTGGATTTTAAGGTAATATTCTTCACATCATTATTTCAGATTAAGTTTTATTTTAACATGTATATTCAACTGTGAAATTTGTTTTATATATTCTGTAAATCTCTAAGAGACTAAAGATGATTTGAAGAACATTCCACCCTTGACTAAAAGCTACCTTTATTAAATTATATAAATAATACTCTTTTTGAAGGAAAAAAGGTCCAAAGTTCCTGGAAAAAAAGTTAGTTTTAAAGTACATGTATATCTTTTAAAAGCTTCTTTTTAAGCGAAATATTTTGGAAACAGTCTAGAATTGCCGTTCAACTGAGCAACTGCCATAGTTTAATTAAAACGCTCCCTACCCTGTAGGGTTGAGTTCTGGGTTAAAGCCCCAGTGGTGGTCAGTTTATAGTGCAATTTCTGGGCTTCAAAAACCATTACATTTGAAATTTTAATTATCTAATTAATGAAATGCAGGTCTTTGCTCTATTTTCATTTGTATTGTGCTTGATTTTTTTTTCCAATGAAGCATGCAGATGAGAAGTTATCATATTGAATTTTAAAACTGCTTCTATTAAAATAAACAATGAACTGTGTCGATGCGTTGTACACTTTTCTTATAGTTAATTGAAAATGACACCAGCCCTTTGCGCAGCCAGGTGCGGGTCACCTTTTTCTGCTGTTTGTGTGGCAATTTGAAGGAAAAGAAAAACAGTGAAACCCCTCTATTAAGACCATCTCTGGGCTTCGAAAAAGTGGTCTTAGTAGTGGGGTGGTCTTAATTTATTGGTAGAAACCAGTGCAAATGTTTAACAGGGACAGTGAATTAGTGGTCTTTTTATCAGAATGGTCTTAATTTTAGTGTGGTCTTTATGAGGGGATTTACTGTACATAATTATGGACTTCTCATCACAACAGGGTCTTGATGGTTCCATAAACTTTAAGTCAAGATCACACTTGACTGAGATATGACCCTTTTTGTACTTTGATTTTGTCATGAAAACTTTATATTCACTTTATTTTTGCCATATTTTAAAATATTTATTCATCAAACTATTAAGTGTATTACATACCTGGGTCAAATTTCAATTATATCTGTAGGATTGAACTCCTTTTAAAAATTGTTTTACTGTAATATAGATTTTGTTTTACTGTAATATAGATTACATGTTAAAGCTTTCAAGGAAGCATAAAATCGGCAGCAAACCTTTGCATGCACATGTTTATTCTGTTTAAATAATTACTGTTGTCGGAGTTTTCAGTTGCTTTAAGTCATAAGATGTTATGAAATATTGTTTAAGTAACTTAAGAAGTAACAATTCAAAGTTTTTAAAAGCAAAAGTCCGGTAAAAACACGAGAAGTCGTGATTTTCTGTGATGGTAAAACTTAAGTCCAAGTTTTAAGTGTCCTCATACAATATTAAACAAATTTGAAAACTTATTATTGTTATTACTTCTAAACTATGGATAGATTTTGGCGCCAAAATTTGCATCTTAACGCACGTGAACTCTTCCGAATAATCGGACAATTTGACGCATGAGTTGCAGGTTGAATTTTAAGTCAGGTGAATACTTATTTTAATCACCTTTAGTGACTTGATATTAAAAAAGTTGCTTTTTTCTCGAATATGCTCAAAGTATGTTTTTTCGGTGTTTTGTAGGTATTTCTTTTAATAGGGATTGATAATTTATTGGGTTTTAATATATATTTATGTATAATAATCAAACAATAAAACGTTGTCAAAATATATATAAATTGTGATATATTTTTGGTTATTTATGGAATTACGTCAGACTGAAGATCCACACCCGGCCTGCATGCCTGGTGATACATGTATACCCATCTACAGTTGATCGTTATGCCTACCTTTTTGTTTGCAAGACGGTGGCAGGCGGTTAAGAATTCACGAATGTTTATGTGGAAAACTTTAAAGGAACATAGAAGCTCGATCTTTTGTTTTTATTCCTGTCATTATGAGCTTGCTAAGTTGACTCCATCGAATCTGGTCTCGGTAAGGCCATTGAGTAAACGCACGTCTGTTTGGCAATCTATAAGTTTTTTTATGTTCTATACGTTTGTGTTTTTGCATGGGCGGGTCGCAGATGTACTTTTGAGTATTCCGCAGCATTATGGATAATGGCAAGCTACTTATGGCTATAACTTTGAAAATTCTTAACAGTTTTTCTTCAAACTTTCACATTGTATTGCTTTTGAAGACACACTAATGATGATGCCCAATTTGTTAGGTCAAGGACACATCTGATAGAGTTATGCACCTTTGTGTACCAAGATTTAGGCAGGTTGAGGGGGAGATAATGTGTCATAGATGCCTGGATAAAGTTACCCTCACCAAAGTTTTCATTTCATTGTGTTGCGATCTTCCCGCCCCCACCACCTCCCCTCCAATAAATTTATTTTTCATTTTTCTAAAACCTCACACCAATACAAAACATTTTAATGGAGGGTATGGGAAGGGATCAGATCAAGCTCATTTTACGATATTTGAGCCCGATACTTGTGTATGTTTATAATACATCTAAACAACAAAAAATATAGTTTTAATATTTCGAAACTTGTTTCTTGATTCTCAAACCTAATTCTGACAGTATTCGTTTATGTTTTTGTAACATGCTATATGGTAAATATATATTGTTTAAAGGGAAAGGTACAGCCTTCTCAATTTATACTTTATAATTATACATGCTTTTCATATGCAAATATACTTATAACAGTACTTCCAGCTGTCAAACCAAGGGATGTTATTATGAGGCCCTTCTGATTGTTCTACCGCATGCGTGTATAAACGTAGTAAAATTATTTTTTCACAATCACTGTTTACAAATTATTCACTAACCATAACGCGCATTTCTTTTGCTGTTTAAATTCCTATTCACATGCTTAAAAAGGACGGCATGTCTGGTTATTTAATAAGTTATTGATTGTCCTGTTCATTATACTATTACGGATTTAGCCGTCGAGCCTATTTTTACACCACTAAAAACATTAACAGCTGTTTTACAGTTACTTGTCTTGCTTTACTCATGCATAATCTCATCAAAACATTGACAATCAATTATAAAAACGGATGTCTTTAAACTGATATTTCGACCAGTGTCCAAGGTTATAAAACTGAGCAAGGAAACCAGTCTCAAATCTCAAGTATCTGGTCGCCATTTCAGCCAATCAGATGCTTGAGATTTGAGACTGGTTTCTAAACTCAGTTTTATAACCTTGGACACAGTTTAAAGATGGTTCGTTTTGATATCCCAGCCAGTATATATTTGGATATTTTACAGTCACCCCGAGGATATACTTCCTGCTGTTTAATTTATGTCTCCGGCGTTCTCCTTGATATGGAGGATTTGTATTCTCAGATCCCCTGAAAAATTATATTCTATTCCTCCCAATGTTTTCTTGTAAATGGCAAACCGATTCTTCTATCTGGAAACCATATTCCGCTGATCATAAAATGATTTGAATACGAAAATAACGAATTGAATGGTCCATGTTCACCGTCTTTTTGGATGGATCAAAATTATTCTGTTTACTGGCGTAAATATTGAGTTGCGCCCAACACAGTTCTAGGCGGCGCGTGCAGTAATATGTTTTCCATTTCTGCCCATGAACAGGCTTAATCAAACCGAGCGTGCGATAGTGTCGTATTTTTTTCCGTGGCTTTAGGTTCCCGATTCATCTACATGTATTTTTTATGGATTAATGCACATGACGGGGTGAAACAATCAAAGAGGTCACAGCTCGCGCTATTAAAGGCAGTTAATTTTGTTTCTAACAATGTATACTCTATTCTAAAAAGGCGTGCACTGTGGTTTCAATTGCTCTGTCTTAATGTCTAAATATTTGGGCTTAAAAGGGAGATGCGATTTTCTATTTAATTGGTATAATCCTATTTTTATACCAAATATTAAGGCATTAAGAAAAGCCGTTATTGAAAATCACCGAAAACACATTCTTTATTCTTGGAATATGTTGATATTTCACAAAACATATGGTGAGAAAAGAACACAAGCGATATTATATTTACAATGTATTTGTATGTTAATAAATGTTCAGAAAAGAGAAAGCTAAGGTGGGATATTGGTGATCGTCTGTTTCACACCGAGCAGCAGAGCTGAGACCTTGTTTCTCCAAACCACAACACCACCATTGTTGTCTATGACGCCGCTGTTGATACGCGCCTTACAGAAACTGGATACCTGGAAACCACTCTCAAATCTCAAGCATCTGATTGGCTGAATAACTTTATAACTTTAGGACCAGATAAATACATATAACATTTGCAAGCTAGAGACATAAAGGAACATGTAGAGTGAGCTCGAAATAAGGCAGCACTGGCAGCAGAACATGTAAATAAACAAAACAAAACAACAAGACGCTGGCAATGCGACGATGCCAGGTTTTCTTCTAAACTTTTAAGTGAAAAGGGGCATAAATAAAATACAGTAAAAAGTTATGAAATTTGTACTATAAATGCTATGTCAACGACAGACAACATTGCGACGTTTTAAAGACTCCTTGAATGGTTACTTAGACAAATTAAAAACCAAATGAAAGGTTGACACCAGCACTCCCCACGACCTGTACCCAATCTTATAACCAGGGTTTTCCATAGAAGCCCTACTACTTTACGCATAAAAAGTTAAAGTACGCATAAAAAGACAGAATATTCGTCAGATATAAATAGAATTCGATATACGGAAATACCCTACTTGTAGACGAACAAAACGTAGTTGCACAGATGATGAGCCCATTACATTACGTGTACATTACGTATCAGAAACAAAGACAATATATCTCGAAAGTATAACGAATCTATCGTATTAATGAACGGCAAGATCCGTGCCCAAGGTTATAAACTTGAGCATGGAAACCAATCTCAAATCTCAAGTATCTGACCAGTCGCCTGTGACAAGAGACTGGTCTTCGATTTCTCTATTATATCTGACCCAAATGAAGTTATTCTCTCTCTCTCTCTCTGACTCTTACCTTTGAGACCAGAAACTAAGACATCCTAACCTGTATATGTCAATCTTTTTCAATGCGGAAACATGAGTTTTTGTTCATTTTTTATGTTAAACTGACATAAGTTCTTACCCGCAAACTTCGAATGAACATACAGTTAATGTGTCAAAACACTTAACGGCACCGGCATTCACGTATGCTGAAATATATAAAACTGAAAGCGTAAACAACATTACTGTTCATCAGGGATCACATAATTATATAGTATCCTGGCTAGGAAAAAGGTATTCTGTGCTTAATTAATTATTAAAACAAAGATTTCTGATCATCAGCGATCACATAATGATATAGTATCCTAGCTAGGAAAAAGGTATTATGTGCTTAATTAATTATTAAAACAAAGATTTATATCAGAACAGTGCCCAGGGTTAGAAAACTGAGCATGGAAACCAGTCTCAAATCTCAAGCATCTGATTGGCTGAAATGGCGACCAATCGCCATTTTAGCCAATCAGATGCTTGAGATTTGAGGCTGGTTTCTAATCTCAGTTTTATAACCTCCAGCTCCAGTTGGAGAAAGGGGCCTCTCCGAACTCCCTGAGACGTGCACGTCGTGGAGAGGGCACTGGAGTGATGGTCTGCTGGAGTCAAGAGTCGCCGATAGACAGACATCGATAGGGGATTCCTTTCCCCCTACCCGCCTCCGTTCGATCGTCATTCACATACCACCTTCATCGACGAAGTTGACTGCTTTCTAACCCACAGATTTTAAACTTCTTCGGCTAGTATGGCCGCATGCGGGAGGAAGGTTCGTCGATGTTGTGTGTTTGAGGGATGGACGTTTGCGGAGACTGAGAGAGGGACTGTCCCATCGACCAAGATTATGTGACAACAATCAGCGAAACCAGCAGACGATCTCTCCAGACAAACATCAGGGAGTGTGGCTCTTAAAAGACGACCAATCAGAAGAACGCCAAAAGAAGTACTCCATAACCAGGTCAACAACAAATAGGTCAATGAACAAAGGAAATTTACTAAAAATAGTAACGGTAAAACCAACCAATCAACATCAAGGAATATCGACGAAGATAGAAGGAATGCGTTCTCTTCATTCACGTTCCGAAAGGACAGGCAGTCCGGGGGTGGAGAGGATGGATCCCATATCGAGAGAAATTCCACACTAGAAGAAAATTAAAGAAGATAGAAGAAAGAAGAAACTCTACATTAGAAAAGAAGAGAAATAACTACAGACAGACGCCTAAATGGTTCGCCGATGGCGTCTTTAAATAAACCAACATACTACTACTACTGGAGGAAGGGGTTAAGACGTTACTTCTTTCGTCATTTCAAAGTCATAGAATAAAAAAAAAATCAAAATCTCTCAAACGGAAAAAGGTAGTTCAAACAAACTTTCCTCAAATCAATGTTTTAATGTATGTTTATTTATTATATACTACTCAAAATTTGATATGGATCGCTTTCCGTTTTATCCCGAGTTATTTCCCCTACCAAGTTCCAACCGCTGTTGCGCTTTAACAGTTTGTCGGCTCATTCCTTTTTTGGCACAAAGCTGATGACATATGTAAATATTTTCAGAATAACAGCAAATGTTTTATCGTTTCAACCTAATGTAAGGAATAAACACAATATTTTAAGTGATCCATATTAAATTTTGAGTAGTATATGTTAAGTTAGAGAAGTAAAGAAAGATATTCAGACCTAAAAACTCCTAAAATTCTATTTCCAACCAAAATACAATGTCAATTTAAATGCTTTAATGAGCAATATGTTACTGACAACAATATATTTTTGTCCTTTTAGAACCAATGTAAACACTATGAGAAATAGTGTGTTTTACCTTAAATTTTCAAGTCGCGAAAATGGATGACAAAAATGAAAATGTCAATATCTCTCTTCCTAATTGAACGTTCTTTAAATTTAAATGACCTTTTTTGTTTATGTTTTATCATATTTCGCATGAGGCCATTTAAACACCTGTTGTTTTTTTGTTTCTTTATTTTTGTGTATGATAGTACATGTAAATAGGACTATTTTTCTTACCGTTAATCTTTTCTAAAAGTATGTCACATAAAACATGCTACTTTTCTACACTTACACTTGTAAAACTGAACATGCTAATTGTTGTCGAATTGCTTAACAGTCAATTGAAATCAGTGATACAGTATCGATTATCTAATATTATATGGATAAACGAACTATATTTATTTCTGAATAACCAATTCTGCCAGGCCAGAAATGAATCGGATTCCTTCGAAGGTCCACCTACCTGAGTTGTCATGCTACATTGTAAGTGCAGTACTGGTAAAATCTGTTTATTAATTTTTCTGAGAAAACGTGGGTCAAATCTTACCATATGAGGTGGCTGTTGCCAAGCCAAGTGAGTTCGAAACCTTGCAGGAATATTCGCCGAGATCTGCCTCTGTCGCCTGTTTCACCAGACATTTCCAGGAAGCAGAATCACATGACCATTTCTGTAATACGTCCGTGTTCTTATACAAACGAACGAGGTTAATTAAAAGAGTTGCAAAGAAGCGTCCTGAAGCTTGTTTTACAAATTCTACGGGGCGTTAAATCATATCTTTATTATAAACGTTCGACATGATATTAGAAATTACCACTCGCCGTACTTAATTAAAAAAAAAACTATGTGATTTTTGTTAAAGTTTATTATTTGTTGACCTTCAATTTATATTAAGCCCGTCACAGAAAATGATTTTGTGCTTCAAACATTCAGTAAAACATTGAGCCCGTCACAGAAAATGATTTTGAGCTTCAAACATTCAGTAAAACATCGGTTATATCGCAATATTGTTGCAGAGCAGATCACATCAATTACTAGTAAAAGCCAAATCAGGTAAACATGGAAGCCAGTAACATGACAGACAAAATCTTTTGAGAAAACTATGCAGGTGTTCACCTTTTAGTAATAACACTACCGTGGTAACCAAAGTAGTGTAAAATAATAAACAACCACACATAAATGGTGTTAAGCCTGAAAGTGGGGACAAATTCATTCGTAGACATCAACCTTCAAAGTAACAAATATACCACTAAAATAAAACAACAGTCTACAATATCACATATTTAACTCTAGTCTCTCACATCGATCTTCAATCTCATTGCATTTTATGAAACAAAAATTTCAGCCAGATACATGCATCCCCATCTATCTAAACAAACTAAAAGCTGAACTTACTAATATGCGATTTGTTTTTCCTATAGGTTGAGCACAGAATAATTCTAGTTGGAATTGTTACCCCGTACATTAAGCACAAATGTTTTGGATTTGTTAGCCCATGTGCTGAGCTCAGATGTGTACTGTATATGTTGTGCTCAGATGTGTACAAGTTGGAATCGTTACCATACAGTATAGGCTGTGCACAGATTTCCTCAAGTTGGAATTGTCACCCTACAGTATATGTTGTGCTCAGATGTGTACAAGTTGGAAACGTTACCCTACTGTATAGGTTGTGCTCAGATTTCCTCAAGTTGGAATTGTCACCCTACAGTATAGGTTGTGCTAAGATTTCCTCAAGTTGGAATTATCACCCTACAGTATAGGTTGTGCTCAGATTTCCTCAAGTTGGAATTGTCGCCCTACAGTATAGGTTGTGCTCAGATTTCCTCAAGTTGGAATTGTCACCCTACAGTGTAGGTTGTGCTCAGATGTGTACAGGTTGGAATTGTTACCCTACAGTATAGGTTGTGCTCATACTTCCTCAAGTTGGAATTGGTACCCTACAGTATAGGTTGTGCTCAGATTTCCTCAAGTTAGAAATGTTACCCTACAGTGTAGGTTGTGCTCAGATTTCCTCAAGTTAGAATTGTTACTTTACAGTGTAGGTTGTGCTCAGATTTCCTCAAGTTAGAATTGTTACTCTACAGTGTATGTTGTGCTCAGATTTCCCCAAGTTAGAACTGTGACTCTACAGTGTAGGTTTTGCTAAGATTTCCTCAAGTTAGAATTGTTATTCTACAGTATAGGTTGTGCTCAGATTTCCTCATGTTGGAATTGTTACTCTACAGTATAGGTTGTGCTCAGATTTTCTCAAGTTGAAATTGTTATACTACAGTATAGGTTGTGCTCAGATTTCCTTAAGTTGGAATTGTCACCCTACAGTATAGGTTGTGCTCAGATTTCCTCAATTTGCAATTGTCACCCTACAGTATAGATTGTGCTCGAATTTCCTTAAGTTGGAATTTTCACCCTACAGTATAGGTTGTGCTCAGATTTCCTTAAGTTGCAATTGTCACCCTACAGTGTAGGTTGTGCTCAGATTTCCTCAAGTTGCAATTGTCATCCTACAGTATAGGTTGTGCTCAGATTTCCTCAAGTTGCAATTGTCACCCTACAGTATAGGTTGTGCTCAGATTTCCTTAAGTTGCAATTGTCATCCTAAAGTATAGGTTGTACTCAGATTTCCTCAAGTTGCAATTGTCACCCTACAGTATAGGTTGTGCTCAGATTTCCTCAAGCTGGAGTTGTTACCCTACAGTATAGGTTGTGCTCAGATTTCCTCAAATTGGAATTGTTACCCTACAGTATAGGTTGTGCTCAGATTTCCTCAAGTTGGAATTGTTATACTACAGTATAGGTTGTGCTCAGATTTCCTTAAGTTGCAATTGTCACCCTACAGTATAGGTTGTGCTCAGATTTCCTCAAGTTGGAATTGATACCCTACAGTATAGATTGTGCTCAGATTTCCTCAAGGTGGAATCGTTGCCCTACGGTATAGGTTATGCTCAGATTTCCTTTAGTTGAAATTGTTTCCCTACAGTATAGGTTGTGCTCAGATTTCCTGAAGTTGGAATTGTTATCCTACAGTATAGGTTGTGCTCAGATTTCCTCAAGTTGGAATTTTCACCTTACAGTATGGGTTGTGCTCAGATATCCACAAGTTGGAATTAATAATCTTTGGGCTGAGCTCAAATATCACCACCCTTGAAATGTTGGTTTTGCTGTGCGCAACTTGGAATTATTACCCAATGTACACAAGTTGGAATTGTTACCCTTAAAGTAATGCTTAAGTATGGGTGTTACCCTGTTAGCTGATTTCCATCCTTGTACTACTCCACTGTCAGAGGCTGGTCACCCTCCGTTTTACATTCTAAAGCGATGGTTGTCACCCCGGGGTCTACAACCATCTTGTCAGGAATTTAACGAGCTGCTGGCGGCGCTGAAGAACGTAATTTTTAAGTGTTATTAGTATTATTTCCAACCTTGTGTTCTTGTAAACCGTCCGGGAAATGTTTTGACAAAGATAGTCAAAGTGTGATATAATAAGCAACTACAGCGATATCAATCGTACCCGGCGAACCTGTCAGAAGGTCAGTGTGTCAAGCTTGCACTGGACACACACTGCCTGCGGAAAGGGTCAGCCCGTATTATCGCTGTAAACAGCCTGTTATCGCTTTAGTTGCAGACTTTATATAACGACAGTTATATAACCAGTGTATGTCAATTGGCTTATATAAAGTGAACTAGGGTGGCAGTTCAGTGCGCATTCTTAGTGGCTCGTCCGAGCGTCTGACGACGGAGGCTCTAAGGCCGACATTCACTTAAGACGAGTTGTTGTTGTTCCTATTAGTAAGCATTCCGCTACACATAGGAACATGTTAAAACTCTGCGAGCTTTTTAAATTACTTAATGCTATCCACATTTAAAATGTCCTCCTCATCCGCTCTGAAAGCAAACACTTCTTTATGAAAGCTCATTTGCACATCTTCCCCCAGAAGGTCCCCTCCGTTTCACTTGCAAGCTCCACCTTAATTTTCTCTAATTACCCGTCAGAAGTTCCCTCCCCTTTTTTCTTGAACGTTCCGCCCCTCCTTGAAAGTCCATTGCCCTCTCAATAAAAGAAAAACAATTATGTTTTTAAAATTATATAATCATTTACCTTGAATATGAAATTAAACTGACATCAGAAATTTATGGAAACGCATAGGGTCCCCACTGGAAATCTAGATCGCGATAATTATTTTAACGTCAAAATTTCATATTTTTAAACAGTTCCGAGATGTTTTTACCGTTTATCTGCAGTATTTTATTAGTTAATGACAGATATTAACAAGAGAACATGGATATGTTTAGCGTTTTTTGTATTTTAAGCAATATTTTTCGCGCGAAACTTCTTTTGATATAACGTTATCATGAACATGCTCTCTGAATTTTAGTGGTGAAATGGCAGCTAGCATTATTATGTTGAAGGTTTGGACAGCCAATAGAGAAATAAAAAGCATGGAGAATACCCAAAATCCTCAATTCAGAATACATAGCCTTCCCACAGAGTAAAAAATATAGGAACTAGCATAGGTTTACATGCATTATAATCAATTTCAAACAGGACACCACAAAGAGGGAAAATCAGAACCTGGGGTTACACCGCTTTCGTTGTTTAGCCAGGTTTTCGTGTGACCAACATTATTTTCTCGTGTGAACAAGTACAAGTTGTCTTTATAAATTAACTCCACCAACATATCAGCTCGACAATGGTGAACTCTAAAGCACACACAATATGAGAAGGTAATAGAGTTGTCAATTATGACCCCTCGAGACTAGAGCAACTGGGGAGGCTGTGCATTCTGAAATACGCACAGTACACCCAACGTTTCGATCACTATAAGTTAACACAGGTATTGTTGTGGGAGTCTTGTGAAGATCCTCCAAGAGAATTCCTTAGCAATAATTATTATATAAACATGGAAGTATAAGGTTCCAGTTAGACTGGAACTATCAGCATTGATGGGAGCAAGTGATGAACAGTCTACATAATGTTGAGCACGAGACAGACGCAGATATATGCAGCCCTCGATTGTTCTTCACAGAAAAAAGCATTTGGTTTGCTCATTAAAAACAAACAAAAACGCTATGATTTGTGACTGAGCATTTACTTTGACATTGTTAATACTAGTACCAAAGTAACCATTGTTAATACTAGTAACTTAAAAGTTGTTACAAACCAAAGAAAAAAAAGTAAAAACACTTTGGCATGTCTTTACCCTTTACCTTTTGTAAAGAAACATGGTGAAACAAAATAACCTACATTCCAATAATAATTAATGTTATTAAAATGTTCACGTTATGCATGATAAAAAATTGATCTTTCGCAGAAATATTGGTATGATTTAAATCATTTCGCGAATAACAGGAAAAATATCATAAAAATGTCTGCACAACTATTTCACGTGATACAAAGATATTTTGGCTATTCAAGTGAAAAAATATCTCTCTATGCATGATAATAAGATGTAATGATGCGTAAAAAATATCGCGATCTAAACAAACAGGGGGGGGGACCCTATGCGTTTCCATAGAATTTAGCTCTTGCATGAGACATCGAACTGAACGAAAAGACGTCAAATTGCTTGATAAGATGTCGAAGTGCACAAGAAGACGTCAGATTCTTAGTACAGTGTAGCACACGCATAATTTGCATGACACAGAAACCTAGTTATTGCATGTAAGTTGAGCATACTTATGATTTGGCTTTCTTTTATTGCGTCAAGACAATGACATTTTCCATATACCAGTAAGCTACTTACATTTGACTTGAACATTTAGAGTAGCCTGGTCCGTGCCGTACTGGTTTTCAGCTGTACACGTGAAATACGAGCTGTCGGTGATCTGAGCGTTTATTATCACCAAGGTTCCATCTGTGTCCACGTCGTAATGTGATACTGTGTGTTAGATGGCTCACGTGATAATGTCATATTTTGTGTTGAAAGACTTAATTATGTCACACTGAATGTCGGAAAACTCACGTCGTAATGTCATACTGTGTGTTAGATGGCTCACGTGATGATGTCATATTTGTGTGTCAGAGGTCTCACGTGATTATGGTGTGTTAAAGGCATCATTAATAACGGCAATTTTAACTGCCATTGTAACCTTTAATTGTGTTACCTCATTTTGATGTTAATGTTTGTAAACCGACGCAATTTAAATTTACCTCACCTAATACGTTTCAAATGATTTTATAAAACATGGTCCTTATAAAAATCGATTGCCTGTGAAATGATTTTGAACAGATGCAAATTTGTCAAAACTCCTTAAAGCTCTAATTACGGAAATGAGGGCAACAGTTTTGCGAAGATCAATCAAACTTTGCAACAAATCAAATCAGTAAACATTCGACCAGGAACGAAAGCAAAATGCGAGCCGATAAATATCTTGCTGAATAAGCAGTCAGGCTGCATCTTACATCGTTAAGTGTTTGATGTATATATAAAGACAAGTTATATAAATGCAGCGACAGCTCCTAGCCAACAATGCGAGAGACAGTCCATGAAAAGCGCAGACCGGTTACAGTTTGTAAAAAAGAAAACAGACTGTGTAACTTTCTATACTAACTGACCATACGTGGATTAGACGGCTGATATTTGGACCGTCTCGACACCATTGTGCCCCTCACAGATACGTACATGCCCTCCTTGCTGGAGTCCACGTGATCAAAGTGAAGCTGGGAGCCATTGGCAATCTGTGTCACCTCAGTGCTAAATGGGTACCGGGAACCATCAGGCATTACCTGCAGAATAGGGACGAAATAGAAATATTAATATATCAAAATGGAGCATGGAACCATCACCTCGGTGCTTAGCGGGTACCGGGAACCATCAGACATTAACTGGTATGATTTGTTTTCGCGTGGACATATTTTTGCGCAAAGGACGAACATGAAATTTCAGCGCGAACATAAGTTTGGGCATTTTAAAACCCTCCTATAATAAGCAATTACATGACTTTGTTTCGACGAGGTTTGATTTCGCTCACTTTCCATTCGCGAAAATTAAACCCGCGCAAAATATAATAAAACCACCGACTATCAAAATCGAGACTGGAACCGTGCTAAGAGGGTATCGGGATTTAAAAGGAAGCACATGGGGGATTGTAACAACTTAGTAAAAGACATAAGCACGACCAAAACAAATAGTGTTCCCCAAACTGAAGCAATTCTGTAGGCTGTACAACCCAGGTTATCTTGTTCAACAGCGCTTAGGTTATTGAGGTTAACGCGCTCAGCAGTTGACATGGTATACATTTTTACCATATGGTATTCACAGTGTCTAAGCGTACAGTTAACCGAAACTGAAGTTGCTGATCTGTACGCCGATGATCACATAGTTGCTTACAGAAAAACCTGCGACATCGAATTATTTATTGGTAAATAAACCAAATTTAATTTGCATTTGGAAAAAAATATTTCTGTGGTAAGTACAACGTTAATTGTTAGCCCTGCTGTGATAATATAGACTTAAAAGACGGGTTAGTATTGTTATAATCCATCATCGTTCCCAACTCGATCAGTGAAAATAGGAGCAAAACATTGAACAAAACGGGACGTTTTGGGTTCAAATTTCTTTGTGTAAATAGATTTTGAACCATATTTGTATTGGTGTGGGAGAAAATTCATTTATTCAACTTGTGTACTTCGTTGACCTGAGTTTGAACGTCCTCGCAACGAGAAAATGATACTTTCTTTATGTCACTGTAAATGATAAGACTGTACGCATAGTTGCAACTGTACGCGATCGTTAGTTGTTAACAGATGCCTAACATCTGTACGCATAGTTGTCAAACAGATCATTAACATTTTTTGGTTCCAGTTGATACTTTTCTGATTATATCGACAGGTTATCATTTTAGCTTCAGTTAACCTTAATAATTCTTGCACATGAACCTGAAAAATGCTTTTTTTTCAACAAAGTTGCTCATTCTTTTAATAATACAATTGTATAAACAAATAACTGATCTTGGCTTTTTTTCAAAGTCAGATTTGTTTTTAAATCTCTTGTTAGCTCTTCATGAAAGGAGGCGTGAAAAAACGACTATAGACCAACCGAGCTATATCAATGGTAAGACCGTGTAAGATATGTAGAGGCCCACTGTAATGTTTTCATTTCTTCTCTGAAGTGCGAACAGTAGAAGTCATAATGTAGCTGGACAAATACCCGTTAGTACTTCAACCATAGCTTCTAAAGATTTCATAGAATGCTCCAAGCAGATTAACATAATGCCTGAAATCTACCAATGAAAGTCGGCCAAAATGAATTCCAACTCGACATTTTAACGACCTTAAACATGAAATTCTTAGCAGTTGCAGACGTAATTGTAGACTTACTTATCTCAGTCACGAAGTGGTGAATTTCAAAATCTGAAACCACTTAATGGAATTTTCCTGTCAAAGACCAGATTGTTAAAGTCTTTATGATATTGGATAATATTTGTGCATAATGTATATTTTTGCCAACACCGGCGGGGATTTCAGCAGGTTTATACTAGGTTTTATTTAATGTCACACTCAGGGGATTTAGGATTTCTAGCAATTATCGGTGTCTTATTTGCAAAGTGTACCAATTCGTTCATATGGTTCAACAGTAGATCAGAGTTAAAAACCTATCAATTTATAGCTCAAAACTTGCTTGTAAGCTCTAAAATGTGATCACATTAGGTTTTATTTTTGATAAATAATACATTAGATTCCTTTGATTGATTCATTTAACAAGTTCTTGCTTCATTGATGCTTATCAGTTGATCAGTATATGATGCACTTATGATCGCAACTGTTCGTACAGTCTGACATTGAGGTACTGGAACTTTGCGTACAGTCTTGTAACTTTCGGTTGCTGCACAGAAAGACCATTTTCTCGGTGCTAATTCGTTCAAGAACCGTTCAACGCATTTTGTGAGCGTTGGACATGATTTTTCTTTCACGGGAAGTCAAATATATACCTTTCCAATATATACATTATAAAATATGAGGTCACAAATGCAGATTTTCTCCACTCTTTTTCCCCATTTTGTACTGATCAAGTGTGAAAAGATTACAGATTGCCACTTAACGAGTTGTTAGTTCAAGACTTCAAGATCACAGTAAGACTATTAATCAACGATGTACTTATATAACAATTATTTCAGCAAAATGCACGTTTAATTTGAATATATTTTACAAATAAAAAGCCGATGTCGCGTGTTTTTCTGTAAGCAACTATGTGATCATCGGCGTACAGATCAGCAACTTCCGTTTCGGTTAACTGTACGCTTAGACACTGTGTTATTGGGGTTAGCTTTTTGAAGAAGCTTACTTCAGCGTAGAATAAAGGAGCCAATCAATAATCCGCATACAGCGCAGGCGAATTGATATAAATTGTCCTCCATTATTGATTTGCATTGTATAACGGTATAATGAAAAGCGTACATTTTAAAAGAAAACTTCCAAAATATAAAATTTTGGACATACAACGGGGCAAATCTCACACTTCATATATACGACGAACGAGAAGTAGCCATCTGAATTGTTTGGTGAGCTCAGCGGCCATTACGACCAGTCCTCAAGAGAGTGAAACTGTGACTGGCACTAACCCCTCGACATGTAAGTAAAATAACCTTTGCACGTACATTTTATATGGTTATATTGTAATGATGTTTTAAATGCACATGTTTCTCTTTTCGATTGAGAGGTGTATATGTGTACTGTACTTGTCCTTAATGACATTAAAAAGGCCCGTTCAAGATTTAGTTTATTTAGTACACCTTGTGATTATTGGCTGATGCATTATACTGGGTTTATGAATTACCGATGTGTTAGAAATAAAGACTCATGCATTCCAAAACAAGTATAGCCTTTAGTCCGGTAAAGCGGCGCATCTAAGCTTTGAATTGATTTTATAATGATCAAATATTTATGAACTATGTTAGATTTATGTTGAATGGAGAAATAAATCATATTTATACAATTTTTGGTACTTTTTAAGAAGTAAAATTATGATACATACGTGGTGTAGTGAAATTAGGATTAATCCGGTCGATTGTCCGGTTTGGTTTCGTTTGGTTTGTTTTAACGTCCATTTAACGGTATTTCAGTCATGCACAGGCGGACACAGTTCACCTAACCATCGTTCCTGGGTAGTACCAGTACTAAACAACATCCTCCGTAAGCAACTGCCTACTTTCTCACTTGCAAGAATTTTCGACCCCAGCGGGATTCGAACTCACAGCGGTGAGAGGCCGCGGTTTACAAGCGCAATGCTGTAACCACTCGACCACGGAGGTGGTCTGATTGTCCGTTACTGGTTCAATATTCAAGGTAGAAAAATATTTAAAAAACATCATGTTACATTAAGTGAACTTTCAAGTTGTCCGGTAAAGCGGTGCATGACGTCACGTTAACCTCAATAACCTTTTAAAGCACTGTTGAACAAGATAACCTGGGTTGTATCGGGTTGTACCATGCTAATTGTACTTCTTAAATTACTTGTGTTTTAATATTTCGGCCATTTTAAAGATGGATGGATTCAATATCACACACATTAAAGATTTTGATATTGTCCAATCACCCTAAGGATATACTATCTGCTTTTTATATACCCAACAAAAAAAGTTCTGCACACACGTGTTCTTTTGTAAAATTTTTATAATTTAGCAAATAACTGGTATAAGTACTTACATTTGTGTAAAGACTAATTGTTTGCGGAGTTAAAGACGAAAACAGAATAAAATTTCACTGGTAAATAACCAAGAAATATCAGTTTGAGTATGATAGGGGTCAACAGTCAAAAATTGCAAAATTTGCTGTATCAAGGTAGAAGTGTGAAATTTATGCAATCATCTGTTTTATAGCATACGCATGCACTGTGATGATGGCAGCAGGAAGTAATCAAAAGTTGATACCAAGCAATTCCAGAACATTCAAACTTAAAATTTTATTAATTAAATTATCATATTGTCTCACTTATTGACCTAAAGGGTAAAGATATGTCAAAACAGTTTAGCGATGATTCGAACAGTTTCCATTTTGTATTAACGAGTCTTAGCATCAAATTGATTAAGTGTATAAAACAACCTAGAAATACAATTAACACACATTTTTTTAGAAAAACACAACTGCGTTGTTTGTTATTCAAATTAATGTATTTCTTACTGTCATAAAGGAAGGCCGGTGTGGTTCGACATTTGGCCGGCCTCCTAGACGTATTTCTAAAAAAAACATGTGCGCTGGGCAGCTAGTTGATCTACCTGGTATTCTTGTTCACGAATGGAAACTTATTTCAAAATCGAAAATGCCTCGACTTCAGAACTCCATAAGATGGCGCTTGGAAGAATGCCGGGTTCATCGTGGTGGATTTACCCACTATTATTTTAGTGATTTTTTGCAACTTTTGTGTAGTAACCCCCGGTGACTTTAACAATGGATTGCTTATAAAGTAGTGATCGGATTTTATTTCTACTTTTTTACGTTGTTGAGTTTGAATGGCTGTTTTATTTGATATGTATCATTTTGTTGTGTTTGGTGAAATTAAAAAGATATTTTATAAAATGTCCAAGTGTGCAGAACTCATTTTGCCGAGTATATATTAAGCGTTGTCTGTGAAATGCAGGTTTTATACTTTCTGATTCCCTGTCAAATTTCTATTCTGTTCAGTTCTGCTCATAGTTCTTGTTAAGGGTAATACAATTCTTTTATCTGGCGACCATACACGGCTGAACATGTAATGGTATTAACATGAAAATACCGCATTGGTTCTATGTTCGTTGCCATATGCATTCCATCGTTTGGGATGGATCAAAATTGTACTTTTTATTTGTGTAAATAATAAGTTGCGCTCAACGTGCGGCTAGGCGGTGTTGATAGTAATATGCATTTCCATTACTGTCCATGAACAGGCTCAATCAAACCGAGCATGAAATATTTTCATATTTGTCGTGATTGGTAGCTTTCAAAGTTCCCGTTTCATCTTTTTCATAATTACTAGGCTTACACATTTACAGAAACTTTCATAATATTAGTACATACATTAAACGGAGAATCAAATACTAATAACTGGTAATTGTAAGGCTCACACTCTAAACACTTTATGTCTTGCTTTCATAATTATTTGTCATTATTATTTTTTTAAATGGCAACATTTAACAAAGTTTTTACAAGATCAACATCCTTTGATTTTACCGATAAACTTTAATGTAACAAAAAAGCTATAATTACTGAATGTGTTGACGAACTTATTGTAATCCGTGTTAAATAGTTGATCGTATTTGAATATATTTGGTCTTCGATAATATAATCATAGAATTCATCTTTACCTTCGCAACAAAACGCTCTCGCACAATTGTCAGTTTTCACTGAAAATCTATTATTTCGCTTTTGATATGTCAACATATTGCAAACGCTTTGTTTTTGCATATTTTCTATTTATCATTCATACTTGATAATATTAATGAGGGATTGCTCCATACATGTATTAACATGTATTATTCATAACTATAAGTACTTATTTTGCATCCCTTGTTGCTGATCTTTTTTATACTGCTACGAAATACTCATTGTGTTACATCTTTCTTTCCAACATAGATAGTATAATTAAAATTTTTATCAACATTTCGGTTTGCTTTGAGATTTGTTAAACATAGATACCATTTATTACCAATACGTATTGATTCAATAAAATTTACGCTCACGACCGTCATTTCTGTGAGACAAATCCTTCCGAATGCAATTTTTGCTATTTTAAAATTGAATAGTATCCACTATAAATTACTTTAAAGGAGGTAACTTTATTTTGATTCTCAATTTGCAAGGTTTCGGATGGTGATGTCTGGGTATGCCATATCTTGCTGCATCTTGTGTCATCGTGGCTTCTCATTTTTTCAACTTGCTGGCGTTCGAGTTTGTAACATGATCAAAGAACGCAGTCTATGTAATTGTTAGTTTATGTATTTTGTTAGTTTGATCTCAGATACCCAGACATAGTATAAATAATGCAGTTTAAAAGATTTGGTGAGCTACAGAACTGGTTTAACCCACAAGTGGCAAACTGACCGTTCCTATGCGTTAACACCTCAGATTTTCATTTCATTTAATGTGGGGAATCACGATGTTTTGTTTTGATATCATGCACAGTTAAAATTTGAGTGTGTTTTATTAATACTTAATTTGCTTTGTTCAAAAATGAGAGGCCACGCACTGTACACTGGCACTCGATTTTTGCTACGATGCGCATCACGTTTTTTATGCAATGCTGTTATTAAATGTTTTGCAATATACGTCGACACAACAAACAACAGCTCCATAACATGTGAAAAAACAACAGTTAAATATTTCGATAACCAGAGTATATTCTAATACAAGTATTGGATAAAATGCCGCCATACGCAGCGTCGCCAAAATTAAATGCCGATGTATGTTGCGTGGTCTTTCATTTTTTCGGAAGAAGCGAGTAATAGATAGAAAAAACACACCCAATGTTTACACTGCGTTGTAGACAACTTTTAGCAGTCATAATTTGTCAATAGATTTCAGTTTGGCTCAAGAAAAAAAGTACGTTTGAACAGAAAATTACAACATTTGCAGCCCGGACAGGTCCATTTTAACGAATGATTAAGCAAACTACTATACTCTGGCAGCAGACATGATTACAATCATAAAGTCTCACTACTTGACAGCCGATTACTGGTTTTGGTGTTATTTTGAAATTAAGACAAAAACTTAGATTTTAGTTCCTTACTCCACAAAACCTCCTACACTGACACCGGTTTTGCCGCTTAAAAACCTTGCATATGCCGTGGTCGCGACGTAGTGCCGTTCACGAAGCGTACAAGGTTACCAGGGGAAATTCTGAGCGAGCTTTAAAAAGAACTTCTAAAATAATTCACCTTTTCCATTCATTCATTGTGGATGGCGATTTGAATGCAGCACGGGGCTGAAACTGTTTTCTTTTGTGTTTTCTGCTTGTATTTTTTGCCTGAAGCGCTTAACGTGGTTTTGTACGTGACATTATCTGAAATGACTGAAAACAATTTTGCGAGATTAGACACAATCAATTAAAGCATACTCTTTGGAATAAAATACGTTTGGGTACATGATATTAGACAAGTAACGTATCGTCGTACATTTCATCAGTTATAATATTTAAATCGTGTTAGTGTATGCCAGGATTGACACGAATGTGGGTTATTTGTATATTGTCCATCTACAAAACGTAAATGGCCTGTGAAATGTGTCATTCAATTTCATTGCGTGGCAAATATTCATTTCGCTTATTGTGCCGGTATTTTGTTTAATACTAAAGATAAAAATTCCAAATCATTAAATACACTTGAAAGAATACTCACTTAACATTATAAGTAACCAAAATCAAATGTAATGTATCATTTTAAGCAATTATTTAAAAGAAATGGGTTCGTACGTGAAAAATGTATCCCCAACACACACTGTAAACAAAACAAATTCAAAGGGTAAACTAGAAATATACGCAACTCTGAGAGAAAATAAGAAACCAAAGGAAAAGAAATTCGATTCCGCGTATAATGGGCTATATCTTGAAAAGAAAAACCGATGAGGACTAAATACACACCCGTCAACCGGCAGAGCCAGGAGCGGAAGGCACATCCAGGCGCGGACACGGTAAGTTTTTTCATACATGACAGTGGTGTAGGAAATTATCGTTTTCGCTAGTTTTGATTTACTCTTGGAAAGAAATATCGGATTATTTAAAAGCCAAATGAATTCTGCATACCCGTTGATTTCTGAAGCGGTAGAAGGGATGAGAATTTATCGCGATTAAAATACGGAAGTTTGTGATGAAATCTTGAAGATCTGCGTTTTATAGCAAAATGTTCCATAGATCTGAAAATCTGCATACGTCTGTTAGAACTATTGGAAAATTTAATCATTCCCCTGGCAATTTGTAAAATATTAGCACAAACAGACTTTTAACAAATTCGCGAAGGCTTAGTGAATAGAGCTGGGGTACAGAAATTGGCAGGTCCATGGAGTAGAAAGCGAATTTATGTGCGGGGACCAGGAGCAGATATAATCGAGTAGGAAAAATCGTTTGATGTATTGTTTTGACATTATTTTTCGTCTTCAAAAATGAAAGTTTGTTGACATACAGTGATAGTATTGTCCGTCCGTATGTCTGTTCATGTCATAAATTATACAGAAATCATTTCTAAAGGAGTTTTGTAAGCTTGTGATGCATGAACTCTCATTAGTTAACGGAATTATCGCTGGTTTATCATTTTAAGCCTTAGTATATGTGTGTTACTGGATGATTTTAATATACTTACTTTTGTCAGCTATTTGTCGTAAATGCCCACTTTTGGCGAAAAAACGGCTTCAAACTATGAGGGCATTTTGAAATTGTTGAGTTCATTAAGCATTAAATTATTTATCGGCCTGTGTCTTTTAAACATGGTTAGCCATCATTTCGTCATTAAGGTGAATGAAATAAAACACGCTGGATATTATCAGCTTCAGTCGAAACATAAAATTAAGCTGTGTACTACATCTGTACACTATATCTCTTCCCACGTAAGAAAACAAAACGATGATTTTAAAGAAAGATTTAACAGTTAGTTATCGAACTTCTTCTGCGAATATTTTCACCATATGTTATAATTTACTAAAACACAATTTGCGAAAAACGACCATGCCTTGTGTACAGTGTCTAGCACAGTTATGTACGGAGTGTAAATGAAAAATTGAGAGTGTACGGTGTAAATTAGGTAACGAATTCAATTTTCTGCCAAAATAAACTTACAATTTAGTGCCTGAGCATACACATACACTGATTAAGGAATTGCGTTTAGCGTCGAGAGCAGGGAGCGTGAAGCTGGTTACAAGTTGTATTGCAAGACAATATTTTAACGAATAATTCTGTAGCTGTACATTTTCTGGCCAATGAAGTTTCATCTGATGGGAGATATCATCTAATTTTACGCATACACACGATACTACTTCCTTACAAAGGAGTAAACAACCTATTATTTCATAAAATGTTCGAAGATCGGCCTACAGTTATGATCAATCCTTCGCTTTCAACATCTTTTTTACAGTCGATTTTGAACTGATCCAAAAGAGACAAATATCATTTTGTTCGTGATTCAAAGGAGGGTCGAATAGCATTCGAGTTTTTCCGGGAAATGGTTCCTAATTTATGTGATCGATGGAAATTTAGGATCACCTACCTTTTTCGGTGTCCATTTTCCGTCTGATATGGAACCCCGGAAGCGGCTGATATGATTTTATCGGGAGCGCAAGACGAGTTCCATATCAGAGTTCCCCCGGCGTGGTATTTTAATCGCGATAAAATGTTTATCATCCCTTCTACCGGGTATGTGCAGAATTCATTTGGCTTTTAAAATTAGCCGATATTTCTTTCCAAGAGTAAATCAAAACTAGCGAAAATGATCATTTCCTGTCAAGTATGAAAAAACTTACCGTGTCTGCGCCTGGATGTGCCGTCCGCTCCTGGCTCTGCCGGTTGACGGGTGTGAATGTTAAAGGTGAAAAAGGAGGTACCACGAATCGGCACTGTAAAAATACCTGTGAATTTATTGTATCCGTTACGGTGATTTACTATAATTTTGTGATATTTTACAATCGTTCCCGGATTAAGATCTGTGAGCTCGTGGTCTAAATACGCCGTGAAAGCAACCGCGTTACTGGCTCACTCAAAGCTGCCTTCGTTCAAACTGCGGACCTGCTATATCGTCTTGTTTGCGTACATCTGTACTTTTGATTTGAACTGACGTGTCACGAGTGATTTTATTTTGCATATATGAATTCTTTTCATTTAAGTTTTCTTCCTTAATATTGTGTTCCTTTGTGAGAGAAATTTGATTTTCTAGTTCAGAGATTTTCTCGCTCTGTGTTGTAAGTGCCTCATCTAAGTGTTCAATTTTCCAGTTGTTTAGACCTGCAATCACATTTATTGTGCATTGATCGCATTTTGATTCGAGTATACTAAAGTTCAGCAATTTCCTGGCTTTGTGCGGAAATAATTTTTCCCATCTCATCAATTTTCTCATTTAGGTTTTCTACATTTGTTTTAAACTAATCGATTACATCCAGAAAATACTTCATTTCCGGCCCTTGATTTCGAGACATCGATTGCTCCATATTGCCTAAGACCTTATCGTCCACTACAGCATCATCGTCCATATTTAGCGCTACAATTGTCCCGCATGCATGAGACACAAACATTAATAAAACACACAACCACATGTTGCCTTTCTCAAAGGAAATCTACAACTACTAAAAGACTGTTGTACTTTCAATTTTACGTTTAAAACCTTATCACTTAGTCCATAAAAATGTTCACAATGTACACTGTAGCACAAAACTCAGATAATCAACTAAAATATGTCATAACGACGTTTCAAACACGAATAATAATGTGAAAAGATTTGGAAAAGTCGAAAAAACGGCAGATTCAGAAAAAATAGATTTTCTCACACAGTTTTCAAACATTTTAAAAGTGATTGTTTTTTTAAGAATTACGCATTCAAATCCAGTAATAAAATAAATGAAGTATTATAGTTCATTACACATAATCTTTCTTAATCACTTTTTCGAGTATGGTACGTTTCATGTTAAAATAGTTAGATTTTAATTAAAAAAAGCTTTTATTTGTCTGCAAGAAACAGTCTTTAAAGATAACCGCTTACCGCATTTTTAACATGAATAACTAACGTTCTCAAAAACTTACGTAAAACTGAAATGTAACCTAAACGGACGTGTCTGTTTTTATTTTAGTATAGTTTTCGTCTTAAACGATTTTATATCGCATCTCATAATTTTCTAAGTCGAATATTCTGGCAATTTTCTACAATTTAAACTTTTGCACGTCTAGCAATCTTATCATATTTGGAGTTGTCCCGGCTAGCTCAATCGGTTGTCATGTCGGAATTGCAAGGCTAGGCGCGGTCGCCGTGACGGTGCGGTTTGGCTCCTAGGTAGAGGCAATATCATTTGAAATTCACACTACTGCTATTTAGGCACTGTGGCGGTCGTAAAAAGTATCCCGTGCATATATGAGTACTGTAATTAGTAAGAATAAACGTTATCAATGTCATGCAGTGATAATAACGTACATCAGGGCTAATCGATCAACAGTTTTTTAGGGTTGTCCCGGCTAGCTCAGTCGGAAGCGGTGTCGGAATGGCAAGGCTATGAGCTGTAGCCGTGAAGGTGCTGGTTTGCTCCCGGGTAGTTGCATTATCTTTATTAAAAAAAGTGCGAAGCATTTGTCTGTAAACGAAAAGTCAGACAAATGTATATTTTTAGATTTACACGTTTTAAATTCTTACAATACTACATTTTAAAATTATCTAAGAATGCTACTTCATTCTTAAAAGCCATCTGTAAATTCAAACAGAAAGGTTACCGACATGATATTCTATAGCGCTCTGCATGCCTTGTGATTAACCCATCTACAGTTGAACATTGGGTGCGTTTTATCAACGTTCGTACGAACGTTTTATGCATACGATTATCGTACGACGTTCGTACGTCATCCTGAGCGTTTTATCAATAATTTCGTACGAACAAAGGTGCTACGAATTCGTAAGTTTGAACGCAAAAGCTACGAATGGTCCAACCCTGTCGTACGAATAAAAAACATGGCCGCCGAGTTCTTTTTTATAGCTCGATATGGACAAAAAAATAGGATTTTTCGCCTCTGATTGCATTGAACTGCCGAACAGAGCGATGCAGAGTTTCAGTCTAGTTATAGACTTGACAGAGATGGGAATATATCCACCTTGAAGATTTAAATGGTAACAAATTAGCAAGGAAATGTCTGAGGAGTCAACCGATGCCACCAGGTTAATGCTGATTTATACAGTGGTGTGGGGCAAGTCTGCGCACCTATCATAAAAATTTAAAAGTTGTTTATAACACCATTTAGTAGCTAAAGAAACATACCTACCAGAAAAAACTGTATCCATTCAGGACTTGGTTTGTTGTCATTCATGTGCTTAAATTTCCTTATTGGTCTTTAAAATGAGATCATTCTAGAGTCACTCACATGTTTACATGACGTCATAAAAGTTGCCCAACTCTGCGCATGTCTAAGTTGACAGTCTATAGTCTGTTTCAATAACAATGTACCATTTTCTCAAGAAGCCAACTTTGGAGATGAATACAGTATGTATTATTTTATTATATTACTGAGTTGTCTTAAAATTTTTGTTTTGTGCCTTAAATAACATAACTCTGGCTTAGCCAGTATGTCAAAGTATTGACATATTAATTTACTAATTGTAAATAATTTAACTCCAACTTGAACTATAGAACAAATATTCATGAATAGTATGAACAGTTCAATAAACTGCATTCTTTTATTAACACTTTGGACAAGTGAAATGGTCACCCTTTTCAACTGTGACAATGTTTGTACAGTATTTAAGATGTACCCACTTGCCGCATGTTTCACACTTTGCCCAGTTCAGGAATTCCACTCTACCACCTTTTCCAAATCCCGGAGGGCAAAACTGATCACATATCACACACAACTCTCCATTGTCTTCCTCTTCAGACATATCTTCACTGTCATAAAATGTCAGCCAGCCTTTATCTGTTCTACTTGGGCCTGCCTCCTGACTGTCAATCACCTCTGGTGTGCTGTCCTTTCCAGCTTTTCTTTTCTTTGTTATGCCTTTGTCTGTCTGTTTGCTTTCCCTCTTTACTTTCTTCTCAACTGGTTCTTTTGTTGTTGCCTCTTTACTTTTAAGTTTATCAATGAATTCACTCTCAGTGACAGCCGCCCCGTGTTAAGGAATAATGTACTCCCTGGCTTGCAGCACATTTCTTCAATTTTCTTTTCAACCTTTCCATCAATGTCTGCTAGAAGCAGTTTCATGTTCCTCACATCTTTTCTTTCTTTTCTTGAACTGGGCCTTACTGTATTTACTTTATTAACAGATATGCTACTGACAGCAGAAGGGTTGAATGGCACAATTCCGGTCTTCCTGAAAGCAGCCTGTAGATTAGGGACAGTCATAGAGGACTTGTATGCTGATGCAATAAGGGACGGTATGTCTGATCGCAGTACTTGCCGTCCTACTTCAGGTTGCATAATTTTGTGTGCTGCTGTGGCCAAGGCTGCCTTAAAAGGCCCAAAAACACCAACATCTATGGGCTGAAGCTGGTGGCTTGTATGAGGTGGTAAAACAAACATGTGAACATTTTCCTGGCGGGCAGTGTTAATCACCTCCTGAGTTATATGTGTAAGATGGCCATCATAAAGCAGTAAGCAGGGCCTTTCTTTCACATGGACCAAAAAATGGTTTCTGAAAAAATCCAAAAAATTATCAGCAGTGGACCATCCATTTTTGGACATTGAAAACTTCGTTTGTGGAAGGCAACCAGTGGCTAGTTCGCTCATCAGCCGCTGACCTTTGTAAATGATGTATGGTGGGATTGTCTCTCCCAATGCACTCCCGGCAGCAATTACAGTAGTTGTGGCATGTTTTGGAGAAGAAACAATGAATGGCTTATCATTCTTTCCGCTGACAATTTTGGGAGGGGGGAAGTCCAGCGTAATACCAGTCTCATCTATGTTCCAGAGGCAAGCTGGCTTATTTAACAGATCATATTTTAGCAAGACTGACTCAAGCTCTTCAAAATAGCCTTTGATGTTGTCTGCAAGGCTACCCTGAACACGAGTGAGCTCACGCTTTTTGGGCTTGTGTGTTTTAAGATTCATTCTCTCAACAAAGCCATAGTACCAGTTTAATTGGGGTTTAACTTCATGGCCTTTAATAAGCATCATATTGGCAGCCAGGTCGCAAACTCGCCACCTTGAATACCCATAGCCCAGGCGTGCCATTTTCATCACATGATTTGCCAGCGCGGTCTCCTCTGAGGTGGTTAAGAAGGTTGGGTGGCCATTACTTTTTAGATCAGGATTGTTTATGTGTGCTCTTAGGGTTGACTCGGGCACTGAAAACATTCTTGCTGACTTTCTAATAGAGTCCCCAGTTTCCTTCCAGTGTTTGTGGGCATTACTCAGTGCTATTGACTTGAATCTCGATTTGGAAACACTGAGTTTCCTTATTGATCTGCTCTTCATTTTGGACCTGCAAGAATACACTAGAACGACTAGCTTTTTGGAAAATTACCTAGATTTTGAAACAGACTATAAAATATGCAAATATCTTAGGCGCCATTGTGAAATGATCGTGAAACAGGTGACAGTGCAAATGTTTAAAAAAATAAGTTTTGAACGTTTTGGTTGTTGAATTTAACAGATTTGTGGATCTAAATGGAAATTTGAAACAACAATATTGTAAGGATATTAGAGAGACGGTTCAATGGTCGGAGTTTAGTGAAGGCTTTAGTGAAAGGTCAGTTTTAAGAACAAACATTCTATTTAGGTCACAACTGTCAAAATGAGGAAGTTGAAGTAAGAAGGATTTTATTACAAAATTAAAGGTAAACTAATACTATTTTGTTCATAAGATGATAGATATTTACGAACCTGTTAGGTTTGACAGGACAAACACTTGTTTTTTTGCGAAAATTGCTCGGTTTTCAGAAAAAATCACGGTAAGCAGACGGTTCTATTGACATCACGGTGTTTACATAAATATGCAAATCAGATGCGCAGAGTTGGGCAATGCGCAGACTTACCCCACGCGACTGTACCTTTTACACCTATGAAATTATCAGTAGGCGTGTGGAAATTCACTGGACCGATAAATGTCAAGTTCTATTTTAAGAAACGGTGTTTACTGAAAACAAACAGACCGACTTTCATCAGTAACAGTATTCCCAGAAGATGGAAGTGTTTTTCTGTTTACATTTTCGATATTCTTTGACTTTTTATATGAAATTATGTGGTTATTACAAAAATATATTGACTAATTGCGTTAGTCCCTACAGTGTATATCTACGAGCAATACACGGACTGAACATTTTCCCCACCCACTTGGCCTTGCAATTTGTTCAGTGTAATTTAGACAGTTTTTGTATTTGTTGTTGGACCAGTTAGCTTCTAGTATTGTTGAGAAGTGTAATTTATTGCTTGTCAATAAAAGACCACTGTGTAATTCATTGTTTAAAGAAAAACAGTGAAATATGCATATTGTAACGTGCCCCGAGCGGAAGGCACATAAAACAGACTATTTGTCTCAGCCTATATATATATATAATTTTTCTCGAAAAATGATTTCAACGTTTGTCAGGGCAATGTATTGTTTTAACAATATAATAAATTTTTCCTGAGCTACTTTGCTCCAAAATGATTTCAATGATTGCTGAAATGATTGGGGTGAAACACAATAATCAGGATAAGAATCAGCTGAACATATAACAATATTCCCAGGGCAATGAACCTCCTGGACAAAAATAGCTGATGCTAAAGTTTCAACCACTCACCCAAACAAAAATCACAGTCCGAAACATAACAATCACACACGAACTTCAAGCACGATCTCAGCGCATATGCTGAGCAATAAAACTATATGAAACACAATGATGTTTCGAACTACTTTCAACAGATCCTCAAACAATAACACACTGGCATCAAGCAAACCTGAGCAACTAAAACTTTCAAATTCTGCTCAACAAAGTCAACAAATCACATCTAAACAAAACCTCAAGCAAAACGCCTTCAAACATCCCCTCAACACTAAAACGCTGCTGAACAATAGTGTCTCAGACCTATGTGATATCCCGAGGATACGAGAACCTCTTCGTCAGCAATAGTCCGAGAACACTGTCTAACCTGAAACCTATCCTCAGCACCTACTCTGAAGCTACCTTAGGGACACAAGTGTTTCAGACGCATGTGTTTCCAGCAATTGTCTGAAGACACTATCTCAAAACCCTATCAACCCTAGCTTCAACCAATACTATTCACATCATACATGTTGAACGAAACAACCCGGTCAATATGCCCTAGTACAGATATGTACTATATTGGACCTATAATGCAGACCAAAATGTTGAATCTCAACGATGTGAATACCTCGACACTCGGCGACAGACTGCCGTGTATCAATGAACGGTAATTGCTTTTATACCTTCCGACGGAAGTCCTCGGACTTTACCGTTCAACCACACTAACTTAACACAAAGCATTCAAATAACCAAAAAGATTTAGCAGTTAGACTCGACCCAAGCTAAATCATCAAATAATTTCCTCACATTACCCACGCCTCCGACTACATGCGTCCCGCATGAACACAATTTAAATCAAAACAATAATAATATAACTTAAAATTCATCATCAGACCTACTTAATTTGGCTCAACATTCAAGTATGTTTCTCATCTTATCCCAGCATCTGAATTTTTAAGATTCTCGGCTACGCTACCTTCACCAGAAAACCTTTTCTTGACACATATTCATCAGCTTCTAACCTTATATCCTTTTCTAATATTTAACAACTTAATAGCCATCTTCTCCTGCTCAGACAATAAACCTCTATCATAAAACGCCACTTTATGTCTGAGAATAATATCCGAGCTCCGAACCCGGACTGAATTTTCGGGGCTCATATTCATCCGACTTACATTTTCAAAACTACTCTTAACCTTGTTCGCCACAAAATAATCACGTACTTCCAAAATATTCCGAGATCACTGTTAAGCCATCCTTAGTAAATATACTAAAGGAACAAGTTATGCGTGGTTTGACAATTGTTTGATCGTCGATCGTTTTATCCCACCGCTGCCACCAATTTTTGTAACGTGCCCCGAGCGGAAGGCACATAAAACAGACTATTTATATATATAATTTTTCTCGAAAAATGATTTCAACGTTTGTCAGGGCAATGTATTGTTTTAACAATATAATAAATTTTTCCTGAGCTACTTTGCTCCAAAATGATTTCAATGATTGCTGAAATGATTGGGGTGAAACACAATAATCAGGATAAGAATCAGCTGAACATATAACAATATTCCCAGGGCAATGAACCTCCTGGACAAAAATAGCTGATGCTAAAGTTTCAACCACTCACCCAAACAAAAATCACAGTCCGAAACATAACAATCACACACGAACTTCAAGCACGATCTCAGCGCATATGCTGAGCAATAAAACTATATGAAACACAATGATGTTTCGAACTACTTTCAACAGATCCTCAAACAATAACACACTGGCATCAAGCAAACCTGAGCAACTAAAACTTTCAAATTCTGCTCAACAAAGTCAACAAATCACATCTAAACAAAACCTCAAGCAAAACGCCTTCAAACATCCCCTCAACACTAAAACGCTGCTGAACAATAGTGTCTCAGACCTATGTGATATCCCGAGGATACGAGAACCTCTTCGTCAGCAATAGTCCGAGAACACTGTCTAACCTGAAACCTATCCTCAGCACCTATTCTGAAGCTACAAAGGGACAGAAGTGTCTCAGACGCATGTGTTTCCAGCAATTGTCTGAAGGCACTATCTAGAAACCTTATCCTCATCACCTACTCTGAAGCTACCTTAGGGACACAAGTGTTTCAGACGCATGTGTTTCCAGCAATTGTCTGAGGACACAATCTAAATACCCTATGCTCAACATCTACACTGAAGCTACCTTAGGGACACAAGTGTTTCAGACGCATGTGTTTCCAGCAATTGTCTGAAGACACTATCTCAAAACCCTATCAACCCTAGCTTCAACCAATACTATTCACATCATACATGTTGAACGAAACAACCCGGTCAATATGCCCTAGTACAGATATGTACTATATTGGACCTATAATGCAGACCAAAATGTTGAATCTCAACGATGTGAATACCTCGACACTCGGCGACAGACTGCCGTGTATCAATGAACGGTAATTGCTTTTATACCTTCCGACGGAAGTCCTCGGACTTTACCGTTCAACCACACTAACTTAACACAAAGCATTCAAATAACCAAAAAGATTTAGCAGTTAGACTCGACCCAAGCTAAATCATCAAATAATTTCCTCACAATATCAGGAATGGCCACATCTAGCAAACACAGCCTCCCTACTTAACCAAAAAGTGGAGGAGAGCATGGTTATACAATACTCAGCTTTCAAATAGATGCCACAAACAATTGAGAAACTGAGAACTCGAGGGGCTACCACCTTGGAACAGCAAGTGGCAAAACAATGCCACTGTGTGTTTAAACCAGGTTCTAGGTTGCACCAACATCACACTTTCCCCAACCAGCAAATAGGTTCTCATATGAACTAAAAAGTACAAGTTATCTTGGTGAAATAACTCCAACTCACCCGGAGTTCGGTAAAATTTAAAGCAGAAATAACATTTTGTTTTATCAAAACCCTTTTGACAATAGAAATTATGGCAAAAATAGGATGGTAATTTAATGCCTGTTATAGTGCATAAGCCCAGTCCAGATTGTCAAGGCTGATTAAATTTTTGAATAGAAAATAGTTTTAATGTCCTTATCAGGCAGCCAAGGTAGTTCAAATTGAAGAGTGTCCAGCAGGACTAGCACACTGGCCACCAATGATGTAGGATGGAGAAAATGTTGAAGCCTCAACCAGGATTCAAACCAATTCTTATTATGTTTGAGAAAGATAATACAAATCTCTAAACTGTTTGAATTAATTACCATTTGATTGTACATAGGACTGATAATGTTTTAATTTTTCCATCTTAGGTTCATTGATGAAGTTTCCAAATGGCTAGGATCTCTACTTGACTCTGCAATGATTAATAGCTGTGACATTAAGGTGAATTAGTTCAAATAGCCATACATGTAATTGTTAAAACATGTCAGCAAGTTACCTCAAACAATCAACAAATGATTTGATGGACTACATCTGGAATGTTGCAACATCTTGGTGATGATGATCAGTAATTATTTTTAATTTTATGTATTATGTACATGTATCTTTAAGTTATATCATTCTAGTGTTTCTTTGTAATGATGTAAAAAGTTGCATTTCATAATGATAAATTAATTTTTGGTCAGATCAACTTATTTCTTGTAAAAATTGGGAAGGCAATCTGTTTATCACTATTAAAATATATTTTATTAAGGTCATATAAGTTTGGAAACCTCAACATGTTGGTAATAAATTTATTTTTTCAGGACTTCTTAGAAGAGAATCTTGTTGGTCTCCTTCCTGCTGATTGCCATTCAAGTCAGACAAGTGTAACAGAGTAGTCAGGGCCTGCAAGCCTCTGCATAATTTATTATGTGATCAGGGTATTCCCATTCCAGAGGGAAACTACACAGATGAAGTTTTGGATTACATCCAGAGGGAGGGAAGGCCATGATTGACAGAAATAGAATTATTAATCTGTTTTAGGCAAGTTTTGATGAGTGTCTTTCTGTAGAAGTTACAGGAACAACAATGAAAGTTTAGAAGTGTAAAGAAACTATTTGTGTTGTTTTAATATGTATTTGGTACTTCTGAAAACAATACTGTGATTGAAGATGAACTTATTAAATGAGAGATTGTCTTGTGTTAAAATTGCATCAATTTACCAGAAAAAGAAGTTGCAAGAGTAGAATAGATTTTAATTGATTTAAAAAATAGTATATATTGATATATTATATACAACCATAATTATATTGTTCATAATATGTTTATAACATGTCATATTATAATAAGGTGGTTGGCCTAAGAAATTCTGATGATCATTGGTTGTGGGTTCAGTGAAATAAGTGAAAATGAATGACGTTTAAGTTATTTTATACCACAATTAATCCTGACTTAAAGCTTATATCTCATTGGTGAAAAGTATAGATCTGGATCAGCCTGCACATCTTTATAGTCAGACCTGGATATGCACTGGTCACATCTTAGAAATAATGTAATGAATCTAGAAGCAAACAGTGTATATTCTGTTTAGACTACATTAATGTTCAGGCTAATCTAGATCTACACACTTTGCCCGTGTGATGAAAGGCATATCCAGGTAGTAAAGGGTTAATAGTATAGATGTGGCAGTAAAAATCCTATTTGTATAACATGAAATATACAGCTACCTGCCTTAGCAGCCACCTACGAATAGCAACCACCTGTCTTAAACAGCCAGTTTGAATATGTCCTAAACTGACATTTTGTTCTAATTTTACCTGTCTTTAACAGCCACCTCTGCTAAGCAGCCACTTACTGTCACCCCCATGGGTGGCTGCTTAAGACAGGTTTGACTGTATGGGTTAATTTGACATTATCCATATGTTATATATGTTATGAAGTGGGCTGGTTTTTAAGGTTTTGACATAAAATAGCTCATCAATTCATAGGATACAAATTCTGAACCAGGAGTGATTATTAATGGTGATATTTTGTGTTTACATAATTATTATCATTTATGATCTCATAGTTGCACATGTTGCCAAAATTACCATTAATAGTTTACTCCATGGGATATGGTTGTTATCCAAGGGAAAACAGTGTAGATCCTAAGCTGCTGACAAATCTTTTGATTCAGAAGCAAACAGTGTAGATCCTGATCAGACATTACAGATGTGCCAGCTGATAGGGTCTACACAGTTTGCACTAGCGTTAAAACAATAAATGAAGTAAAAGGATACAGTTATACTTTTGATAACACAAATGATTTTTATACCCAGATAAATGCAACACAATATTGATCAGAATCAATGTTATGTGTATAAATGAAATGGAACCAATGTTTTAATTTTAGCCTGCCAAATTCAGAGTTAACTAAAACATTGTTTTTATAAATTTGAATATGTTTACATTTTAAAATAACTTGAAATCTGTTTAAGGTTTGATTGGTCAGAAAAATGCTAACAAATCAAACAGTGAACAGTAACAATTCTGATCAGACATCACTTTACACAGAGTGATATGTGTGGGGATGAAAATTATGTTCACTTATCAAAACATTCTTTAAATGTCAAAAAATTGAAATGAAACAAATAACTGTTTTAAATGTTTTGCAAAGTGTGGCCATTGCAGAGTTTATCACAGTTGATGCAAACTTTTGGTGCAATATGCATCAGGTACAGTGAAACCATCACAATTATTGCAAATCCAGAAATGTTCTTATTTGGCCACCTTAAATGAGTAAAGTAATTACAGGTGATGATGAGTTGGTAATATGTCATACAATCTTTGTTGTAAGTATATTTATTTATATATGTTAATATTGTTATTTGTATATTGTGTTTTTAGCTTGTTAACTTATTGTCATAATAAAAATGTATTTCTTTATTATGTTTTATTTTGATTTTTACATATTCAGAATAAATTTCATTAAGAGTAAAATAAGAAAATATGTTCTTGTTAGTGATTGGATATTTACAAAAAAATGTCAGATGAAAAGAAGTTACCAGTACCTGGTATTGGAATATTGGAAGAAAATAAGTTGTCAGATATTGCAACAAAATTAGTTGTCAGATATTGCAACAAAATTGGCTGTCAAAGGATTTGAAACAATGTTGAATAGTGGATTTTTTGCGTAAGTGTTGACTTAATGTGTATGTTTAACGTTCCTCAGCTGTAGATTTCTCTGCTTGCTCAATTCATATACATGAATTTAAATACCGAGTTAAGAAACCATACCAGCAACCACCCCACCTCCATCCAAAAATAAAGATTGAGAATCAGGTGAAAATAAACGAACATTTCAAGCTATGGAAACGATTGTAGGAACACCAGTGGTAAGCGATTGCTTTTACCGTCGACTTTTGATTATGAATTTTATCCAAAAGAAAAACAAATCCAGTTTCGCGGCACATGCATAAAGTCGGAATCTACACTGTTTGCTGCTTAGTCAATATTAGGCTTCACTTCAGCGATGAAGTGTATTCCCCAGTTGGTATGCTCAGACTACATAATAGTCCAGTTCCCACTAACACACTAAAAATGTCATATCCTTTAGAACTATATATTTGAAGGGATTTTTTACGTTTTCTGAAATTTATCTTAATTGACCTGTCTTCATTTAAAATACATGTATATGCAGTTACATGTACAGGGTAGTTGAGACTTTAGTTTATTATCGGTTTCAAAAATAGATGTAAAATGTTTCATAAAAGAAATTGCTTATAATGTTAGAAAATAAAATCTTATCTACCCTGTAACTGCATATATTTTATAAAAAAAAATACAGATCAACAGAAGAAAAAGGTTTCATAAAACCACGGGGGTAGGGAGGGGGCGCGCAACCTTTACCGCTGGTTAGGCGAGAAAAATGTTATGCAAAGTTCCGGTGATGGTACTGTGAACGTTTATTTTGATTAGGAAAGGTAGGTGGTCAGCTTTGACTCATTAAAATTAAAATTCCAAGCATAACGTTTTTCGATGCCGCGATTGCGTGTTGGATGATTTGCCTGCACTCAGGTATAATATGATGCCAATATATCAAAACATCGTTGAGTGATTATTCCGACTCCGAAGTGAGTGCAGCTCAACGATAGGTGACGAGTTTATGCAGTTTTTTGTTGAATTCCGGTATCACTGCGGCAACCAAGTATATGTTCCAGTGGTCACTGTTGTGCGCAATCCCACCCGCCCCCGCACCCCTCCCCGTGAAAAATTAAAACAATCCCAGTTACTTGGACAGAAGTAGTACCATAATTAACCTAGGTGTATAGTTAAACCATTATTTCAACTCGCTCAACAAAGGCAATTATTCTGTTTGAAGAAATCAACTATACTCAGGTGGACAATTGAATAGTGACGACGGTTTTAACCGAGCCTTTTTGTATATCTTTCAACTAAAAGTTTCACATTTTGCCAGGTGAAGATTAAAGTTACCAATATTACTTGCAGATTGATTTTATAAAATCAGATTTACATATCATATTAATATAAAATGTAGAAATTCACAATTTCAGCACGATCTTCCGTACTTGAGTCTCGAAAAAAAGTTTGTTATCCCTTATACCACTACGCGAATCAATAGATACATGCAGAATACATTTGCATTTAAAGTCAACACATATTTCTTTATACGTTTAAATAAAAAAAGCGAAAATGAATATGCAGAAATGTATCGTGTCTACTCCTAGGTCTGTCGGATGACGGGTGTGGTCTTTTAAATTTTTCCATCACCGTGTCTCTATTAGCTCTCATTGAGGAGTGTAAACACTATAGAGAAAGACTTGTCAGTTCAATAGAGCTGCGCAGTCGGCTTAATACTGTGATTGGTGTGCGGTTGACAAATTAAAAACAAATGCCGAGCCGGCCTTTATGTTATAACCCTACTTCTCAATAAACTCTCCCAAAACTCATGATTTGTTTTACTCGGCTCCTTCCCAAATCTCATCCGCACTCAACTTTGTTGTCGTTGATGGTAACTTCATTGATATTGTTTACGCGAAGGTAAATGGCAAGCGGCGCCAATTGTCAATAATGTCTGTGACATATGGATTAATGGCCCGAGGGTAGGGTCATTCCGCTTGTCCAATTATTTAGTCATTTATTATACATTAAAATAAATTATAACCATTTAGCATAAATTTGATCTCCAATCTGCACACGCTTAAAGGTGTTTTAGCAAGCACTTCCATTAATTAAATTTAATACATCATGATGCTAATTACTACGTCATTTTAGTAATATGTGACGTAATTAAACGAATGTTGTTGTTGTTGTTGTTTTTTCAAACAGTACACGTTGTTTATTTTGTTTTAAATCAAGACTTTATTTAATCGTGGAAAATGATAGGAAACTGATACAGGAAATTGCTTATTTTTGAATGCTAGAAGTGTTTATCGTGGTATGAGTCTGTAAATGCCAGATTTCAGAGTTTTTCATTCTTATACCGCTGCTCGAGCTTCGTCTATCTACATCAAGGAGACAAGGCAACTATTGAGAAAATGAATGGACAATAATACAGGAAATAAATAGCATTTAATCAGGGCTTAACTGGTATGTACAATTCAATCTTATACTATGAAATGTGAGGAAACAGAGAATAACGATTGAAAAAAAAATGCAGGGCCCTGCCATTGCATATCGACATTCGTTAATACCTTGTAACATTGAACAACATTTCCGGTCATTACTAAAAGTGTCACACATATAAAACTTGTTATTAAACATGTGTTAAAATTGTATTTAGAAAGTTTCTTTAAAACACGACATTGGGCACGAACCGCTGAGAGATACGCAATTGTGCGTACGAAAACGTACGAATACTTATTCGTACGAACGCGTTGATAAAACGGTCGTAAGAATGTTCGTACGTCATTCGTACGCCAGCGATCGTACGATACGAACGAATTTTCGTACGAATATTGATAAAACGCACCCAATATGCTTACCTTTTTGGTTGCAAGACGGTCGCGGGGGTTACAGAGTTTATGAAGGTTTGTGGGGAAATCTTGCAAAAGAACATAGAAGCTCGATTTGTTTTTTTTATCCCTCATCGTGTTCTTGCTGATTTGACTCTAGCTACTTTGGTCTTAAGGTCATGGAGTACCCGCCCCTTTGGCTTTGCAATGCTATTAGCTTCTTATGTTTTATATGTGTGTGTGCTTTTGCATGCAACAGTGTTGTGCAGATGGGTGTTGCTGGAGTTATTTCGCCAAGACAACTTGTACTTGTTTGTTGTTATAAGAACCTGTTGGGGCAAGTGTGAGATTGATGCACCCTAGAACCTGGTTTAAGCCCCCTTTAGCTAATTGTTTTGCCACTGACCATTCCAAGGCGGTAACCCCCCGGTTTCTCGATTTTGTTAATTGTTTGTTTAAAAACTGATCATTTTATTAAACATGCTTTCTGTCTCTCTTACTCTTTCTATTCCTTTTTGGCTGTGTTAGGACGCTGTGTCTTCTGAGTTTAGCAATTCTGTTTCTATTTTGTTAATTGTCTGTTTTTAAACTGATCATTTTATCAACCATGCTCTCTTTTTCTCTCTTTCTTCTCTTTTTGGCTGTGTGGGGAGGCTGTGTCTACTAAATGTTGTAATGTAATAGGAAAATTATGATAATAATTTACAAACATATTAGGTGTTAAACAATTACATTTTAAAATATTTATTTACGGATTTGTTTAGACTTATATCCTTTTCTGGATAACATCAAAAATCGTGTAGGTATTTTAGCCACAGGTCATTTCATGTCTTCACCTGTATCTTTTAATTACATTGGACTCGATCTTGTTATGATTAAGCAAGACGTTAAATAACTGTTATTGTAGTTTTATATAGTCATTATGTCAGTCATCTCAAAACAGTAATAAGTATGCATGAACAGTCTAGTGTATTGTAAAAAGCCAGAGATTTTAACTGGAAGTTTAGAGAGGGCGGCCGTATGGCCGGAATGGGCCACGTAAGGCGTTTAGGAGATGGTTTGTTAGTCTCGTGGCTAAATTACTAAACTTTAAATAAGAGAAACTTATGACACTTAGAAATGTATTAGGAATATTTATAATTATAAGAATTGTTTATATTTTAGAAGTAATAGATAATGTTAAAAGCTGATCTACATATAAAGTAATTTTGGAACTTAACAAGTGTTCGAGTTATTACACCCTAAGACCTTTGTAAGAATTAACCACTACATTACAATGTGGCAATTCCTGATATGCATATATCACTCTTTTGAATAAAAGCGATTATGTCTGGCACATAATTAATCTAAGTTTTGCAGAATTGCACGTCTTATAATTTTATAACTGTACATTTCTAAAAATGTCCAAAACGTGTTGATGAAAACCGACTTAGCCCGACACTTTTTTCAAATACGCAGTATTACGCGTCTAACAACCTTACAATATTACAGAAACATTTGGGTAGGCGGCGTGGCCAGTAATATGCATTTTTATTACTGCCCATGAAAAGGTTCAACCAAACATATCATGCAATATTTTATTATTAGTCGTGGCTTTCAGTCTTTTTCATCTAGTTTAATATCACAGTATGTTTGCTTGTGCCGTGTGTAGATATGGTCCATTTGTTTGAGCCTGTTTGTAGGCATTAATGAAAATGCATGTTACTGCCCACGGGTTAGGGGACGTTCGTGGCCGTAAGGTTAAGGTTTCCGACTGAGAATCACTTGCCCTGAGTTTGAGACCTACCAGGGTCAAGATCTTTCATGTGAGGAAGCTTGCCAGCTAGCTTGCGAAACGACGAAGGTTCTACCAAGGTGTCCGCTCGGGTCTGAAAAATGTCCGGAGGGGCACCTGGGGTCTTCCTCCACCACATTTGGACATTTTACTTCCTTCGCGTGAGCTGTGGTTTTCTGTGCACCAACAAAGTCGCATACAATCGTGTCAACTTAAGTCCTTTCATTTAACTCCGGGGTAAATATTTTGTTTAACAAATAGTGAAGTTTTTAAAACAAAAAGATTGCATTTAAAAATTAAGAAAACACATTCTATTCATACCTATTCACACCGCTAAAAAGAAGAGAAAGAAAGAGAGAAATATGTTTTATAACAGTTAGATACGAGTACTTTTGAGATACACTGAAACTTTCAACGGATAAATATTTAGAGGTTACTAGTAATGTATGTTTAACCAGTATATGATATGATATGATAAGACACGGGATTCACGAGTGAATTATATTTCTATCACTCACTTGTACACACATTTTCAAGTTTTTATGCTTTTTGTGATTTGACAAAAACATCATATGAAATGGCACATAAACCGTGTGTTTATTATGTTTCGCCATATACACAAACTCGAACATGTTTCCAAACGTTCTCATAAATAAAATATTACGTGCTTCTGGGTACCAACGTAGAAAAACTGTGTAAGTAAAACATATTCCATAGTTTGAAAACAGCGAATAACCACTTTTATTCAGGGACCTTTTTACCCATTTTTTTCTCTGGAAATCATAAAATAAATTATGTTTTCAATGAACTGTTATCCTCTTCTTTAGGGACAAAACAATTTCAAACAGAACGATAAGGTTATCTGAATTAATTTTCACTGAGCAATACTCGCAAATGGTTTGCAGTAATGTACTAACCATTTAATTACAAATAATATTATGAATATTAATCTGTGTGCATGGTTTGTGCGTTTGTGCATTGTCTGTCATGTTTTGTTTTGTTTTTTCAAATATTTTTAAGTGTAAACGTATCATTTCTCAACACCGTACACAGCAAGATTTATCGCTAACTCTAGTTCTTGTACTACAACAAAGTTATCCGTGCTCTTAACATCTTGTCTTACAGCTATAAAAGAACATGTAATTAGGTATTGCGAAAAAGTTTTTGAAACTACTGGCAAAAATTTATTTTGGTCTATAAAAAATTCAAATGACGTTTTGAAGAAACTTAAATCAAATAATTTTCAGGCGTTTTGTTTGTCTACATATGATTTTTCTACCTTGTATACTTCTCTCCCTCATAATTTAATAAGAGACAAGCTAACCAGTCTCATCGAAAAAACTTTTGCTAGAGAAAATAAAACATTTATTGCTTGTAATGAACATAGGGCATTCTTTACAGATGGTTCTTATGATAATTATACTTCATGGACCTGTCAAGACCTTATCCAGGCGCTCACATTTTTATTGGATAATATTTATTTGAGATTTGGTACCTCTATTTATAAACAAGTAATAGGCATTCCAATGGGTACTAATTGTGCACCCCTTGTTGCTGATCTGTTTTTATACTGTTATGAAAGAGATTTCATGTTATCTCTTTCTACCGAACATCAAGATGATATTATTACAGCTTTTAACAACACCTCGAGGTACCTTGATGATTTATTAAATATAGATAATAACCATTTTCCATCACTGGTTAATAAGATTTATCCTAAAGAACTACAGCTTAACAAAGCGAACACTTCAGAAAAGCAAGCAAACTTCCTTGATTTAAATCTATCCATCGAAAATGGTTACGTCACTACTAAAATTTATGATAAAAGAGATGATTTTAATTTTAATATAGTAAATTTTCCGTTTCTAGACGGCGATGTTCCTCGTGCAACTTCTTACGGGGTTTATATCTCACAGCTTGTTCGCTTTTCAAGAGCTTGCAACGATGTGAATGATTTCAATGAACGTAATCTTTGCATTACAGAAAAACTTTTAAAACAAGGTTATCGGTATCACAAATTAAGGAAAACCTTTTGCAAGTTTTATCGCCGATATCCAGATCTAATTCATAAATACAGCTGCAGTTTACAATCACTATTGCAACAAGGAATTTCACAGCCAGTTTTTTTATGGAGATTTAATTTATAAACTTAAGAAGATAAAAGGCGATGTTAATTTCTCCCGGTTATTCGTAAAAACCATCTGTAAATTTAAAAAGAAAGGTTACCAACATGATATTTTACAGCGCTCTGCAGGCTTGGTGATTAACCCATCTACAGTTGATCATTATGCTTACCTCTTTGGTTGCACGACGGTGGCAGGGGTGTAAGAGTTTATGAAAGTTTATGGGGAAATCTTTTCTTAAAAGAACCTAAAAGCTCGATTTGTTTCTTTTATCCCTGTCATCGTGTTCTTGCTGATTTTACTCCAGGTGCTCTGGTCTCGGAAAGATCATTGAGTACCCGCCCTTTGGCTTTGCAATGCTATTAAATTCTTATGTTTATATGTTTGTATGCTTTTGCATGCAACATTGTTGAGCTGATGGGTGGGTTGGAGTTATTTCACCAAGACAATTTGTACTTGTTTTGTGATACGAGAACCTGTTGGGGCAAGTGTGAGGTTGGTGCACCCTAGAACCTGGTTTAAACCCCCAGTGGCAATTTGTTTTGCCTCTGACCGTTCCAAGGCGGTATCCCCAAAGGTTCTCTTGTTTATTAATTGTTTGTGGCGTCCTATTTGAATTGACATACATATATAAAACATGCGCTCTCTCTATCTTCCTCTCTTCTTTTTCGCTGCGTGGGGAGGCTGTGTTTTTTGAGTGTGGCGATTCCTGATATGCATATGTTGCTTTTTTTTTCAAAAAATCTTTGAATCTCTGAAAGTACAGACGAACTAGTATGACGTACTTGTATGACTCTCGATCTATAAAAAGCTTGGTAAACAGGTCCAACATGGAAAGTAAATTGCTTTTTCACGCAACGAACAGGAACACAAACAGCGACGTTTGTTTATTGATCATGCGTAAACTGAACTGATCAACAAAAATAGCACCAACACACACTTGCCTACTACCATATATTTTCTATATACCAATCCATAGTTTGATTGAATTTCCTTTCAAGAACCAGGATGATTTTATAATTAAACAACAGAAATGCTTCATAATTTGAACAAGAAAGGATAAGAGCTTCTTTCTAGGGTCTAATGCTTTTCAATTTTAGGATGGGTGGGTTAACAATTACTTAAAACTTGTATATACTTGTTTTCGTAACTCGGCGAGGTAAGAATAAGATTGGTGCTCCTCACAATACGGTCTGTATAATCACTATTAAACATTTTTGTCGCTGTCCATTCCAAACATTAGTCAGAGCTTTATATTTAAGCATTAAATTGCTATGTATGCCTTAATAAAGATGTTGCCATGAGATGCTTCCACGGAATGGCATGTTTGCGAACAGTAAGCTTATTGGTTGGTGCATATATCATTCAAAAAGGCAGAGGTATATATTACTTTGCTATTCTTAAAAGTTGACTTCTTCCAGGTACAAAAAGTCATTTTTGCGAACATGCTCTGTATCTTAATGTTCGTATCTTGAACAGTATATTTTCTTCTTTTATTGGAAAGAAGATTTTGTTTGGCCACAATGTTTAATCCTTTTAGACTGCATACAAGCTCATATGCATACAAATGAATATTTTTAAAAATTCACAATATTTTGAGACAGTTCAGTTTGTGCGAGTTCGTGGTCTAAATATGTCGTGAAAGCAACCGCGTTATTGATTCCTTGAGGGACTCGTTGATTTCTCGATCCATGCTGCTTTGGTTCAAACTGCGGACATGCTATTCCGTCTTGTTTGTGTACATCTGTACTTGTGATTTGAACTAATGTGTCACGAGTGAGTTCATTTTGAATATTTGTATTCTTTTCAATACATTCAAGTGTTCTCCCTTTATGCTGTGTTCCTTTGTGAGAGAAATTTGATTTTCTAGTTCAGAGATTTTCTCGCTCTGTGTTGTAAGTTCCTCATCTAAGTGTTCAATTTTTCAGTTGTTTAGACCTGCAATCACTTTGTTTTGTGCATTGATAGCATTTTCTAAATTTTTTATTCGAGTATACTTGAGTTCAGAAATTTCCTGGCTTTGTGCGGAAATAGTTTTCCCATCTCATCAATTTTCGCATTCAGGCTTTCTACATTTCTTTTAAACTGATCGATTACATTTAGAAAAAATTTCATGTCCGGTCCTTGGTTTCAAAAAATCGGTTGCTCCATATTGCCTGACACCTTATCGTCCACTACAGGATCATAGTCTATATTTAGCACTACAAGTATCCCCCATGTATGGGACACAAACATTAATAAAACACAAAACCACATGTTGCCTTTCTCAAAGAAAATCTACAACTACTGCAATAGGATTACTGTAATTATTTCAATTTGACGTTGAAAACCTTATCACTAAGTCCAAATATGAGTACAGAATGTAAACTCAGATAATCATTTAAAATATGCCATTACGACTATCAAACACGAATATTAATGTGAAATGATGTGCAAACTTCGAAAAAAAAAGACGCAAGCAGAAAATAGTCAGCTGCTCTCACACATTTTTTAAACATTTGGAAAGAGATTGTTCTTTTTAAACAATATAGTATTCGAATCCAGCAATTAAATACACGAAGAATTATAGTTGATGCACACTATTTTTCTTAATCACTTTTCGAGTTTCTTACTGAGAATAATGTTCATGTTAAATTGGTTGAGATTTTAATAAAACGCTCAACGTCTGACCAAAATATTTATTGGTCTTTAAAGAAAACCATAATCTACGGAAACGTAAACTGACCCACCACATATTTGAACGAAATAACTATTGATTTATTTGCTTTTATTTGTAAAAATCTTAAACAATAATTGGATGTTTTTATCAAAGTTGTATTTCGATTAGATATGCATTTGATGTCAATGTCCTGCGTAAATAAATATATCAATGTTTTATATACGTTAAAAGAACATATAATCGTTATATATTTATGAGCAAAATATCAATCTAATTATTTCCGCCAAAAATAATTTCGTTCAAATTCTCGATATTAGTTTAAACACGATCCTGTGAATTTTCGGAATATTATATTTTCCGAAAACTTTTTTTTTATTTTATCGATTTTCTTGCGTTTTTTTTATCGGGTGATTACACATGAATTAAATAGAAAAACTGGAATGTTTCAATGCCCTATCTTGTTTAGTTTTCGAGAAAATTGGAAAATAAATTCAATGTCAAACTTCGATTCCGATCGGAATCGACATTTTCCGATCGGAATCCTGAATTTTCCTACCGGAAAATTTTTCGATCGGAATTTTCCGGTCGGAATTTTTTCCATTCGGAAAAATTCCGATCGGAAGAGGTGATTCCGATCGGAATGTTTCCTGCATTCATTGAATTCCTATCGGAATTTATGTTGCATTTATCTATCCGAGCGGAATCAGTCCTGTGGGAAAAGTTATTCCGAACATTTATTTTAATCGCAACTTATGTCGTATTTATAATTTCCAGTTGGTAGTCAGTTGTTGTGTTTTCTTGTGAAAATGAAAAAAAAATCAAAAATAGATTGTGATAAAAGAAAAACAAAATGTTAATATTATTTTAAATATACTCTCACTATTCTGTAAGTAAGTTACTTTTATTATATTTTGTTGACAAAATCTGACTCTCGTGGTCATGGTTGACAACTTGACATTGTTGTAATCGTCAACATCGTTTAATGTTTTCGTCAAAATGACGCATTACATAAATATAGATAATTATCTATATATCTCCATTACTTATCCGTTTTAATACGATAGTGCTGATCAAGAAATACAGCAAAATGATATAGATTGAAGGCCTTCATTGTGCTCACACAGACATTGACGCATGAACTAACACAGCCGTCACATAATACATGTTGTACTTGTATGTGTGTAATATATATTGCATTTATTATATGAAGTTATCTCCAGTATGAATCATTGAAGAGGTGAAATTCGTTATTAAATTTCTCATTCCTGCTTTTATTTTTTTAACTTGACGCACTTTTTGATTTATATTCTAAGATCACTTGTCAGACACTGATTCCTTTCAGTCCTGTCGGTTATTTTCTCGTTAAAGGTCAATCTCATTCTTTTATGTTGAGACCATACAATGCAGATTATGGAATGTTATTGATTTGAAAATACGGCGTTAAATACCGAGTTAAAGGTTTCATATTTAGTTTCATCGTCTTATCAGTAGATCAAAATGGGTACCTATGTTTACTTACTTGTGTAAATTTTGAGCTCAACTAGGTACTAATCGTTGTGGTTCCGTAATTGCGCATGAACCGGCTAAAAGCCGTGACTGCAATATTTCATGTCAAAAAATAAATATTTCAAAACTTTCTATCCTTTTTTATTTTAATAAGCAATAAGTTGGTTGTTAGTCAGTTACATTTGCATAACGCACGGAAACATGTATAACTTCTATATCACCGGCAGAATATGATCTCTTGGTCAGCATTCCTGCAATCGGTTGAGAACTCATTTTAGAAGAGAACATGTTTTATCGACAATGTAAAAGAAATTTACAAATAAATGTTTTTAAATTCATAGAGTTATTGTTGTTATTTCACCTAAATTTTACAATAACTATTGTATTTAAATAAGAGAGAAACATGTCATTCAAACATGGAAAAAATCGTGAACAAGTAATAGTATACAGTAGTGTGTTTTAATTACCTTCATCTCAGATTTGATGTAAAAGTTACGTTTTAACTTACATTATTTTGCAGATAATGATTATTAAACAACAAAGATCGATTTAATACAAGAATCATAATTCGGTTAAAATCTGTATATGAAATAAGGATAGTCGCATGGTCTCGCACGATTATGGATATACATAATAGAACTGTTAGTTTGAAAAATTCCGATCGGAAGAGGTGATTCCGACCGGAATGTTTCCTGCGTTTATTTAATTCCTATCGGAATTCATGTTGCATTTATCTTTCCGAGTGGAATCAGTCCTGTGGGAAAAGTTTTTCCCAACATTTATTTTAATCGCAACTTATGTCGTATTTATAATTTCCAGTCAGTAAAGTCAGTTGTTGTGTTTTCTTATGAAAATGAAAAAAAATCAAAAATAGTTTGTGATAAAAGAAAAACAAAATGTAAATATTATTTTAAATATACACTCACTATTCTGTAAGTAAGTTATTTTTATTATATTTTGTTGACACAATCTGACTCTCGTGGTCATGATTGACAACTTGACATTGTTGTAATCTTTCGAGCGGAATCAGTCCTGTGGGAAAAAGTTATTCCGAACATTTATTTTAATCGCAACTTATGTCGTATTTATAATTTCCAGTCAGTAAAGTCAGTTGTTGTGTTTTCTTATGAATTGACAACTTGACATTGTTGTAATCGCCAACATTGTTTAATGTTTTCGTCAAAATGACTCATTACATAAATAAAGATAATTATCCATATATCTCCAATATTTATCCGTTTTGATACGATAGTGCTGATCAAGAAATACAGCAAAATGATATAGATTGCAGGCTTTCATTGTGCTCACACAGACACAGACACTGACGCATGAACTAACACAGCCGTCATATAATACATAAATTTCGAAGATTATTTCTGATAGAAAATAAGTATTTATGTTTTCCATTCAGTTAAAGCAAGCTGTTGCGTTTCTTCGTGAAAAGTAAACATGTCAATAAGGATTGTGTTGAGAGAGCAATAAAATAGTACATATTAAAAAAATATTTGTCACCAGGTAGCATTCTTTGAAGGGAGCGTTATGCGATGTTACCTATAATGTTAAGGACTGATTACCTTCACTTTTGCATAAACAATGATGGTACATCTGTTATTAAGGCTTCTTTACTGAAGTCTACAAAATCAAAAGCGATTCGAGATCAGAAACTTAAGGTGAATTAAATATACCCAAACAACTGAAAATAAGTTTTGGCATCTAACCATGCGATCGTTAGGACGCGAGACCTTTTGTTAAATCACAAAAATAAACCCTTAATATCGAGTAATATATTTTGAAGATTTTATATTCAGATATGCTCTTGCAAACATGTATAAAAATGGTAACATAAAATCGAAATTTCTCAACCAGACATATTACTTATACAACTGTTTCATGTTTTCTCAATTCTTTGGTGAAAAGTAAATGTCTTGAACATGAACGGCATTTATAAATTAGAAATACACTTTTTATATGTTTTTAGATCAACTGTGTCACATTTTCAATTTAAAAAGTTTATTTCAGAGAATAAAGAAAATGACATTCGTACGTGCTTATGCTCAAATATGAATATAAAAAAGTTTTTAATTAACTATGCAAGATACGATTTGAGATGTTGTTAAATGATATTAAAAGGTTAAGTTCGCTAGTTAAAGAAACATTAACGAGGGTTAATATCATTATTTATATTAAAAAATCATGACTCCATTACTTATGATAATTAATACAATTAATATTATAATAAAATCGAATGACGATACATTGGTTGATAAAAAAACACTTTGGAGAAAACACAGTAGACTTTTATCTTCATAATACTTGGTTATTATTATTATATAAAAAATTTGTTTAACTGTTGTCTTACTAGAATATTAACCATATTTTCTGATGTTATCTATTTTGAATTCCGACAGAATTGTGTATTTCCGATAGGAATGAATCCGACTGGAACATTTTCCTTTGATGAAATTTCCTTTGGGAATGATATTGATCAAAACCAAGTTTTCATGAACCGTTACATGATAAGTTCTTTAACTGTTTGAATAACAAGAAGAGAGTAACATAAAAATTTATTGCGGCATTTCCTTATTCAGTTGTGCATACGAGTTTGTTTTATTTGGCACAAAAAGCACCCATAAAGCTAAAAGTACCGCATTTTCAACGTGTGACGTATAGGCTTGAATGTGAAATAAGATATTTCTTTAAATAAGGATCTCCAGCTTGAAGTATTCCCCTTAGGAAAATTTTGATTCCACTTTCAGCATGCTTAAGCTTATACGGTGCTATGCTGTCAGAAATGAAAAATACTTGTGCATGTATTTCATACATTTATAAGTGTTCCGTGCGCTATTGATTTTAGATCGAGAATATATCAAATTGAATGTTTTTACTTCATCCGTCACAGTGTTTCTTATTCTCTGCGATGGCGATCCTTACTGAATTGCGCTTCGTTTCTCCAAGGCTAGAAATGCAATTTATTTTTATTTGAGCAAACATAAAGGAAATTAAAGAGTAAACAATGCGAAAAACAGACTGTATTTAACGTTCAAAATTTGTAGAACGTAGTCCTGGTATATTTCTCATAGACGCATACACAATCTCACTAAAGTCAGATCTAACAAAATGTTAGATCTGATGACGGCCCGCAGTCACCGTACATAAGCAATAGCGGTTTTCCCCCGATTACTATTTTTAGAAATTGCCAACACAGGAAGCGTATTTATAACGCTCGCAAAATGATCTGAAGATGTCATTACATTAGAAATGCATGCAATACTACATATTAAACACATATATCACCAGTAAAATATGTCTTACGCAGGCTGTCAACACTTTCCATGAGTTAAAATACTGTTTTTACTTTCACTTTCGCGATTTTATAGGCGACAATCTGATTGGTTCAACGGGTTAGTGATAAAAGCATGTTTTAGTTACTCGTCGTCAGATCCTGATAGCGTAGCGGGTTTCAGGAAATGATTTTAATCAGATTAACGCTTACCGATTGTAAAATAAGTTACTTTTCTTGCCTTCGATTTATGTTATTAACTTGGTCTTAGTGATACAAACGATCTATTTCAATTATTTTAGAGTTTATACATTTTGCAATCTATAAAACACATGTCAGGCACCCAGCTTTCTTCAAATCGGTAAGTAAAATATTTTTCTATTATACTTATTTTACGATTAGACTACTAGATAAATTCTTTCACATTATGCACTATACAAGCACATTCATATCTACAAGTAATCTACAGATCAAATGATAAGTTATAATATGTCATAATACCGGCTGTGTTTGACCGCGCGATTCTTGCTAAAAGTAAAGAAATGCCAAATACACAGAAATGTGGTCGTCGAAAAATAATATTATATTTCGATTGTATCTTAAATTTCTGTTAATCAAAGTTAATATTAAATCTTTATAGTGTGTGTGATAACAACGGCGAATGAGAATCAACCACCTTTAACAAACTCATAATTGAAAATTATTTTCAAAGCAGTTGATTTTTCTATTATTCCGAATCCCATAACTGACTGTGTAAAGACGATGTGTATTGTTTAACATGATTATTTCAATGGTTATATGTAAATAAATTACTAAATATTTAATATTGGGTGTTAAAGATCCTCTCTTGTTAACTTATTTCGATACAAAAAAAAATTTACACGTTTGAGATCAAAGAAAAATTGTGACGTTATCAGGATTCGAACCAACGACCTGCAGAACAAGGAGTCAACGACATAATGTTGAGGAATGGTCTAGACCACTCGACTATTGCGGTATTTGTATGAACATCAGTCCAAATATAAACTTGTTCTGGGATTCAGAGGCGGATCAAGAGGTCTCTTCGCCGGGGGGATGGGGGCACCGACCCCCTTCACAAAAGAAGAAAGGGAGTAGCGCGTTTGGCGTTACCGCACTTCTTTACTCAACCATGCCACCTATATATAGCTATAGCTCTTTAATTTGACTGAAAGACGGACCACACCATAATTTCCTCGGTCAGAGGCGGGAGGGTCCATAAACTGGGAATAAACAACAACAACAACAACAAAAATTTGACTGAAAACAGTACACTGTTACAGACGGGAATCATTTTTAAAAGAGAGAAAGTCGAGTTTCTTTTTTCCTTTTTCCTCGGTGAACCGCGACCTCTACGTTTTACATTCTTAAAGCTGAAAGCGGGATTTGTGTATTTCATTTTAATAACGCATAGATTTTTGTCGGTCATCCTGATGACCGACATATTATAATGGACCAAACTTGACCTTTGAAAGGTAACACCGGTTAACAACGGCACCGGACGTGGTCACTTTAGACAAAGCCGCACGTCTAGAGCTTGAGAATGCTATTCCGTTCCCCCTATTTGCAAGAAAAGTCTTCTAAATGTTGATGAAACAATATTTGGACGTTGTAGTAACATCAAATCAGAAATTGAGCTGATATATAACGACATGTTAAATTATATTAACATAAGTGTGTTGTATTTTCTACAGGGTGTAGAAATAATGGTATGCGTCTTTTTTTAGAAAGTCACGTGATGCAAACCTTCATAGCAAAATATTATTTGCTTATAAATTGAACTGATACTTTTTTTTGAATCAAACAACTGTTCAGGATGATCCCATATATGAAATAGATTCGATCCGTTATATTGATTTTGTTGGTCGAAAGCAAGACATCGTGTATGTTTTTCTTAGAGACTAATGAATATCCGACTTTGGCGGGAAAGGCTGTCTGTAAACAAAAGTTTTCAAAAAGCTAGTCGGTCATTAGCATGCACTTTTAACCAAACATGTATTTTAAAATCTAGAGTTCAACAACACAATTTTGTCACTGTCCTAGGGTGGGGGATGAGCAGCCTGACAGGGACTCAAATTATTATATTTACTATTCTGATCTTCAACAATTTGGTTAGAATGCTGAACTTCAACATGTAATATTGCTGGTTCTCGCACATTTTCCTGTTTTTATTTGTTTGTTTTAATGATGTCAGTTTCAGTGTATGCCATGTTAGATGACATAATGCGGGTTTCAAAAAAACTCATGTCCAATCGTTGACTTTGAAAATTGATAAAAACTTCTACCCATGTGTTAACATTAAAAATTTTCTTTCTTGTGGTATAAATCAGCAAACATACGGTCGTGAAATAGTAGAGGCTTATAGCAAACGAGGAGATGTTTCAAACAAGCATTAAGGAGGAAACGAATGCTCAGAACTTTGCTTAATTGTCAAAATATTGTCTTTTAAAGAGAGATTTTGCTTTTTTGCGCTTTCCAGAGCAAATGTTGCGAATGTTCTCAGAAGTTAACGGAAGTTTAGCGAAGTGAGGTGATCATTGTTTACAGTACAAAAAGGGATCAGCGATTTTGCAATTTATTTGCGATTTCCAGTGCAATTTCGGTGAACGTTCTCAGAAGATACCGGAGGTTTAGCGAATGTGACATGATCATTGTTTAAAGTTTAATTAAACATAGGAGATCAGCATGGGCAATATTTTTATCTAATATCACAAGCGTAGTCAATGGGGCGGCGCTACGCTAAAAGATAGTCATCAATACGATCAATAAGCTGCCGACGACAGAGATAAACGACTAGGATGGCCACAGGAGGTTAATTGCACTTTATGATTACACGTTCAGCGTGGAGGCATCGATAATGATTTTGCTTATTGAACTTGTCTAATATCAATTTATAGGATAAATGGCGACACGTTACCTTAGTTACAAGTACTTCGTTTGTCAAGTTTGTTGAAAAATCATTTCAATCCATAATTACAAATGTAGTTGTTATCAGATAATCAACCTCACAATTGTGCATTTCACGAGCGCACTATTGAAATAACCCGAGCTGCGAGAGTTTAAACCTAGTTGGTTTGATGACTACCCATCTCTTCATTAGTTAGGAACATTACATTTTATCTTTTATTCGCAATTACTCATTCAGAGGGACATTTATATACATGTATTATGCTCTTTCTCAAAGATTTGCATAAAAGTGCCTAGTTTTGAGCTTGTTGCAGAAAAACTGCCATGTTTTTTTAAGATCTATCTATTTCCCTGTCCTTTTGATATCCAAGTTGGAGCACTAATTACGATGCGGTATTTTATGTTTTTGATATGCTTAAAAGTCTTTAACAGGCTCAAAGAAACCGAGCCTGCAATATTTTCACATTTTTCGTCTTCGGTGGTTTTCAAAGTGACCTTTTCATCTATTTTAAGAAAACAAAACTTAAACGATTGTTTTAAAATAGAAACTTGGTAACCATTCTATACGTGCATCTGTATTTTAATCATTTAAACTTTAACTATTTAATTTATGTTACAAAACTTCCGCCGCCATAATATTCAAACTTGCCCTTGAATATATGCATTATTAACAAAATACTAATTGATTTATTTTGATTCCCATATTTCCCCCCCCCCCCCCCCAAAAAAAAGAAGATATGAGCAGCATAAAACTTAAGTGAAAGTAATAAATGCATCAGCATACTAATTTATTGTTTACTGTCTTCTAACGCTCGTCAACTTCAAGTTTGAAGAGATCTGCTGAACCAACTAAAACTACACTTTATGAATGTTGGTAATGAAAAATGAATATTATAAGCATGGCTTTTCTCTCAATGTACAAATAAGTATCGACTGCGGAAAGTTCTATGGTACCATTCGCGTTAATGTAACATATTCATCAGATTCGCTGGTGCTTAAACAACGTAATTTCTACACGTCCTGAATGAAATAATATAATACGTCCACTAGAGACATTATTATTTATATTGATGCCTTTTGCCGGTACACGTCTTCTTCATGTTTCAATAAATCAAACATCAGCCGTTCAACTTTGTTTGCATGCTTAAAAGTAACAGAATTGTACAATGTATATATGTTTTCTTGTTTATGTTTTTTACATACAGAGAAATGTAAATGGAAATAAACTTGAAACTTGAAACATCAACTAAATTCACAAATAGTTTGTCAGATACAGTCTGTGTAACATTGATCGACAGAAAACTGGCCATATCATTGACTTACATTGGTCCAAAAGTAAATACAGGCACGAATACATACCTACTTATTATATTAATTTATTTGCTAATGACCGACTAGCTTTTTGGAAAGCTAAAACTTGTGATTACTAAAATAGACCAGATATACGTCTATGCGCTATCTACGGTAGAATACTAGGCTTAAACCCCATCCAAGAGATCTCCAAAAGATTAGAATTGTTCAAATTATGTCACATCTATCTCATCTACAACATATTCCCCACAATGCGGATAATTAAATTCTTAAGTTGTCATCTATTATACGTTATAATTACGATTAAACAATAAAAAAATACGAAAACAATTCACTGCAGTACTGCGCTAGTCTGGTTCCCATCGTTCTGTCAACTGTGCCGGGCCCGGTCGAGAAGACACTTCCGTGCCGATAACGTAACAAGAAGATATGTGTGCTCAAACCAATCGAAACATTAGACGGGTATCAGATTTTATCGCATGTATTAGTACAGTGGTTTCATCACTTGTACCCGTCATCTGCTGGATGCGAAATGAACGAGTTTATTTTTGAAAATAGGATGTCATTTCTAAAAATGGACCCGTCCATTTCCTGCTGCCCATTGCCGCAGGCTAACGATTTGTCACCTGCTGGCGTTTTTACATAAATATACACGATATGGTGTAATGATCGAGGCAGATTTAGCTGCAGTCGTTTTTTATTAGATGCTTATATTGTCACATTTTCAATATATGTTGCTAATAAAAATAAAATGTCGAGGTTTAAAGCCTAAAATATTTTATAGCGAACTAAAGAGTATAAGCGATATCAGATATTATTGTGAGAATCACCGAATTAATGCTTATAATGAAACATACCACCAAACTTGTGCCCCTATAATCGATGTCCGTGCCGGAGCCGTCGGGGGAGGGGGGCACGTGCCCCCGGTGCCCCCACTCCCGCTGGATCCGCCCCTGGTGCGATATTATTTTGTCAAGAATCATCATTACAGTCAGGGATGATATTTTGTCAAGATTATATACAGGCGACAGAACGTATATGTCACAGAACGCATATGCCACGGAACGTATTTGTCGTACGTGTGAAATATTCGGTCAATACGACACACTCTTCAGCCGAAATGTGGACATTAAATGTGCCATATTCGGTTGGATTTAGCTTTTATATGGCCACCAAAACATATTGGTCACTTACCAAAAAATGAGCATAAAAATGAAAATAGCAACGTATATGCTATTAAATGCCGGAATTGTAAATACCAAAATAGCCATCATCATCATCATCATCATCATCGTCGTCATCATAATCAAAGTCTGCAACAGCAGCAACTGCAGATTCTGCAATAAAGTTTATTTAAATTATTAAGTTCTTTTGGTCTCTTATTAATTATCACGTGTCAAAACATTAGAAAAAAATAACGTGTGATGACGAGGTTTGATGATGATGATGATGATGATGATGATGATGATGATGATGATGTTTAAACACGATGAAACGAAAATATCTTATCATTTAAATAACTTTCTTTTTTTTAATTCTAAACTTTTATGTTCAACATTGTTATAATCGCCATGAAACAAGAACCGAGAAGAAAAACAACTATTTAATACTCCTAACTTGCCCGTTCTCCATTTTGTACTCTATGGTTGCGCAATAGATCACTTAAAAACGCAATAAAAGATGCGAGTCGGGATTTAGCATCGCGTTTGCAGGACCCCCTATCGTGATCTTATCGACTTCGTATAGTGTCTTCTTAATCTCGACTTACCAACCCATAGATCGGCAGGGCGAAACGATTGTCCCCAGAAACATCAACACATAACCTGGTTTGTTAACCCGTCTGATATACTAGTGTCATAAGGTAAATAATCGCAAGATTGAAAATGTCATAATTTATTTACTTAGTGGACACAACAAATTTAAAAACATGGGAGTTTAAATAGTTAAGATAATGTCATTTTGTACAACCATAACATAGTAATATTATAAGGATATTATAATGATAATCTCCGTACAAATATATTCTTAAGGTGTAATAGGTGCTAATTTGTATTTATTAAGATCAGCTATTAATGAAAACTCACCGAAAAGAAAGCGCTTACTTCCTTTTGGAATAGAGCACAGTTTTAAGTTTGTAACCCTTCTGATATACTAGAGTCACACGGTAAATAATAATTATTGCAAGATTAACAATTTCATACATAAGTTATTTATTTAGTGAACACAACACATTTAAAAAATAAAATTAGGAGTTAAATAGTTAAGAAAGTGTCATTTTGTAAACACATAACTTTCTGCGGCGCATATAAGGATATTATTGCGATAATCGCCGTACACGTGAATATTCTTTAGGTGTAATCGGTGCTGAAAATGTGTTCATTAAGAAAAGCAGTTAAAGAAAAAAGTGCACGCTTTCTTTTCGGAATAGAGTATAGTTTTAAGTTTCTTTTTTTATAAACATTACTTCATCAGGGTTGGAATCCAACAGGAAAGGGAGGGGCGATAAATGTAGTTAGCGGTATAGTTAAAAACTGTTCGACCCAGCGATTTTCCGAAAGAATCCCGATGTCTCTCATACATGCATTCTCGATTAAAGCAGAGTTTACTGTTTTGACTTATTTTATTAGACCCGAAAAAATGTGAATGTATATTTGAAAAGCGGGCAGTTGAAAACCATTCATTTATCTTGTATATACGAACTTTCGTTAACATCAGAAAACCAAAACAGTAAACTTGCAAAGAAACAATTGGACGACATTTGACATTTCGTAGACAAATTAATAATTCATTCAATCAGATTTACACTGTATTCCAATTAACAAAAAGTTCAAAGATATCTAATTATAAGTTATCATCTCAATACGTATTGTCAACATAAACTGCTAAAACACACTTAAGTATCGACTGCGGAAAGTTCTATGGTACCATTCGCTTTTAAGAGAAGGACTGATTACTGCGCAGCTTAGAGACTATCTCATCCCAAAGTACCCTGTTGCTGGAAGTCTGAAAGGAAACCCTAAGCTACACAAGAAGGGAAACCCTTACCGAAGTATAGTTAGCGGGATAGGAACACCAACAGAGAGAATGGCGGAAGTGGCGGAAAGAGAGTTAAATGAATATGTAGAGACGGCCCCTAGCTACATCAGAGATACAACAGACTTCCTAAATAAACTTGGAGAGATAAGAACACCTGTACCGGAAGAATGTATTATGTTTTGTTTTGATGTGGTCAAGCTGTACCCCTCCGTACCAAGAAATGAAGGTATTACGGCATGCATGAACGCGCTTGATGCGAGAACTAAGTCAGGGATCAATTCAGAAGCAGTTGTCGAGATGATTAAGACCGTACTAGAGAACAATATTTTTGAGTTTAATAACACGATGTATGTACAAATGGAAGGAGTAGCAATTGGCTCAAGGTTGGGTCGGAATTTTGCGTGTAGCTACATGCGGGAATGGGATGAGAAACTACTGCAATTTGAGCACACTCCGCATTTCTACAAAAGGTTTATAGATGACGGATTTGGTATATGGTTACATGGATTAGAAAAGCTAATAGAATTCAAGGAATACGCTAACAAGATACACCCAAGCATTCAAGTAGAGCTTAGATGGGATAGAAAGGAAATAGAATTTTTGGACACTCGAGTTAAGATAACGGAAGGCAGAATAACAACTGACTTGTTCACGAAACCGACTGACAAGCATATGTATGTAGACAAAGAATCAAACCATCCGACGAGTGTCAAAAAAGCAATACCGTATGGTTTAGGGATTCGGATTAAACGGATATGCACGGAGGAGAAAGATTATGTTCGACGGAGAAAGGATTTAAAACAACACCTCAGAAAAAGAGGATATAGTGGAAAATTTATAGAAAATCAACTTCGGAGAGCAGATGGAAAAAAAAGAGAATTATTACTCGAAGTGAAAGGTAAACAAAGAAAGACGATGAACAGAGTTCCACTGGTCGTTACTTACGGAAATCAATTACCTGACATCAATCGGATAGTGAGGAAACATATGAAGTTGTTTCAACAGTTGGAAAGAATGACAGAGATTTTCGAGCAGCCACCGATAGTTGCTTACAGGAGGGATCGGAATCTTGGGGACCTGCTGGTACATGGGAAATTGAACAGGATTGTAAATGGTAGAGAAACTGGCGGGAAAAAGACATGTGATGAGAAATGCTTAATATGTGAGATGTGTACCAGAAGTGTTCATATGAAAGATACAAGTTTGAAGATAAAAGGAAGCGCGAAACAGAGTGAATGTAAAATGTGGAACTTATTATATGGGATAAGTTGTGCCAAATGCGAGAGGATGGTGTATGTTGGGGAGACCGGAAGATCGCTAAAAGAAAGGATGAAAGAACATGTTGCGGACGTAAGACACAGACGGGCGAAACCGGTAGCTGATCATTTCTCGAGCGATGGACACACAGAGAGAGACATGGGAGTAACAGTGTTGGAAAGAATGAAAGATAATTCAAGATATTATAGACAGATTAAAGAGCTACAGTGGATTGAGAAGTTACAAACAGAAGTGCCGCAAGGATTAAACAGGAAGGCTAGATTGGGAGTTCTATGGCGTGAATATAAATAGGGCGATGATGAAGAACTGTAATATAGAAGCAAACGAAGTGATATAACAGATAATTTCTTTTCAAAATAATAACAAGATTCTCAATTTAACACTATTTTAGATTAATATATATTTACAGTCACTATTTGGACAGATGTGAAAGCAACCAAAGTAATAATATGTTTAAATAATTTTTCATATTTTTTCCAACATACACTTACTATCGCATACACGCAATTACAAACACCCAAATATGAATGATCAAAATTACACATTACATCCACACGCACAAATACACATACATACCGCACCCAAAACCTTCATAACACGCACGCAGATAAGCACACGCACGAACGCGCACACATGCACAAATCTTGCAAAAAATACACGCACACACACGCACACATGCGCACACACACGCCCATATGCGCATCTACACACAGAGTAACTACACACACGCACAAACACACAAACAAGCTAACACAACCAAATGTTCGCAATCGTTAACTCAACACCTTATTACCCATACGTACACACACATACACACGCACACTTTAACGTACACACACATTTTATCAAGTACAATTAACTCTCTTAAACGAACAGACGCACGCACAAACACCCATGCATGCTTGCACACACTCAACCGTGATAATATGCACATACGGGCGAACTACCAGGTATACATCGCTTACGCAGATACAGTTACACACACACGCACACACGTTGACACACACACACATAACACAAACACTCTTTTACTCATGCACAGACGCACACACAAACACATACAAGAACTATCTTATACACACGCAGATACAGTTACACGCACACGCACACACGTTGACACACACGCACGCATTCATAACACAAACACTCTTTTACTCATGCACAGACGCACACACAAACACACACAAGAACTATCTTATACACACGTCCATATCTAAAATTCACTGGTACAAACACACACACGCACACACTCACGAACACACACACACAAGCGTATAAACAAATCCCACGCGAATACACTTACACGCAAACACGCACACGGAAATACAAAAAGTGAACTCAATGTCTTTCTAATAAAAAGATACGGACAAAAAAGTGACCAATTAGAACTTTGGGTGAGTGTATCTCACTTTATTTACATTTTTAAACCAAAAAGGACCTTACATCAGTGGCGGATTCAATGGGGTTCGGGGGTTTCGGACGAACCCCCTACCCCTAATTTCCCCGATTTTTTTTATCCCGGGTGGTTTGAGGTTTGAAGATTGTGGATACGATTGGAAAACTAAAGTATTGCATGTTTCTTGCGTTCCCTAATCTATCGTCACGGGAAATTTGATAAATCACATGACCTTTTGCAACTTAATAAAATTCGCAGTTAGAGTCTGTGGTATAAAATGTAAAATTCATTCTTATGCTTATATTTGCGATACAAGAAAGAAATGAAGTTTAAATAAAATTATACATGTTTTTTCGATATCACGTCCGACGGCGAATCATCATTAGTTACAAATAGACGCTGTTGAAAAAACGACTCGCTGAGTTTTGTGTTGCTTACTCTAAGTGTTTGGATGTAAATAGAAGTTTAGTAAAATTTATATCTATCTTTCTGTCTTTCCTGATCTAACTTTTTAAACTTTTGTGAAATAATTACAATACTAACATTTATCTAGGCAAAGCTATAGTGAACAGCATGTTGCTGTTATACTGATTTTTAAATTTTCATATTTATAAGGGAAGTATCTGGTTAACCGGTTGATGGCATTTTAAAACGGTTAACCTGTTATGATTTTGGTTTAGGTAACCACATAGAGACTAAGAAACGCAGAAATTTGTGGCAGCTACTTCCATACTTTTCAATTTAATATGTTTGTTGTAATCGACACGTACTTTTTGACAGCTACATGTATATTCACGATTACTCGGGCTGATTTCACACATCCCGACAGGAAGGGACTGTAGACTGACACATTGTTTAATCATGTCAAAACTTATATTCAAATATCTTTCAACTAACTACAGCCTTCACTATAAGTGACACAATCAAAATGTTTGTGAGCGAGAAATCTTCATTTATTTCAATCTTAGAATATTTTAGCTTGCGTTTGCTTGAACTAGATGTACGCTAAAAATCTTTTTACAACCGTCTGTCACAAAATGCCTCAACATATATCTGGATTATAAGCGCGTTACTCCAAAAGTGGAATAAAAAAGTGGTCATTGAATGCACGTGGTCTTTATTCACAGGTGAATATGTTCTTTAAATCAGTCGGTGGCACAAATACAAAGGATCTTTATCCACATGTGGTCTTAAATTTCAGTTGGTCGTCAGCGTAGGTTGAACTGTATTTATCCCACTGACTGATTTTCAGCACACATTTACCTGTGAAAAAAGACAACCTGTCTTCAAAGACCAATTTTGGGTTGTCTATTGAATGTTCTTATAAGACATGTTTGACTATGCGTGAAACTTGGATGAACATCTTTTATTTCGAGAAAGGATGAACACGTGACATACAAATGTGAGTATAACACTTACAACTTCATTTTAGAAACTATAAATGTGACACATGAATACTAAACAGTTTTGATACCTAAAATGACCCGGCACACAGGCCCTAACAATTTGTAAACGAAGATCATTTTATGGGGATCCTTTTATTCTAATGTAAGTAACTCTATGTGTTTTGATTGTATTATATAGTGCAAAAATTTGATAACATTTCGGCTTGCAATTGAGCATTTAAATAGTCGTGCGTGGTCCCCGCTGAAACAACTGATCTTGAATCTCTTTTGTACAGCTGCACATTTTCTTGTTTTTACTTCAAACTATCATAATTCGGAAAAGTTTCTCCAATTTGAAATTTGATAGACATTTTGAAACTAATAAATGAAAATTCTGGGGAAAAACTTTAGCACAAATAATATATTCCGACATCCATGTTAATTACGAATAAGAAATACGATTTCAATCTGGAATCAACACAGAATAATTGTGCCAACATAAAATTGTTCTTAAATTTTTAAAAGGACCAAATGATAGAGACATATCTGTTGTATTTTATTGAGTTACAACAAACAATATGCTAATAAATTACCAACCCTGTGAACGGCGGCATTTAACAAAGCCGCTGCGACATATTTAACTGCAAACTGAGTAGATCATTTAGAATTGATTGTTTTTACAAGTTTTAATTGTCGAAACATCAGAGGCCAAGCAATTGTTGCTATTATTACTTCCATTATTATTTCTCATGTGAAAGCACATTTACATAAAAGAAACAAACAAACATTTTTACCAATTTTTTGTATTAATTTTCCCGATTGTTGCGTCCGATGTTCAAGTTTAAACACAATTTATTATTTATTCTGGAACCGGTCGAGGAGACAGTCCTACATGTATATTCTCCGAGACCGGAGCCGGTCGAGGAGACTCTGGGTCTCCTCGACCGGGCCCGGTCGAGGAGACACTTCCATCAATTAAATTCTTGTTACATATAGTCGTTATCTAACATTAACAGATTAAACATAATAATTTACATTTCAAAACGTTATAATAGTCGGAATAAATACGGAGTACCTAAAATACGTAAAGTATACTTTACGCCGTGCCATTACTGAGAAATTCTCAATTCGGTTTGACTCCGATCATTAAATTAGAGATGTAAAATGTAATACGTTTCAATTCAGAATTGATAATTTTCTACCGTGCTGAAAACGGTAGCTATCAAAAATGATGATTATCTGTTAATATTATACTAAAAACTTTTTTGTAAAGCGGGAGCTTTACTTTAGCGGATAGGAAGGGTATGCTACTATGCTGAAAAAAAAAGATAGCTAACACAAAAAGACGATTTTCTGTTGTTTTGTCGAAGTACTTGTACCTAAATTTAAACATTCCCTGTGTTTCATATTTTTAAAGTATATTGTCAATATCAGTTTGATACTTAGTTTTAATTATTATTTTCGTGGGCTTACAGCAACTGCATGCTGACGCGACGCGATAAATTATGGCGGAAGTATTCAAACTTCAAAGGATGATTGGGATCCAGTTTAGATGACACCTATTGTTTTAGGGGTCACTGGGTCAACGGTTAAGGTCACAAGGATCGTCAGGGTCAAATTGGTTTCCGCTCAATATTTCAAGAACCCTTTTGTTCCAGAGTCTTCAAACTTTACAGGATGATTGAACTTCTTGAGTTACTGTAGATAACCAATATTGTTTTAGGGATCAATGTCACAGAGGCTGTACAGGTCAAATCCGTTTCCGCTCAATATCTCAAGAACCTTTTGACAAAGAGTCTTCCCACGTCACAGGATGATTGGACTCCTTGAGTAGATGACCACTATTGTTTTTGTGGTCACAAAGGTCAAGGTCACAGGGGTCGTGTAGTTCAAATCGGTTTCCACACTATCTAAAGAACCCTTTCATCCAGAGTCTTCAAACTTCATAGGATGATTAATAATAATAATAATAATAACAATAACAATAATAATAATAATAAAAATAATAATAAATTCTTTATTTATAGATGGTAACTCTTAAGTTTTGTACAAAGTAAAACAACAACAATGCAAATCTTATTTTCAAGAGGCCATCATGAAATATTATAACTACACACAAATAAATTAAAATGAAATAAAAAGACGAACAATACAAAATCACACATGTTAATTGGGCAATATTTTGAGAAGGCAAAATATTTTAATGTAATACATTATAATACACATACTCAAGAAGTAGAGAAAAAAAGCAACATTGATTAGACTCCTTGAGAAGGCGACCCTATTGTTTTTTGGGTTCACCATGAAAATTAAATCAGTTTAAATCGGTTCAATATCTCAAGAACCTTTTGTCACAGTCTTCAAACTTTACAGGATGATTGGCCTTTGTGATTAGATGATCCTATTGTTTTGGGGGTCACTGGTTCAAAGATCAAGGTCACATGTCTAGACTTCTCATTTATGATTTCTCATTTATTACTATGCAATAGGAAGACATGCGCTTTTTTTAGATAAAAACATATTCTAGTTATTTTAATGTTAAAACGATGTTGTCACCCTTAAACATATTTCCTGTTTTCTGCAAATTTCCCGACTGTCGTATACTAAAACATTTTCAAACTTTGGACAACTCAACAACAGAGTGTAAAGTATGACGACTTTAAAATGTTTTCCTATTGACAGTCATTTATTTGTTTTGTTTGATCTTATTCTTTCTATCAAATATTCAGCTTTAAAATGTTGGCAGCAGAAATAGCATAATAAGACTTAAATTTTCCGAAATTGCAAGTTTGTTGCTAACACGGTAAATTCCGGCGGTGGGATTGTCAACGGTTTACCGTCAACGAGTTTAAAATCAAAATGACCATGGACCAAAACAAATGAACGGGACTGCGATATTCAGGTCCGAGTTTAGTTTTATGACACTTAGCTGTTGTGTACATGTGTGCCCGAGGCAGCGTGTCACTATCACGTAATCTCTCAATAAACAGGAAATTTTGGAGCCGTGACCAAGACCAAGTTTCTTAATATTAAATAATATAATTGTAAAACCCATTCTAAATTCAGTTAAATTTATGTTTCATTAATTATCCTTTTCAATATTTTTAAATCCTGAGATTTTGCCTGAAAATCCTTAGATCCGGAGAGGAACCTTACGGTCCGGAGATTTCAGATAAAATCCTGAGATTTTTTAGGTCTGCGGACATTTTATCTTCTTTCTACATCATTCCCGTAACACGTAGATATTCATGAAATGCGACTTCAACTAATGTCTATTGACTATGGCTGACGATTTTATAAAAAAATGATGTTTATAATAACATGAATAACTTAATAAGCTTAACGGGCGTTGAATACAACGACGAGTATTCAACGCCGATACATTGCTGAATTCATCCTTTTACCTCCAATTTAGAGAGATCATGTAACATAAAATATATTTCTTGAAGTAAACGCATTTTGTCAGAAAAACTCGATACGCTTATATATGTGTCTGTGGAAAATATACAGTAACGTGTAATCCACAATGTATTTGTTTTCATATAAGACTTCCCGATTCAAAGTGGCAACCACGTCTTTGATTGTTTTACGCTTTTCACAGTCAAATCTTGCCGACCAGACGTTTTAAGCCTATTATATTCGGAAATTCTAAAACTCGAATTTATTATGCTTTATCATAATTATTATTATAATTTATCATTAGCTTTAAGACGACACCGTGATCATATCTGTTCATTCTGTTAGCAATGACACAGTTAAATGCCCCCTCACTTGTCGGTTTAGGATAAAACCAATATTTTCCGCACCTAACGTGGCGTACGACGCATGCGTACAACAATGTGAAAGACCTCTATTAATAAAGTCCGTTAAGATTTAAAGTTCTGTTATTCAACACTTTAGGTAATAGCATATAGTCGCCGGGTTGTCCGTCCGTCTTTCCGTCCGTCCGTCAGCCCGCATTCGTGTCCGGTCCATAACTTTTTTATTTGAAGTTGGATTTTAAAACTATTTCACTGAAATGATCACCATAATGAGACGACATGTCGCGTGCAACATTTGGATTGTTACCTTGAACGACATTTATGATCTAAAGAGAGCTTTTTTTGTACGGTTCAATAATTTACGGCTATCGAACAAACCTAAACTATGTTTATTTCAAATAAATAAAAAATGAATATACCCATGCTTTATATATTTCTTAAAATATGATGCCAGTTAACAATGGTAAACTATGTAATGATTCATTTGGTAATGTGACTGTTTCTAAACAATTATGTATTTTTCAAACATATCAACAATTTTAATTCCAATTACATAATAAAATTTTCTTAAAAATTCGGTACTGATCAAATTATTTGTAAATGGTTAATAACTCTTCGGCAGCAAGTGTTTACGATAATAAGTTTAATTTTAAACTTCAAATAAAGTTAGGAAACAATAAGAGAAATGAATATAAAAATAAGTTATCAACACTTAAACTAACATTTTTTGTTTGCATAACAGATAAGGACTGTACAAATAATAACTTAAATATAATTAAAAAGAATATACGGGGGTCAGTTTACGTTTCTATGGAAGCCCTGGAGTGCCACTTTTGATTTTCGACTTATGGATTTATTTTACCTCTTTCTTTTGACTTTTGATTTATGGATTTTGGCTTTTGATTTATTACTTATGGATTCCGTAATAGTCCCACGTGCTCGCCGCATCTTTTCCCAGAAAATGGCGGATTCTGACGACGTTTCAGACGATGTAAGTTCATTTACCTAAGATTATTCGTGTATTACTAGAGACTTTTTTTAAGTCAAATAAAAAAACAGATCATGTAGGCTTATATTCAAGTACAGCATATTATTTATTTAGGCCTTTTTATTTAATTCAGAAAAGAACATACTGTACTTTGCTTGCATTGCATTGTATTTCATAATGTATCATTTTTTCCATTTCTAGAACATGGAATCATTGCTACATGCGTTATCTCAAATTGACATACACCGTATAAATCAAAAGCTTCATTTTTATATGGGGTCGAAATAGTTCTAAACCCAATTAGACTAACATTGTTGTTTGTTTGTTGCAGTTTCATTCGGAGGAAGAGATGGCATATAATATTTATTCGCTAGTGGAGAGAAACACAAGGTTCACAATGTTATTTGTCATTTAAAATATAAACGTCAATTCAAAATTTGCAACTTTTATTGTCAGCGCATAGAACATGTATAATGGTGTTAGAAAAAAGAAAATAACATTAAACTTGTTACAATACACAGTGTACCTCAAAAGGTTTACACCTACTGTTTAAAGAAGGCTAAGTTATAAGAACAATTTAACATGCAATATCCCTTCTACTACTACTACTACTACTACTACTACTACTACTACTACTACTACTACTACTACTACTACTACTACTACTACTACTACTACTACTACTACTACTACTACTACTACTACTACTACTACTACTACTATTGCTACTACTACTACTACTACTACTACTACTACTACTACTACTACTACTACTACTACTACTACTACTACTACTACTACTACTACTACTACTACTACTACTACTACTACTACTACTACTACTACTACTACTACTACTACTACTACTACTACTACTACTACTACTACTACTACTACTACTACTACTACTACTACCACCACCTTTACTCCTACAACAACAACTACAACTTCAACTACAACTACTTCTACTACTACTACCTCTTCTTCTACAACAACAGCAGCAACTACTACTTCTTCTATTTCTGATACTACTTTTTCTTATTTAGGATGCAGAAATAAGGGAAAGGGAAAACAGAAAGGTAGCGGCCGTCATAATATGAACAAACTGCATGTCGGAGGAAGACATTATCGTCAGAGTGAATATAGACAAATTTCATCAAGACGAGGTGGGGCATTCGGAAGAGTGCCTCAGACAGTGGAATCAAAAACTGAAGTCGAAAAACGTCTTTTTTCATTTTATTATGTTTTATATATTGTACATTTTATAGGTACATTATTGCTTTAGATACAAATTTCTTATGCAAAAAAATGTGCACTGCAGATGATTTAAAAATATTTGGTGTTTGTTATCTGTTTCAACAAATTTATTCCAAAAAGTGTTTGCTCTAGTTTTTTCGGCCAATCACATGCCCCGAAATTAAAACTTCTAAACATTTTATTTCACATTAACAGTTGATGTTGAATGTTCACGCGACACAGATCAACTAGGACATGAAGATATGAATAATACTAATAATTCTATAGCAAACACTAAACACGTGTTAGGCTAGTGGCTAAATGAACCAACATTATATGACTTAAATACCAATCTCGGCAAAATACAAAAGTTTTAAGTTAAAAGTCACAAGATAAAAGTCATAAGTAAAAAGCTATAATTAAAAAATCATAGGGCACAAGGCAAAAGTCATAAGTGAAAAATCAGAAGTGAAAAGTCATAATTCCCAAACCGCAAAAAGTCTAAAATAAAGTCAGCATTAATCACGATGATCAATAAATATTTTTGCATCAACAATCAATTTTATAATTTTTCTCTTTTAATTCCATAATGCATAATAAAAGTTGTTTGCTATTTGTTGCGAATGAATTACTTATTGAATCTAAAAAACGGACTTGTAAATGTTTATGAAGGTTTATGGGGAAATCTTTACTTAAAAATAACTAGAAGCTCGGTTTTTATTTGACTCTAGAGGCTCTGGTCTCGGTAAGGTCATGGAATACCCATCCCTTTGGCTTTGCAATGCAAATTAGCTTTTAATGATTTATATGTTTGTGAGCTTTTGCATACAACATTTTAGCGTGTGTTGGGGTTATTTCTCCAAGACAACGTGTACTTGTTTGTTAGCTGGGGCTAGTGTCAAGTTGGTGCACCCTATAACCTGGTTTAAACGACCCCCCCCCACCCCCAGCGGAAATTTTTTTTTGCCACCGACTGTTCCAATAAGGTTCTTGTTTTTTGTTAATTGTTTTTGGTGTTGTTGTTGTTTTTAAAATTGATCATTTTATAAACCAAGCTCTGTATTCCTCTATTCTTCTTGACTAAGATGTGGGGAGGCTGTGTCTTATGAATGTGGCAATTCCTGCTTATTTTACTTATTTGTAATTATTGCAAATATGTACGTCTCTCAAGTTAACTTTATTGCCGAACTCGGGAGTTGCATACAGACCTGGTACAAAGAAACAGTGAGCCCTTGAAGCAACAATTTAAATTTTCACAATGTATTGGGTCTAGTTCATTAAATATACCTGTATCACGCTAGTCTTTGAAAAAAATCCACTAATGGATTCCATTTTGTCGTAATGTACCCTACGATTTTAAATGTGTTTGTTAGGTGCTTTTTTCAACTACAATGCTTCGAGCCCCAGCAAACGGGTCTGTAGAATCGTGTCAGAATTATTGCTGCAATAGTAAATAAATGAAGTTTTCTGTTCCACCATCACGGCGTTGTATTCGAGGGCATTTTGATGTTCATTCAATGCGTCTAAAAAGTATCTTGTAATAACATGTGGGTCGTTATTCAAGTACGAATTATCTTTTTTTTACCTAACCCATCCGCAGCACCACGGATACAAAATTCATATGTATTTTGTTTGTCGTAACCATCATTATGCCATGTAAAACTGGGTGCTTTGGCGCAGTATATACGCTGGAGAAGATGTGCTTTGCGCGGCTTTACACCAATTGGATCAAGCGCTCTCATCATTTCCAAGACGTCGTCCATTTTGGCGTACACATGGTATTTCAAAATTAACCTACACAAAATTGTACAGTAACCTATACCTTGTTTGTATGTCTCTGTTTACAACATCAGACACAGATTCAAGACGAGAATATATTCCTTTACTCCGTTTTAAATTTAAGCGTTTAACAGGTTTAAGAATTCTCTTCACTGTCCTCAATGACGTCGTAATCCCGTGCCGTACCATTAAAAATGCTACAATTTAATAGATCTTACAACCTTTCTTTAAGTACTATATTATGAGCAGAGTTCTGTTTGCTAAAGATGTTGAGAGGGAGTGCCTCGGCTCAGTAGCTTGGGTAATGCCGAACAGTATACTGATGAAGACACAGATCGGCACCAAGGTTTTCATCCTCATTATCTTTTATCCAGTAGTTGTGTCTGAAATACAAGTTTATCTTCTTTATAAATCTGTATGAAGTTGTGGTATAAAATAGGTAAATATATTATCTGCGTTTCATAAAGACTCTTGAGTATGAAAAGTTAGATGCGAAAACTTACCACCTTTGAAATGCTCTCATGATAATTTTTACTCTCGAATGGTCCTATATCTAATTTTGTTCTCAGGTGTTCTTTTCTTAATTTTCGGAATATACCACAAAATGAGACATAAAAGCTAAAAGCAAAATGAAGCTCGATCACATTGAAAAGTGAGCTGTGTACGTGTATTCTCTGTCTGCTTGTTAATATACAGTTTAAAACTGAACAAAAAATACAGTCACTTGTAGAATTACAGTCTGTGTTAAATACTAACCTTATAGGTATATATATATAAAATAACATTAAATCTCCCCTCCTAAACACATCCTATCCTCAATTAAATTAATAAAAAAAGTTTAAAGTTTGGAAAACATACCTGATACCAACGTTGCTGCTTTCAGCTTCTAGAGCACGTGTTAAATGGGTTCGCCAGAAGTCATAAGTCACAAGTCAAAAGTCGAAAGTCATAAATAGAAAGCCAAAAGTAAAATATCCGTAAGTCGAAACTCTAAAGTGGCCCTCCAGGGCTTCCATACGTTTCCGTAGTTTCTTGAAACTTTGTAGTTTTTCTCTTAATGTAACATTTCTAGTTTGTGTTATTAAAGTTTCTTCCAATATAATTTTGGGTAATTTATTTATGGAGTTCATAATTTCATGAAAATCAAGAAAATCACTTGTGGAAAGGTTATATAGGAATTTAACTTCGGAAAATGAATGAAATCTACCTATTCTAATATTGAAGAGCTGTTTAATAAAAATTATGCCCTTATCATACCATTTCTTTAAAAACACAGTCTTATTTCCGCATTTTATTTCAGAGTTATTCCATATCACATGTTGGTTTGATTTTATATTATTTTGGAATCTTAAACAACGACGTTAATATGTCTTGAAGAAATACATTTTCCTGGCAGATATCCCTTATATCTTTTGACATTAAATTACAGTCTAACACAAAATTCCCGCCGTATTGGTTTAATATTTTTTCATAAAAACATTTGCTAAGTCCTTTATTGGTTTGGTCAGTAGATCTTTTCACCTAGCATGCTTTTATGAAACACATAAACACATTTATATCTGTTAATTTTAAGCCCCCTTCTTCATAGCATTTTGTCATAACATGTCTTTTGATCTTGAATCTTGTCTGGTTTGCCATCCCAAATAAAAGTGAATATTGCTCTATTTAATTCTGTCAATACATATTGTGGGGGGATTGGCAAGACTGTAAATGGATATATGAGCTTCGGTAAAGCAAAAGTACGAAAACGTAAACTGACCCACCACATATTTGAACGAAATAACTGTTGTTGTATTTGCTTTTATTTGTAAAAATCTTAAACAATAATTGTATATTTTCATCAAAGTTGTATTTTTGTTAGATATGCATTTGATGTTAATGTCCTGCGTAAATAAATATATCCATGTTTTAAATACGTTAAACGAATATATGCTTTAGTTTTCCGTAATAAATAATGTTTATTTATAATCGTTATATATTTAAGTGCAAAATATCTATCTAGTTATTTCCGCCAAAAATAATTTCGTTCAAATTCTCGGTATTCATTTATTATTTTCGCGGGCTTGCAGCAACTGCATTCTTACGCGCCGAAAAAAATTATGGCGGAAGAGTTCAAACTTCAAACTAAAAATGATTGGGCTCAAGTTTAAATGACACCTATTGTTTAAGTGGTCACTGGGTCAACGGTCAATGTCCCAAGGGTCGTAAAGGTCAAACTGATTTCCGCTCAATATCTCAATAACCCTTTTGTCCCAGAGTCTTCAAGCTTTACAGGATGATTGAACCTCTTGAGCAGATAACCAGTATTGTTTTAGGGGTCAATGTCACAGGTGCTGTACAGATCAAATCTCAAGAACCTTGCGACAGAATCTTCTAACGTCACAGTATGATTGGACTCCTTTAGGAGATGACCACTATTGTTTTTGTGGTCACAAAGGTCAAGGTCACAGGGACCGTGTAGTTTAATTCGGTTTCCGCACTATTTAAAGAACCTTTTCAGACAGAGTCTTCAAATTTCATAGGATGATAGGAGTCCTTGAAGTAAAACCCCTATTGTTTTTGGGTGTACTGGGTCAACGTCACAGGGGCCGTGAAATTTAAATCAGTTTCGGCTCAATATCTCAAGAACGCTTTGTCACAGTCTTCAAACTTCACATGCCAGAGAGTGGAACACTCACAATCCCGTGCCCAGCGGCTTTATATAAGAAGTCTTTTAATATTGACTGGTTATCTCTTTCCTATGGATGCAACAACACGGTCGTAAAATGATATTACCATGACACCCTGGAAGAGACCGAACTAGAACGAAATTCTAAAAAGAGATTTTTGTACGTTTCAATAATTCACGGCTATCGAACAAACTTAAGGTATGACCATCCTAATGGGCACTATTAAGAATCCAACATCTGATTATTTTTTCATCAACTGCTTCATACCACTGACTTGTATGCAAAATTTTAATGATTTTCACCGTGTAGTTTTTGAGATTTTTAGCTTTTTTTATTTAAAAAAGTGAGAAAAACGTGAAAGTATCCAAATTCTTTAATCGGTGACAAAATTTTTTGTTATTGATAAATTCAACCCTAATTTTTTACAGTTTATCCAAAATATGTTATATTTTACTAAACCAATTTAAGATATAATATATAAATACAGAATTTATCTTAAAATGACATTTTTTGACCAAATAAATTTTAAAAATGCATTTTTTTATATTTCACGAGACTAAATTAATGAAACTTGTGCAAAATCCTGATTGGTGCAATATACAAAAATTTACCATTTTTTAACTCTATACCTTAAACAAAATTTAAACAAAATTTCAGAGAAGTTTACCGTCCAGTTTTAGAAATTTTCAAATTGATGACTTGAAAAAACTCTATTCTGATAGCGAAAACCCCTTTAATCTTGATTATTTTGCTTATTTTAGTTTAAATCATGAGAATTTTATATTCAATGACAGAATTACACAGGAAAAAAAGAAATATGCCAATTATTTAAGCTCTAGGCTTACAAAAAAAATAGCTTCCAGTGGGATTTGAACCCTGGTCCTCTTGCATGACAGAACTCTAAGCTAATTTACTACTATAGTTACCTCCCTTGGATACTCTTCTTGATATAGGTATTCATTAGGATGGTCATACCTTAAACTATGTTTGATTTAAATAAATAAGATATAAATATACCAATGCTTTATTTATTTCATAAAATATAATGCCAGTTAACAATGGTAAACTATGTAACGATTCATTTATAAATGTGACTGTTTCTAAACAATTATGTATTTTTCAAGCATATCAACAATTTTAATTCCAATTATATAATAACGTTTTCTTAAAAAAAACGGTAATGATCAAATTATTTGTAAATGGTTAATATCTCTTCTGCAGCAAGTGTTTACGATAATAAGTTTTATTTTTAACTTCAAATAAATTTAGGGAAACAATAATAGAAATGAATATTAAAAACAGTTAACAACACTTTAACTAACATTTTTTGTTTGCATAACAGATAAGGGCTGTACAAATAATAACTTCAATATAATTAAGAAACAATATAAGGGGGTCAGTTTACGTTCCCGTACAAAAGTCTTAATCACAGTAACTTTTCCTAATAATGTCAATTTTCTGTGTTGCCACTGCTTCAAACAGTTTTTAAATTCTTCAAGTTTTGATTTCAAGTTAAGTTCTATGTTTTTAAGGTAACTGGCAGTGAATGTAATACCTAATGTTTTTGCACTTTCAGAGGTCCAACAAAATTGTTTTATTCACTGTAAGTTACATTTGTATTTCTTAATGTCCCAAGTCTTAAAATAACTGATTTGTTTACATTTAAGTTTTGTCCTAATTCTTTTCCAAACTCTGAGATCACTTTGAATAGATATTCGAAAGATTTTAGCTATAAGTGTCTCTTTTCCTCATTAAACGTCCCCAGTTTATCCTTTGAATAGAATTCAAAAAACTGGAATCCACACTAATTGCAAATTCTGATTCACTGATCCGAAACTATTATAAACGCATGCTTTTTAAAAAAAAAAAAAAACGTTACAAAAACAGAATGAAAATATGTATGCACACGATCTTGCTTGTGATAGAGCAATGATATAACCTAATATTGCAAATAACGATTTTTCGTTTTCGGGCAAATAAAGTTTGATTTTTGCGATGGATGCCACGCTTAACATCTCCGCGTTGAACAATTTTGAACACCAGTGTCTGCAATAGTCTTTGTTGATGGGGCGCTTGACCGGAAGTAAACAATATATCAAAGGTTTAGGTTCGTAAATGTTTAGTTAAAGTGGTCGTCAGATAAGATTAGTTTCTAAAATAGCACCGACTGATAAGCCGTTGAGAACGGTCGTAAAACACAACTGATGCTGTACTACCATCAACAATGCATACACAATGGCGGAAAACGAAGAAATTGTTTAAGAAAATAATCCAACTTTAAAAGGAAGAACCGAGCATTGTTGTTATGGACAATATTATAGTGACCGTAGATACGCTGATCGACCTCATATGCAAGGAGTCTATTCTATTCACGAAAACGACAATATCCAATCGTTGATGCAAACACTAATAAATATTTGTGTAAATTTTGGGTAGCGCTCAGCCCGGGCCAAGGCAACTGGACAGTAATATGCATTCCCATTACAGCCCATGAACAGGCTCATTGAAACAGAGGCTGCATTATTTTGACATAGGTCGTGTTTGGCGGCTTTCAAAGTTCCCTATTCATCTATATAAATATATCCCACCGCTTGCTGTTTATTGTATACAAAATATGCGCTTGAACCAATAGTATTGTTCTTGTCATAATCTCATGTGTAGACCTATATAAGTTGCGATCGAACCCTTATAGACGTCATGCTTAATTGAGATCCATATGAACTGTGTTATTATGCCTGCCTCGGAGCTTTATTTGTACGACTCAATACTTGATAGTAAACATAAAACACCCAAGAGATTCGAATATTTGACTAACCGGAAATCATGCTGCAATATAACCATTCACTCTATGGATACGGCTTAAATCCATTGTGTAACCAGTTAAGATCCACATCAACCAGCGCATCTGATCAGGATCTACAACAGTCCTTTTATATGCATCAGGTTATTTCTGACCACGAAGCAAACAAACTAGATCCTGGTCAGACTGCACTGATGTGCAGAATGATCTTAATGTACACTGGGTGTCCGTATGACAAGAGCCATAGTCCGCGGAGTTAATGGTTAAATACCTATAATTATGAAAGGAACCAAATTTAAAATTACCCCTTTGGAATACCAGAACAAGATCTATTTTAACATTTTAGTTGTTTAATCAAGATCTAACACATAATTTATGTTATATACATTTATTTCATAAATACAGTGAATGTTCTTCTATTCTAAGAGAAACCATTCTATCTGCCATTGTGTTAAAACTGTATGACTATCATTTTTGTGTACCACGCCGTGCGCAAAACACTTGTTAATGTTATCGCCGATCACTGCTTTTCATATCGATTAAACGAGTATTTTCATCTTTATTTTCAGTTTTGCAGAATTACACGTCTTAAAATCTTACAATACTGTAGAATCTCGAAAATAAGCGTGTACGCCATTTTTGAATTTGTGACGCCTTAATGCGCGATTTTTTATGCGCTTATATTTTATCCGCCGAAAATGCGCTTATCAGTTTAGATTGACTGACTATATGCTTATTTGTGATACAATATTACAAGCAACAGAAATAACACCATACAAACATTGAAATCTATAGAACTTTATTATATTGTACTCAAACAAAAACTAAATGGTTCAATTCGATAGTTCAAACCTTACTAGTCTCGTTAATACCGTTACGTTTATTGATAATTGTTAACGATACAGGTAATTGTTTTTGTTGTTGCTGTTGTTGTTGTTATTGAAAGACAGAATTAGCCCCACTGAGCTTAGGAGGAATTGATATCTGCGCTTATTTTGGGGATATATTTTATCTGATAGGACGCGTATGCGCTTATTTTTTGGTGTTAGTTTTCTTTATGAAAGATATGCGCTTATTTTCCGTATGCTTTTATTTATCTAAGTCTGACACAGGATTATTTTCAGTTTTGCAGAATTACACGTCTTACAAACTTACATCTGTACATGTATTACATTTCTAAAAATGTCCGAAACATTTGTGTGAAAAACGACTAAGTCCGACCCATTTTTTTCATATATGCAGTATTTCAAGTCTTACAATCTTGCAATATTACTTATTGAACAAAAAAGTCTCTAAGTCCGAAACAATTGTGGGCAGTAATGTGCATTTTCATGATTGCCTACAAACAGGTTCAATCAAAGAAATCACGCAATATTTTTTATATTAGTCGTGTCAGTGGCTTTCAAAATCCTCTTTTCTATGTGCATTGTCTGTGCATTGTTTGCGCATGGTTTGTTGTTGTTGTTGTTGTGGTTGTTGTGTTCAAATGAAAAGAAGTGTTTCAAGTGTAATACCATATTTTCTTCTGTATCCCAATCTATAGTTTGACTGAACTTTCCTTTAAAAACCAATATGTGTTTTTAAAAATTAACATGTGCCTACTGAAATGCTTGAAATTTGAACACGAATGGATCAGATGTGCTGTACAGAGTCCAGGGCTTTTTCATTTTAGGACAGGCGGGCTGAAAACTATTAAGACTTTTATTATGTTTTCGAAAATGTAAGTTTTTATTATTACGGACAATTAGATAAAAGCACCAACACAAGACCTTGGCCCCGTGATTATAAAAACTTTTTAATTCTCAGCTCAATGCAGTGCTCAAACTGCCTAGAACATTTACAACCTTCGTAAATAAGAAATAATTGTCTGTTCAACAATTATTATTGAGAGCAATTAAACGCTTATTTTGGGGGTTAAAATGCTTAATTAGATCATGAATTTCAAAGTAAACCAAGTCATCAGATTTTCATACTCAAAATGAGCCTAACAAAAATCCTTCAAGCAGTTAGATTTCTTTGAAAGTTTAAGGTCTTATAGCTATACTACTTGATATTGTTAAGGCAAATACATTTGTGTATACTATTATATGTGATTTCTATGCATTTACATGTTTTATGCACTATACTAATTTGCTTACTTAACTTTAATATTATCTGGCGTAAGCCGTTAAGGCATAAGCTAGTAAACCTACATTGTAAATCTGTGTATCACCATGACCATAACTGCATATTTATCTATTTTCAAATATTATTGCTGTCCTTTTCTATTACTGTCCATGAACAGGCTCAATCAAACGGAGCCTGCAATATTTTCATATTTGTCGTGTTCGATTGCTTTCAAAGTTACCTTTTCATCTATTTCATAAAAAGTGCATTTTGTTTCACTGCCAATGTTCAAGCAAGTTTTGTGTTCTTGTATTTGTCTTCAATAATTCTCTTTACCCATAAAACCGGACACAGTTAATATCAATCACATATATACATCATCAAATAGATTGTCCTAAGTATGTGGAATTAGACGTGTTCTATACGTGAACGAGCATTCCAATAAAAGAGGCTCTACGATACATATTTTCGAATATTGCGTTTCCATCGTAAGAACCTTGAACTGTTACTCTCTGACCAATTTCTAATACAGTCAGTGTTGAAACCGAACCGCAAATTTCAGATGAACTGTAAATTGTGCTGACTGCCAGCTCCTTTCCGTCTTGGTATATTGACCATATCATAGGTTTAGAAGTGCTTTGACAAAAATGGGCAGAAAAGTGATAAAGTCCCTTAATGGGAGCGGTAAAAATCCCGAATGTGGTGTCATAACCACCTCCGGCATTAAGAAGAACGTGGCGAAATGTGATGATCCTCCCTCGTTCTGGAGTGGAGTCGACAGCATTATAAACATTGAAGGCTACCATGGGAGTCACAACTGAAACATAAAAAGTAGTCAACTTCATTAACTTCATATATTTAGTGCTTAAAAAAGGTTGCGTTTCTAATTTCTTTAAGTATAGTACTTAAGTGTCTCTGTTGGTGTCATGTTTGCATTAACGCAAAACTTGATGACGCAATGGTTCTCATTTTTAAACGTTGTAGCCAGGCCGAGATGTTTGAGATGCGTTGTTTCTGGCATACCGGCACATCAACTTAACAAACGACGTGTAGTTTTACACCTATCACGTCAACGATCATCGGTGTGTATTTTTCGCGCGTTTTGACGTTATTAACTTTTGAGAACAGCATTGTGAAAAACTTGAAAGACATTTCTTTGTTGTATAAAGTGCCCCGTAAATAGAGGGTACGTTACCATGACAATAGTTAAGTTCTCAATTGGTCTTTGCACGCCGGTAAAAATAAGAACTTTTAATGTACGGAGAAAAATCTTTAACGTGATATATGATTTATTATATTAATTTAAATATTAACGAAAAAATGAGATTGTCCACGAACTTTACGAACACACCTCGTATATATAGTTAAAGAAATAAGAAGCGCAATTTCTCTAAGCACAAAATGTATTTCTTGTTTAAAAAAGTTGCGTTTCTAATTTCTTACGTATATATCTAAGGAACATTGTTCAAGAGGAACACTCTTCAAGATGTGTGTTCGTTAAAATTTAACCAAATATAAATTTAATTGTCGTTTCTTTTCAGTTATGCATTTTCATTGACAATTTATAATTACGCGTTACGATTATTCAGCTATAAAACTGTGTTGCTTTTCAGTACATACCAGTTGAGAGTTAATATTCGAATGTAATTTTTCTGACTATTACAGATACAAAAGCAAAAAGAAATGTGTATAAAGATCTTGCAATATTATGCTTAACCCTATTACAGAAAAGTGAAATTTGCTTATCAGTAATGGCCACATCCAGCATATACAGCCTCCCCACACAGACGAAAGGTGGAGAAGAGAAGAGAGCATGGTTTTATAATTCTGTTTTCAGATATTATACAATAATAAATAACTGACAATAGAGATCAGCAACATTTCAGGTGTCTCGTTTTATTAAGTGTACAACAAATACATGAAGACGAGAACGAGAAGGGTTACAATTTGTTTAATAGATCTGTAAGTTTCTGTGTTTAATGCAATTGGGATAAGGATCAGACGGGAATTCGAACCACTACGATGAAAGCTCCTTTCTATTTAATCCGAACACGCTACTAACTGCGCTAGATTGTACAAAAAGTTATGCGGATAATCCTAATAAACTTGACCATCATTTTATGCTACCGGTAAGATTTTCACTGATGACAATTATTTACGGTAGACTTTGTTAGGGCCATCGCAGTGCACAAACAGTGATTATGTAAATTATAAATGATATAGGCTCAGACAGACCGGTATTCTAACCGTTACTGCCACAGTGCTAAATCACATTAAATCCGACATCTCTACGTACATGCGCTATCTTTGATAACCCCCATCCACCATAACACCTATCCGACCACAAAAAAGGTTGCGCGTTTAACCCATAAGTGTGAAAATTATGTTCAATGGCAACGATAATCGATTTTTAATAAAATTGTACTAACTTGTTTGTACGATGGGAAATTTAGAGCCGACACACTGAACAAACAGTTAATAAATCAAACTGCTTTTGCGGCAGCACCGAGAAAATTAATTTTTAATTCGCTGGCCAGGACAGCTCCTTAAAACGTGCACGTTAAATGCTCTTAAACGTAATACTACTCTTGGCCAATGTTCTTACTACACCGATCAATACATTTCAATTTCTCCGCATTGAATTGGAGTAAAGTCTTCAAATTTTAAACAAAATAAGACGCACCATTTTACATTTTTTTCTAAAAGTTCCATTTAAATCCCTCCGTGCGTTCTTAAACAATGGACATTTAATCGAGGTGAGGAAGTCACAAAATGACCGCAGCTTTTGTATAGAGGATATACTGAAACCGGCAAAAACTGCTGTAAAGTCTTCTGTGTAACAGCTAAACAATCTCATTATTGCAGAATTGCATAGCATTGTTCAAAATTACTTTAAAATCCATGTTTAAACGACGAGACATGAATTTCCGTTTACGGAGAATATACCCACTACCGACAATTTTGTGACTTCTGGTTTTACCAGTACCTTGATTAAATGTCAGTGATTTCTAAACGTTAAGAGAATTTAATAATTGTTTCACACAAAGAAGTGAAAACGATGTGTGTTATAATATTTTAGGTTTGAAGTGCATATCCTGAATCCTTGCTGAGAAATTTAAAAAAATATATATAATCTGTGTAGTTAGAACGTAGGTTAAGTGTATATAACACCGACTTAAACTGAGGTCAGTTCTGACCTTGTTCCACAGGGTGAGTGCAACACTTCTTAAACAGTGATTTTTAAGTACACTATGAAATACAACTGAATACTTTTAGAATTAAATATTTAATTCCTACCTCGATCAATATTTAGGTTTATAGCTGAAAAATCTTTCCTTAGTTCGTTTGTTGACGTCTCCAGCTTCAGCATATGCTCCTCCATTTTTTGCATTTTTACTTGCATTTCCACGAGTCTGTCGAAGCAATGTCCTTCGTATGAGCATTTTTCACATTCATTCTGAGCATTAACTTTTAATGTGAGAAAGAAAAAAAGAGTGAAAACATAAAAGGGTGACATTTCTTCGTTTAATAAGCAAGCGTTATGTTTTGTGAACAGAAGGTTGCAAGTTAGATATATATGCAAGAAAAAGCCATGCGTTGTTATTGTTCTGTGTTTTTTATTTATTTTCCTGAACGTTGTTTTGCCATTAACCTAACTATGATGAGAAGATAGCACAGACTACTATCTACCAAGTAACAATAGAATGTTTGAACAACAGGAAGAGTTTCATAAAACGTTTTCGTTTTTCATAGCTTACTTGTACAATGTATTAGGCTATGTTACCAACAAGAGGCAAACTATTTTAATCTCTATTTACACGTTAGTTTAGATCACAGGGGATTTGGAGACTTTACTCCGTTTGTATAGACAAACCCATCGTTTTTATGCCACCACTCTGAAAGAGTGGGGCATATAGGTTTGCCCTTGTCCGTCCATCCGTCCTTCAGTCCGTCCGTCCGTCCGAAACTTGTGTCGCGCGTAACTCAAAAAGTATAAGAGCCACACTCAAGAAACTTTACAGGTACATTCACCATCATGTGTAGTTGTGCATCTTGGGTTTTGTTTTGGGCCACGCCTGTTATGGCCCCTTAGCATGTTATCTTGTGTCGCATGTAAGTCCAAAAGTATAATAGTCACAGTCATAAAACTTTGACCATCATGTGTAAATGTGCACTTGGGGTTTTATTTCCAGCTGTAAGTCCAAAAGTATAATAGTCACAGTCATAAAACTTTGACCAGCATGTGTCAATGTGCACTTGGGGTTTTATTTCCAGCTGTACCCATTAAGACCAATGTTATGGCCCCTTATGCATTTCAATGTAATGCATTTAGCATGTAATCTTGGGTCGCATATCAGTCCAAAAGTATAGGAATCACAGTCATGAAACTTTACACATGTGTTGGCCATCAAGTCTAGTTGTGTACTTGCGGTTTTGTTTTTGGCCACACCCATTAAGACCAGAGTTATAGCCCCTTATGCATTTCAGTATAATGCATTCAGCATGTAATCTTGAGTCGCATGTAAGTCCAAAAGTATATGAGTCACAGTCATGAAACTTTACAGGCATGTTAACCATCATATGTAGTTGTGCACCTAGTGTTTTGTTTCCTGACACACCTACATTGTATTTAAACCAGAGTTATGACCCCTAATGCATTTCAGTATATTGTAATCTTGTGTCGCACGTAACTCAAAAAGTATGAGAGCCACAATCACGAAACCTTACAGGTTCATTCACATTAAAACAAGAGTTATAGCCCCTTAGGAATTTCAGTATAATGTGTTCAGTTGAGGAAAATATGTGGGTTTTATTCTAAAAATCAGTAAAAATTCTCCTTATAATTCAATTTATTTCAAATTATTTCTGTTTTAGCCTTTTGCATCCCAGGTCAACGTTTTCTTTTTCTAATGTAGTTTCCATTCAGTAAAATATTAAAACTTAGTAAGGTCGTGAAAAGTTCAAAATGGCCATGTGAATCTCACTTATTCATTTACTTAGTTATAACTCGCTGAGTCTTTAATAAAGGCAGCCATAACAGATAACTTCATCGTGATATTGCTTATTGAACTCCAGATGATCTGATATAAGAAAGACGATCAAGATGCTACCCAATTTACTTCACAGTACCTATTTTTAATGTGATTTATAACCAATGTCTTAAACAATTTCCGGGCAGGTGGCAAATCGGGGTTAAGTCACAAAGGCAACTTTCACATGTTTATTCTTGCGAAACCAAGCTAGCGTGAAGTAAATGCACGGGGGTAGCTGATTTAAACATGTTATATCAAATATATTTTGCCACTGACAGTTCCAAGGCTAACCTGGTATTTAATTATTTGTTAATTTGTGATATCTTAAGTGTGGAATCGATCATATTACAACAGTTAATGTTTTATCTCTCTCTTACCCAAGTTTGTGTTTCTAATTTTGCTAAAATTTACTACTGCATTCGCGAAAACAGCTAACTCTGTCTGGTGATACTTCAGTGGTTTCATCTGTGTCAGAACCGGAGACAGAGAACAATTATCGTCTTGCAATAGGGCGATTGGAAGAAAATGTCGTATCTAGTATTTATACCACGGTACAGTAATATAAATAAAAAATCAAATGATTTGTAGCCCATTCTCAAGTTTTCTTTAATAATAATAAATAAAATATATGTGAATCGACGATTTGAAAAATGACAAGCTGGTTGAGTTTCTAAATCTTCTCATTAAGCCTACAGTATTAAAAAACTGGTGTAAAACTGTTATTACCACAAACAAATAGGAAAGATATTTAAGACATATTTATAAAACAGAGAGGAAAAAGACACTTAAGTCAGAAAAAAACATAAACAAAAAGGCAGAATTAAAAGCTCTTGTTTATAATATAACCAATAAAATGTAGAAGTTTCTTACTTCTGAGTAAATTTCACTGAAAACTATTACAATTCAAATGTCATATTTTCATTCAATAACCTGCCTTAAGTATTGGCGAGATGCATTTGTATGAGAAAATAATGCCTTTATTTCCGTTTGGATCAACTCTTAGAATGATCGGGAGAAGTGAAAAAAACGTTGTTCGGATATTTACACTTTAAAAAATTAATCACTATTTACAACTCACAGTGAATTTAATGAAAGTATGATATACATGTAACAGATAAATTCGTTGCGATATGGCTCACACTTTACTTCAGACCTTCTGCTATCCGATAGGCCAAGAATATTTTAATGTGTGTATGAGTTTTATTGCTAATGCATGCAACAAGTTTCTAGTAGGTGAGCGAATCTGAGTTACGTTGTCAAGGAAACTTGTATACACTATGTTTGTTCTTGATAACCTAAGCAGTTATGAGGTTGATGCATCCTAGTAACTCTTTTTTATACGTTTAGTGGCAATTATATAATTTTCCGCTGACAGTTCCTATTTGGTACCCCTGATATTTAATTGTACGACACTTTTCGTGTTGTTTTTTTTCCAAATGATCATATTAAAAATTAATTGTCTTTCGTCCAATGTTTTGTTTCTATGTTTTACAGACAGTGCGATTAATATATGCATAACAACTTATGAATGGACCCAGATGTTTTGTTATCACTTTACTAACAACTTCTCTTGTGGAATCATTGTCTCGTACACGCTTGCTGTTAACATTGAATAATTACGTAACTATATGTTATTTCAGAAATGGACCAATATATCTGTATTAGTAAGAGCACCAATTTGACATTCTTCGATAGACTGTTATAATGCCAGATGTCGGAGAAAAACGGTTTAAATTTTTCATCTAAAAGAAACCACGTGCACACCGCTTGTATTATTAAATTTTAGACAAATAATATTGTACTGCATACTAATGCGCATTTACCAGATGTCGTCAGGGGAGACAATATACGTTGAACTATCGGACAATGACACTTCGTACAATTGTAGTCAGCATGATGATTAACGATAAAATAAGATCTGAACACGAGGCATTTCATCCGGTATATTAAAAGACATGGTATACTACAAACCATGACATTGAATCTGCAGGCGTCTGTCAAGTCTTTAGCTCTACAGTAGAGGAAATTTTGTTGATATCTCAGTTTATCTGTAGGTGTATCTGTATGTAAACGTTATAGGAAAGTTAAAATAATTATGTTGATCAATGGAACCAAATTTACCCCATTCATTACATTCCTTGTTTTTTGTTAATATATTATAAACAAAAACCAAGGAATGTTATGACGGGAATAAATAAAAGGACGCGCACGACATCGAGAATTCTATATATCCAATAATGGAATATGTAGAAAACACATGAAATATCTGCACCGATTTTTATTCGAAAACAAGTTTCATCGGCAGGATTCTAGATACATGTCTAACTTGGGTTTAAAACATTAATTTTTGCACTTTTAAAAGAACAGTCGTTGATAATTTAAAATAGAATAAAACAAATTATAATATTTAGCAGTGTAGACGTTTGAATTCAGTTTAGTTACCGAGCGTGTCGGTACACAATCAACGAAAACATTTCATGTATATAATGATCCGTCCTGCACATGTATCAAACCCCTTGCTGGCAATGCAATAAAGCCAATACCACGCACGTATTTCAACACGTATTTCAATATTTCTTTTCATAAACGTGTAGTAGTGCATCTCTAATAGCAAGTGTGGACAAGGAGAGACTATCGTTAATCAATGTGGGACAATTAAAAAAGAAGTATTTTCCCTTTAAATATAAGCACTGACGTGGCGTTATAAAAGATGACGTCATAATCTAGAAATATCGTCGCTAATTACAAGCGTGAACAGTGGAAGGCTATATTTAAACTAAATAGGCCTATGGGAGAAATAAAAAGTTAACGAAGTATTTTCCCTAATAATATACTGACGATGTGTTGTAAAATTTAACGTCATGTTCTCGAAATATCGTCGTTAATGGCATTCGTGGTCTCGGAAAGGTCTCGGAAAGGTCATTAAGTACCCATCTTTTTTCTTGGTTGTTAGCTTCTGTTTTTTAAATGTTTGTAAGTTTTTACATGCTACATTGTCGAGTTGACGGGTAGGTTGGGGCTAATTCACTAAGACAACTTGACAGCACGGTGTAGATTATTTAAGTGCATTTGGTGTAATAGAAATCACTTACATCAACAATACTTTTAAGGGTTTTTTTTCAAACAGGTAAAATATTAATATGATATCTGGCATGATTTGTTTTTTAATTAGCAACTTCACATTTCACAGTTTTTTCTGGGTTTTTTAAATTATTCGAATAACGTTTCAATATTTCTTCTGCATTTTATTTTATGCTCTAAAATTTAAGATTAAAAGTAAACATTCATGATTCGTTGAAATAAAATATTTTCATGTTTTCAGCAATTTGGCCAAATACAAACTTCTTTACATGCTAAGTTGTCAGTTGCTGTTTTCTGTTTACAAAGACATAAAAATCAACACATTCAAGATAAACTCAAACAGGGTCACCATCAAAATTGACGTTTCTTGTTGAAAATATTGTATCAATAATTTTATGTGCTCACTTTTCCTGAACAAATATCCGGGGCTGATGTCGGTAACGTTGAAGAGATTGCGTGGTTAGGGCGCTGTCGCCGTGACGGTACGGGGTTTCGCCCCGGTAGAGGAAATATCATTTGACATGGTTAAAAAATTAAAACATACATAACCTTTGTCTATATAATTTATTATGATTATTACTTTCATATTTTATTGGATTTTTGTGGCTTTGCTCATAATTGTTATGATATTTCAAGTAAACAGACAATGAAATATTAATAACACATCTACAGAATATTAATTATACTTTACATTTTACCTAAATAAATGACTGTGGCTTCATCAACCATGAATTTTGTGATCATTAGCAAATTATTAATAGTGTAGTGTATTTATAGATTCGCATAATTTGTCCATTAATATGATCTCTTTATTAACTGAATTGCTTACTTTGTCAACATGACGATGATTATGACGACTTCATAATATCTGAGAGAAGTAATATTCACTAAAAATTTAAACATAAGTTTAACAAACTTATAATTTTCAGGTCAGACAAAGTCAGTATTTACAAAGATCGCAAACAAGTTTTTACATGAAAACTCTTATATATATAATCCGGGCTTCACTTATGTCAAAACTTATCCGAGAGATGTAAATGTTGTATACAAAACACTACTGATGAACCAACATCCCTATGAAGGATGATCTGCGGTGATAATTTTCAAGTAGCTGGTTTCCGTCGTCTTTGCCGAGGACTGTCACCTTTTGGCCAACTTCCAGTATAACCAAAGCCGTCACGGAACTACATATGGCCGAAACACTTTCGTAGGCATTGCTGAGGGCAAGCTCAATTCAGTCTTGAAAAATGGAGAAAATTATGGGGGGGGTTTTTTGTTGCGGCATTACACAAATGAGCGGTGAAGTGGTACAGTCCTTTGACAGGTGCTGTGAAAATTCCAAATGTTGTTTCATAACAACCGCCGATATTTAGCAAGACTTTACTAAACACTATTATCTGTCCGTATGTTGGTGTGGTGTCGGCGGCATGGTATGCGCTGAATGCAACCAGTGGCGTCACAGCTACATAAAATAAGCAAAAAGGATATTGTCAAAGTACTTAATAAATCCAGATTAATAAGACAATATTATATTAATATCGATTAAGGTATCTTATGTGATTTAACTCTTTGGACAGGTAAAATGTTAAAATGATTTCTAACATGATTGTGATTAATTTGGCAACATCACATTGGATATTCTACCTAAACATGACTGATCTCTATGCCAACAAAGTACACGTAAAATATCAAAACTAAATTAAATGCGAAATGACATTTTAGGGGGGGCCGCACAATACTTAAATATCACTGTTGTGACTGAATATTACAACTTTTAAAATCTCGGTGCATTTATGTATTTTGAAAATAAATTGGACCACATGATATTAAAAGTAATGTGTTAACAAAACTAAATCATAATAAAAATAGAAACAAATATCAAGCGTAATACAATATTGGTGCCCTTTATTTAAAATATCGAAAGTAAAATAGGGAACATAAACTGGAATCATTACATATCTTTATCAATTCACATTGATTTATTGTCGGTCATCCTGATGACCGACATATTATAATGGACCAAACTTGAGCTTCCTACCTGAACACCGGTTAACAGTGATGTTAAGCAAAGATCACGTTCCCGACGGAACGGATAATTAAGATAATTAAACTCTTACTCAGTCGTTATTTATGGATAGACTCTTACTCAGTCGTTATCTATAAAAACCTAGAGGCCTCGTATTGGCTGTTGAAGGAAGTCACATTTGGAGTCTGTACATATTCTTAAATCCTCTCTCCAGCTTCTTATCAGCTAGGCTTATTACTCATAAAGATATTTCCGACAACGAACAATAAACATATACATATACATGGATTTTGTCTAGTAAATGTACACTGTGTATGATAAACAAAAGATGTACAGCTTTTAAATTTATTAAACTAAAGCAAATAAAATGTGTAGAGAACAATGAAAAGAGAATAGCTACTTATTTTGCTGACCACGAATCTTCGTACTTGTGCAGCATTTTGTGAAACTCGGGGATCAGAGGTATCCCAGGGAATGTTTTACATGGATTAGCTAGCTCGATATGGATACATTTGTCGGTACTTTCTTGATAATTTTCCTTAACTGTTATCTTGCATTTTGGCACTAATCAACTGGTTGCTAAAGTTTTATAAGGTTTTGAATGTAAAAATTATCTTTGGAACACAAGAACACACAGTTTTGCAGAAATCTTAAATCGGGTAATGAAACTGAAAATAAAAGACACTACAAGTTTAAGCTTTAATTAGTTGTAATTTGGTTTTGAACATGCGAACACACATACTTTTGCAAAAGTATCAAATCGGGTCATGAAATTGTCAATAATAGACAATACAAAATTTTGCTTTCCAAAAAGCTAGTCGGTCATTAGCATTACCTTTTAACAAAAAATGACGGCGCTATAGTGCATACTTTTTGCGAAATTTGAATTCAATGCGTTAGGTTTTTATTCGAAGTCATGAGACATACTAAGTGAATACCAACATTCTAACGATATTGTTCTAGATCAGAAAGAACAATTTTATCATACCTGTGAGTCCCTGACAGACTGTTCACGTTTTTCTCTCCCACCCTATGACTGTGAAAAAACTTTGTTTTTAACATATTCTGTAGCTTTTGATATATATTTACAGCTTGATAATCGCTGCTGTCTAACACTTTCTAACACAAAAATATTGTGTGACAAACTTTTCCATTTTGGTTTACTTCCAAGTAAATTATTAACTTGTTCGCAAACAGGGTTAGATTTATCACCAGCTTAAATACATCTCATTCGAAAGAGGAAATACCAATAAATCTTACATTTTTTTTTGTATTTCATCCAATAAAAGTGGCTTAAAATTCAAAATTCAAACTTTTCTGCCGTCTTGTTAAAAGGTTGCGCTAATGACCGACTAGCTTTTTGGAAAGCTGAAACTTGTGGGTAAATAGATCCGAAAAGAGCTTTAAGTCGTCATATCTTTCTCGAGACTGGTATTAAAGGTCAACAAACTCCGATTAACATATGTTTTGAATGCTGTCATATCGTCGCTCAGCTGCTTCCGCTGACAATTCACATTGTCTTTAAGTATCTGCATTTCTCCTTATAATATTTCTTTAAATATAAATATTTAATTTAAAAAACCAGCTCTAATTGGATGTACAGAGAGACATTTTTCATGTACAGCGGCCTCACGGCATAATCAGTGCTATTATATATGATTTTGAAATAGATAAAACCAGACTATGAATACCAACGAAGACGACAAAGTTAAAATATTGCAGATTCGGTTTGAATAAGAATGTAGCATGTTCATTGGCAGTAAAAAAAAATGCATATCACTACTCCAGCCGCCTATCCCCGGGTTTAGCGCAACTCAAAACTTATTTAAATAAGCTATAGCATATTCGATCGATTCAAAACGACTGTGTTATGTTTAATTAGTTTTGAGTATTTCTTTATTTAATTGAAAAGATTTTATGATTTTATAGATTTATAATACATGTTTTCAGTCATGGGCGATTTTAGCATATAGATAACAGTGATTTACTTATTGTGTAATTAAAATTAATTACATTTGTAACAGGTTGCTTTAATTCCTGTGGCATGGTTTGTGTTTATAAATGAGGTTATGTTCAACTAAAAAGTTTAAATGTACCTAAATGTACCTAATCTCGAATATTCTTTTGAAAGTACAGGCGAACCATTATGTTTCTCGATTATCATTGAAAATTTGGAAAACAAAAAAAAAACAACTTATTATTTACAGGTGCAATACGGAAAGGAAATATTTTCGTCACGCAATGACATGGACGTTTGTTTATTTATCATGTTGCTTAAACTTCACTAAATAGTATAAACAATTGCTTAAAAGCACCAATATACACCTGTCTACTATCATGTATTTTCTGAATTCTAAACTATATTTTGATGAACATTTCTACATTTGATTATGCTTACCTCTTTTTTAGCACAAAGTGGCAGGGGTTTAAGAGTTATGATGGTTAGGGAAGTCGTTTTCTTGCTGATTTGATTCCAGGAGCTCGGGTCTCGTTTAGCTTACCGAGTACCAAACCTTCAATGCTTATGTTTTATATGTTTGTGTGTTTTTGAAAGCAACAATGTCGAGTTGATGGGTGGACTGAGGTTAATTCTCCAAGATATCTTACACTTGTTTGTTTATATGAGAACATTTCGAGACAAGTCCCTAGAACCTAGTTGAAAAATAATGAAATATGCATGTCAGGAATCGCCAAACTCACAAAACAGCCTCCCCACGCAGCGAAAAAGAAGAGAGAAAGAGAGAGAGCATGTGAAACCATTCCAAGGCGTAACTGATTGTGAGCAAATATATATTTTTAAAGCTACAGTATTTTGGACTTCTTGTATTTCAAGCGCGTTGGAATTAACTTGGTAAAATAACTTGGTTATCGACACATTTATTTAGTCAAACTGAACTATCTTTGGAAAGAATGTAAAAAGTAACTTCTTAATGGACATGGAAATAGGCCAGATTTGGACATTAACTCCGGAGTATCCTCAAACACATATTCTAGTTTTCCATATGTTATTCGTTTTAAAAGAAACTTAAACACAATCTTTTGCAGTTACACTATCTTACACGAGTTCGCAAATGGGTCAGAATAAACCAGTTATACTGACGAAATTGCCACTGTTAATATTGGTATTACTTCACATGCAGTTATCACTGAAGATTGATATCACGTTAAAACATAATTACTTACTGTCCAGCAAGCATAATGGGTGCTGCGTTTTCCAGAATTTCCGAATAAACTTGTGAGGGGGCGTGCGATATGGGAACATCGTGTGAATAGATTCATGTACTCTGAAAAACACCTCTTACACATTTTTAAACTATAAAAACTTAGCGACACAATTTAACGCTCATATAATTATAAAATTCAGAGACTGATGTATATTTTAAACAGAGTAGAATTCAACGAAATTTTGAGATGTCAAAAAGTCTGAAGACAGAACAAATGCGCCCAGGTAAGCAATAATTTACCACCGACGATGTCTTGTTTGAAACATAAATTTTATTTTAAACATCACAAGCATGTTTTTTTTTAAACAAAAGGGTAATAAAAACGGAAGAAAATAAGTTAACGTATCAACCTGTCAATACAAACACGAACTTGACAGACATAAAACTACAAGTTAGTTTGGGAATATGGCTGCGCAAATTTCAGTTGTGTTATTTACGACTACATTGTTAAACGGTTTCGGGGCATTTGCTGCAGGAGAGAATTGCTCGTACGAAGGCCAAGTGCTCGAACGGCTAATGCAAACTGAACTTGAAATGCGGCAAATGAAAACGGATGCACAAAGAATGCGGGAATCAATCAAGAAACTCGCAGAAAAATGTAAATATCTTTTTTTACGTGTATCATAAATGGCTAAACAGTAGTTTTTCCGCTGAATCTTAAGGATTCCGGGAACTTTTACAAGTAGAATTTAAATTTTAATATCTAAAATAAGAAAACGTAAAAGATTCCCAATACGTTTTACATTCAATCAGTGCTGTTATCAGTTACTTCCTTTATAGGTCGTTGAGCACGATACTTATGTACAAAGTTAATAGTACTTCTAAAATTACTTTTGTTTTTATATTTCGGCCAGTTTAAAGATAGGCGGTTTCAATATCCCAGCCAATAAGGTTTTGGATATTGTCCAATCACTCCCAAGGATATACTTCCTGCTTTTTAAATTTTGCCTTTGGCGTTGTCTGAGATACGCATGATTTATATTCTAAGATCCCCTGTCAAAATTCTATTCTGTTTAGTTCCGCCCATTGTTTTCTCGTTTAGGGCAAACCCATTCTGTTATCTGGGGACTATACGCCGCTGAACATGGAATGGTATTAATCTGAAAATACCTCATTGAAGGTTCCATGTTCACCGCCATATGCATACCATCGTTTGGGATGGATCGAAATTGTACTGTTTATTGGTGTAAATATTGAGTTGCGCTCAACCCGGGGCTGGGCGGCGTGGGCAGTAATATGCAATCCCATTACTGCCCATGAACAGGCTCAATTAAACCGAGCCTGCAATATTTTCTAATTTGTCGTGTTCGAAGGCTTTCAAAGTTCCCTTTATATCTATATATATAAACATAGCGTGCACTTTGGTAATAACATAAATGAAAACTTTAATTTAATGTACGCCTTATTTTTCAGCTTCGCCGCCTATAGTAGCATTCAGTGCATACAATCCGACTGACTGGACACCTCAATACGGACAGATTGTTGTTTTTCGTAATTTCTACATGAATATTGGTGGGGGTTATGACACAACCTATGGTATTTTCACGGCTCCAGTTCGCGGTCTTTATCAGTTTACTGCTCATTTTTGTAATGCTCCGAATAAAGCGATAGCAATTGGTATTTACTTGGGTGAGAAGAGAATTGCGGCTAGCACGGTTGTAGATAAAGACTATTCTGACTGTGGTTCTGCAATAGCCTTAACGATTATGGAAATACGTCAGACAATAACCGTAAGAGGCGACTTCGATAACAACCAGCTTGATGAGGACTACCACAGGATATCTTCCTTTACAGGACTTCTTATCAATATGAATATGAACTGAAGAAATAGTTTAAATGTCACTTACAGGGACTAACGTTTTAGAAGTTATAATTTCAAAGGTACTGACTGTATTGCGACGTTTAACTTGTAATAATATGTGTTTTTTTAGATTTCGCAGTTTGTTAGATCATGCTACACTGACACGTTTTCGGCGTAGCTGTCTAAGCTCCCTTTTGACCTAATTTATTAACCAATGAAGTTAAATTATTATGCAGCGGGAAAATTTAATAAACTATTTCGATTGGTAGCTATTTCCACCAGAGAGGCATCCAGCAGGGTGAAGAGGTATGTAGTGGGATTTTAAAACAATTAGTTTACACTGTTTGAAATGATTATTGCTGCGACGTTTAGATCTTTGCTATTCTCTTGTGTGAAAGATGTTGAAATCAGGCACACTACAGTACTCGTCACTGGCTAGGATTATTTGTCAACAACAATATAGTCACTCTTTTATATCAACCTATACAAAATGAAAGTGAAAGTAAGTGGAAATGGCTTAAAGAAAACGATGTTACACTTTCACTGTAAAGCTTAAAATTTAAGTAATAAAATCTGCGAGCTTGAATTATTGTAATATTTGTGAGTTTTTAGTTAATGTATATTTTTCCCAGCTCTTTCAGTAATTAAAATGTTTACCCGTCTCTTAAATTGGGCAGCTTAATATAATATGCTACGCGATAAAAACAATCAGTTCGCTATGTAAGTCTTGAAGTCTTCACTAAATATATTTTATTCTTTCAGCAATTGATATATCATCTGATATATTATGTTTTAAGAATAAACACAACCAAGACCTTTTACAATACGTGTCTTATATAAAACTCATTCTTTATCGCGACTGAGGATTTTACAATGTGCTTACTTGTCTTAAATCTGGCAACTACGTGTAATATGTTACGCGAAGAAACTTCGAGTCCGCTATTAAAGCAATTGCACCCAAGTCATATCTAAAAACATGTTAGCGTAACGGTTTTCAGTAGATGATTTTTATCAGATTGCAATTAAAGCATACTGCTTTCACAGAGTATAAAGTTGTGGTATATTCTAGAATTGTTTCATATTCCTAGGAAATTCTCATTAAGTTTTGATGAAAACACTTATAACTCTTTATTAATGTTTATTGCTCACAATAAGTCTTAAGATCTTTACTGAATTTCTTATTATCTTGGTAAGTAATACATCCTCTACTCACTTGTTTTTTATGTTTAAGGTATTAATAGAGCAAAGACCTTTAAAATCCGTTTTTTCATAATTATGAGATTCACATTTATAAACAAAATTAAAATTTATTTATCTGTTCCTTAATTTGTGTGGGATGTATTTTTTCATTCAAATCTAAGTAATTTTAATAAAAAGTCATTGTGAAGGATTCACAATGAAATTATTTAATTTACACGTAAATCAAGATGAAGTGAATAATACCAGCTACAAACTGCATCATTTCATATACAATCTACGCCGTTTATTTTTTTTTTTGAAGATATTTCGTGTTTGTAGCCTTCCTGAAAAATTTATTTTCAAAAATCAATAGTTTAATAGAAAACAACACTACAGATTTTAGAAAATGTGGGAACTGCATTTTTCGACACTTGATCTTCATTAGGAATGATTACAAAAATACTGCTTCGTAACGTCAAGTAAAAATATCTTCCATTCACTCATGCCAAATCACAAATTGAGGATATAGACAACTCATATTTACTAGGCTCAGACATTTACAGAAACGTTCATAATATTATAACAAACATTTAACAGAGAATCAAATACTAATAACTGGTAGTGGTAAGGCTCAATATAAACACAATCATTTATGTCTTGCTTACATATTTTTTAATGTCAACATTTAACAAAATGTACGAGTAATAACAAGATAAACATCCTTTGATTTTACCAATAAAATTTGAAGTAACAATAAAATCTATAATTGACGAACTCGTTGTTTTTCTTTCTGTGTTAAATAGTTGATCGAATTTAAAAATATTTGGTCTTCGATAATAATAGTTACGGTTTAATGTAAAGTTTTCTTTCTTATTCGAAATGTGTACACTGAAATACATAACAGAATTCGTCTTCATCTTCTGAACATAAATGTTATTGCTGTCAGTTTCCGTTGAAACTCTAATACATTTATACTTTTGAATCGAATTAATCCTAAATAACGAAGTTTTAAAGACAGCAGCTGCTGTGAATTCCAAAGCAATACATGTTTATCCAATAAAAATTTAATTATTCATTCCTGTGCCTCCTACATGCATCAACAGTAGAAACTTACCATTCTTGTATTACTTTCTTTTTGTGCAATTCTCTAATTCCGGAATCCTCTTTGGTGCATGTTTAAATATAAGCCATCGTATTAGACAAGTAAGTTAATATCTTTAACACGGAAATATTAAATTTTAACGCATTATCGTCAAACAGCAATCTCATCGAATAAATTTATCTGCATGTTTTTGAAATTATGTTTCAGATATTATAAAAATGCGAAAAGTATTCTCGAATATTTCCAACTATGCCAAACGAGAAATTTGTAAGCGCACATATTTATTGGTTTACTACATTATGTAAAGAAAATGTGTATTAAAATTGTTGTTGATACTCTCATATTATTTGCGGATGCCTTGTATAACCGGTGGAATAGTGAAGAAAAAAATACCTCGTATGGTCCACCTTTTTTGAAAACAGCTATACCAAAATACTCGTTTCTTCTTTATCATTTTAATGCATTACTGTAGTCAATAAAATTATATACCCAAGTGTTGGAAATGTTCTTACCACATGTTTGTGAGTTTATTTTTTGGTTTATAATAATATATATAGAGGATACAACATGAGTGATCATTTTATATTTTACTTTGTAAAAATAAAAAGAATAAAATTAACTGCGCTAGATTCTAGATATTAAAAGAATCTACCAGTTATAGGCTTCTGAAGTTGTGTTTTATTAAATAAATCGATCTACTGTATGACGTCATTTGTGTAAACTTTCAAAGCGGCATATGACATCATTGAAATTTGCTGGATATAAACTCATAATTTGGATTGAAAATGTGGTTCTGGTGTTTTTATTTTGTTTCGGGGATGTTGTAAGATCACACCGACGATGTTCTGAAAACGATGTCAGCGTCTGGGTCATTTTGTTTTCGATTTAAACGAAATGAAAATGGCTTTGTTGCTGTTGTTGAATTTCATCATGGACCTTCCTATTGCTATCTTACGGAGTAAACAAGTGTCAGAAAGTTATATTTTCCGTGGATATTATCAATATAAAGGATGCTTAAGTTCCTTATAGAAGTTGATTGCTTGCCTGAAGTTATCAGATGGCAAAAGTAAGTCATTTTCATAAATTTGTTTTGATCGCTGATAACGCGGATGAATAGTGATTCGGCTGCGATATATAACTAGTTATATATCGAAAATATATAACGGGTGTTATTACACTTCCACACCGGAAGGTATGTGATAAAAACATAAATTCCTCTTATTAGTTCCAAGGCTTAAAATAATTCTTAATAAGTGGTCTAAACTTTGTGTTAATAATAATATTTGACGAATCTGATATAGACACACGCAACTGTTGTACATAAACGCAAAATCATTCGAGATTTGACGTAATCTTTACTATAAAGGTGAAATATGCATATCAGGAATCGCCACATTCAGAAAAAACAGCCTCCCCACACAGTCAAGAAGAAGAGAGGGAGAGAGCATGGTTAATAAAATGATCAGTTTCAAAAGAGACACCACTAACAATTAACAAAAATGAGAACCCGAGGGGTTACCGCCTTGGAACGGTCAGTGGCAAATGAAATTGCCACTGGGGGGTTTAAACCAGGTTCTAGGGTGCACCAACCTCACACTTGCCCCAACAGGTTCTCATATCACAAAACAAATACAAGTTGTCTTGGCGAAACAACTTCAACCCACTTATTGGCTCAACAATGTTGCATGCAAAAGCACACAAACATATAAAACATAAGAATTTAATAGCATTGCAAAGCAAAAGGGCGAGTACTCAATGATCTTACCGAGACCAGAGCTCCTGGAGTAAAATCAGCAAGAACACGATGACAGCGATAAAAGAAACAAATCGAGCTTCTAGGTTCTTTTAAGAAAAGATTTCCCCATAAACCTTCATAAACTCTTAAATCCCTGCCACCGTCGTGCAACCAAAGAGGTAAGCATAATGATCAACTGTAGAAGGGTTAATCACCAGGCATGCAGAGCGCTGTAAAATATCATGTTGGTAACCTTTCTTTTTAAATTTACAGATGGTTTTTACGAATAACCGGGAGAAAATAACATTGCCCTTTATCTTCTTAAGTTTATAAATTAAATCTCCATAACAAACTGGCTGTGAAATACCTTGTTGCAATAGTGATTTTAAACTGCACCTGTATTTATGAATTAGATCTGGGTATCGACGATAAAACTTGCAAAAGGTTTTCCTTAATTTGTGATACCGATAACCTTGTTTTAAAAGTTTTTCTGTAATGCAAAGATTACGTTCATGTTTAAAATAATTATTACTTTAAAAGAGCTTCAAACTCCATATCAGAAATACAGCCTCTCATAACAATAAATAGAAGAGAGAAAGAAAATATATGTTTGTAAAGGATTCTTTGTAAAGATAACACAGTATAAAGTTTAACATTGAACGAAAAACATAACTTTAGTGTTAACGGTTAACACTAGCCAGTGGTAAAACATTAATAAGAATAGAATATGCAATATACAAATAGATCTACGCAAATAAGAATAAATGAGTAGTCGGGGTTGACGTCTTTCATGAAAAAGAAGATCATAATTATGGTATATCTGTTTTCGACACTTATCCAAAGGTTATATTCGGCATTCTCAAATAAACCGATGCGCATTAAAGATACGAGTATCAACAAAAAGTTTGAATCGCAATTACTTTGTGAAATGCAGGATTTATTTTTGCAGATACCCTGTCAAAATTCTATTCTTTTCATTTCCGCCAATTGTTTTCACATTACTGAGAAATCCATACTTTTATTCTTCATTCTTATCCATTCTTTTGGGGACCATACACTGCTGAACATGCAATGGTATTAATTTAAAAATACCTCATTGAAAGTTCCATGTTCTCCTTCACATGCACACCATTGTTTGGGATAGGTCGAGTTTTGTACTTTTGTTTTGTATAAATGTTGAGTAAATTAAGTGTTAGCAGTATATACGACTGCAATAAAGAAAATACCGTGTTTCATATATCAATATGTATTTTATTGTAAAAGAAAAGATTAATTTGTTGAGATAAAACTAAGTATGTTTGAAATCACAACAATTTCTTAAGAATAAGATATACCTCCTAGATCAATTTATAAACATTCGTCATCTCAATTAAGGGTCCACTACACTCCTCCTTGCACGTTCATCGATAAAAAAGAAAATTATCAAAACCTCGAAATGCCGTTCAATGAAACTTTGCACAACTGAATGTGACTATTGTATCTTTATTTTGAATATGGTAAGACACGTTAGAACAGTTAAACTAGAAAACTAGCGAGATCTAAAAACTCCCTTAACTTCTATTTACATAAATTCACAAAAATTAACAACACAAAACATTATTTTAAATGCCCAAAATGAGCAATATGATAATATGGACAATATCTCATGTCCTCGTAACTTACATATGTAAACTTTATGAGATATTAGTAAAAGTGTGTTTGACCGAAACGTCTTAACAGACTCTATCCTATACTTGATAGTTCTTTACAAAGTACACAACATTTACTTGTCAGTTTCATTACATGTATACTCATGTGGGAAATAAAAATAATGTTTTGTATTGCTTAGTTTTTGTGAACTTACGATTTTGTCTAAATTACTCTTATGGGTCTATTGTTCTTATCACCTAATTTGAGACAAGTTTATACTTCTCTTTAAAAGATTTGCAGGGGGTAATAAAACTTAAAAGCTCGTTCGTAACGACATCACTAAAGATTTTACAGTGTTTTCAAGGTTACTTGTACTATTCTTAAGAATTATTTCTGACTTATTCGAATCACTCTCACATGTTCTTGATAATATTTATGAGTGATTTGGTTCATATAGGTATAAAAAAAACTATTATTCATTACTATAAGTACTAATTATGTATTCCTTGTTGCTGATCTTTTTTATACTGCTACGAAATACACTTTATGAAAGTTTATGTTATATTTTTTCTCGTACATTGAAATAATGTAATCAAAATCTTTATCACCATTTCCCTTGCTTTGCGATTTGTTAAACATAGATAACAGTCATTTTCCAACACTTTCCGATTCAATGAAATTCACGCTCACGACCGTCATCTGTGCAAGGCAAATCCTTTAGAAAGCAAATGAATTTTCTAATTTAAAATGGAAAATTATCTCTTTAATTTACTATAAAGGAGTGTTTGGATGGTGATGTCTGGGGTGCATTATCTAGCGGCATCTTGGGGCTTCTAAATTTTACAACTTGCTCGCGTTCGAGTTTGTAAAATGATCAAAGAACGCAGTCTTCGTAACCATGAGGGCTTATATTTTGGATGCGGCTATTCCTGATATGCATTTTCACGTTTTATGACGGTTTACGTGTTCAGAGTGACCATAAAATATATTATAACAAATAGAGGAAACTAGAAAACTTATTTTGTTGTGCATCGTGCTACTGAGTAAGTGCACAATTTAACCGATTGTGTCGACCATTCCATATTTTTCTCCGCTCGTAGTGTGTTTGTTTCAATGAAAAAATGTTCATTATAAAACGTACATGTAAACTATATTCTTCTAGTCTTTCTTGCTGCATTGTGTCTAACACGACCAATACCAATCCTACCAATCGAGGACTGCACGTACTAAGCCTTATTTTTCCGCTTGGTACAGTGGTAATGATTAAAGAAGAGCATATTCCGCATCTACGCTATAGTTCAGTGATATCTCTATTGAATTTTATCAACAAACATTACAGATGACTGAGAAACGGTACAACACACAATATTTAAGTATTTTATTTACACTGAAATATACTAACATAAAAAGCGGCAGCTCCTACGTGGAAATAAAAGTCACAGTAACCATCCTGACAACTCCCACACATCCCAGTGATGTTGTCGAATCATTGTAATTTATCATTCAAACATTATTAACTGTAATCTGATGTTTTCCTTTTTGGCTTATTTACGATTTCCGTCACTAAATTTCACGATCTCGATTATTTATTTAATATTTTAGTTAAATTCAAATGCCTAATTCTTATGTTTTATATGTTTGTGTAATTTTGCATGCAACATTGTTAAACCGATGGGTGGGTTGGAGTTATTTCACCAAGACAACTTGTACTTATTTTGTGATACGAGAACCTGTTGGGGCAAGTGTGAGGTTGGTGGACCCTAGAACCTGCTTTAAACCCGTAGAGGCAAATTGTTTTGCCACTGGCAGTTCCAAGGCGGTAACCCCTAGGGTTCTCACTTTCGTTAATTGTTTGTGGCGTCCATTTTGAAAATGGTTATTGTAATACCATGCTCTCTTTTCCTCTCTTCTTTTTTGCTGTGTGGGGAGACTGTGTCTGCTGGATGTGGTAATTCCTGATATGCATATTTCACTTTTTTATTTATTTGCTTTTAGAAAGAATTGTTAATAAGATGCTTCAGACACTTCAAAATAGCATGAATCCTGTGAATGTAACTTATCGAAATACTTCCGGACCGTGTAAGTTTTTCATTATGGTCAAACATAGTTTCCAGCCAAACGGAGGTGCCTACTTATGCGTCAATGACAGCGCTGTTAGATCTCATGGTTTCCTTGTAACCTAAAGGCCCCGGATCTGTATGTACAACTGCGTTAATCACACTGTGCCCATCACTTAGCAATCTGACATTTATTTTATGAAGCCCACGAAGGTGAAAAATAAGGTACCACGAACTGTAAATATACCTGTGAAATTGTTGCATCCGTTACCGTGATTTACTATAAATTGGTTACATTTTACAATCGTTCCCGGATTCAGATCTGTGAGCTCGTGGTCTAAATACGCCGTAAAGGCAACCTCGTTAGTCATTCCTTGAGGAACTCGAGGATTTCTCACTCCTTGCTGCCTTGGTTCAAACTGCGGACCTGCTATTCCGTCTTGTTTGCGTACATCTGTACTTTTGATTTGAACTGATGTGTCACGAGTGAGTTCATTTTGCATAAATGCATTCTTTTCATTTAAGTGTTCTTCCTAAATATTGTGTTCCTTTGTGAGGGAAATTTGATTTTTAGTTCAGAGATTTTCTCGCTGTGTGCTGTAAGTGCCTCATCTAATTGTTCAATTTTCCAGTTGCTTAGACCCGCTATCGCTTTATTTTGTACATTTATCGCAAGTTTTTGATTCGAGTATACTTGAGTTAAGAAATTTCCTTGCTTTGTGTGGAAATAATTTTTCCCATCTCATCAATTTTCGCATTCAGGTTTTCTACATTTCTTTTGAAACTGATTACATCCAGAAAATACTTCATGTTCGGTCTTTGGTTTCAAAAAATCGGTTGCTCTATATTGCCTGACACTTTATCGTCCACTATCATCATAGTCTATACTTAGCGCTACAAGTGTCCCCCATGTATGGGACACAAACATTAATAAAACACATAACCACATGTTGTCTTTCTCAAAGTAAATATACAACTACCGCAATACTGTAATTATGTCAATTTGACGTTGAAAACCTTATCACTAAGTCCAAATATGAGTACATAATGTAGCAATAAACACAGATAGTTATAAAAATATGTCATTACGATTTTCAAACACGAATATTTATGCGAAAAGACGCGCAAACTTCGAAACAAAAAAGACGCAAACCGAAAATAGTCAGCTGTTCTCACACAGTTCTCATTAAGAAAAATATTGTTCTTTTTAATCAATAAAGTATTCGAATCCAGCGATTACATATATGAAGCATTACACAATCTTTCTTTATCGCTTTTCGAGTATCGTACTGAGAATTATGTTTTATGTTTAAATTGTTTAAATTTCAACAAAGAGCTTAACGTATGACCAGAATATATATTTGACTCCAAGAAAATAGTCTTTAAAGATAACCGCTAAGCGCGTTTTTAACATGAATTACTAACTAAAAATATTGCGAATATCTGAAATGTAACCTTACCAACGTTTCTGTGTGTAACTCATTTCTTTCTATTATTTTTGGATAGTTTTCGTCCAAAACGAGTGCGTTTTTATCGCATCTCATAATTATTGAGTCTAACACACTGAAAATGATCTACAATTTAAAATTTAACTCGTCTTGAAATCTTATAAGAACAATTTCAAAAAATGTCTGAACATTTGTATGAAAACGACGATGTCCGACAAATGGTTATTTTCCGTTTTGCATAATTACACGTTTTAAAATATTACAAAATTACATTTTGAAAATTATCAAAGTATTCGACAGTTGGGTGAAGACGACTTAGTCTGACACAGAATTATTTTCTGCTTAAAATCTTACAATATTACATATCTAAAATGTCCGAAACATTTTGATGAAAAACTACTTAGTCCGACACACTTTTTTTCTTTTTTTTCAAATTTTCAGTATTGCATGTCTTACAATCGTACAATATAACATTTTGAACAAAAAGTCTCTAAGTCCGAAACATTTGTGTAGGCGGCGCGGGCAGTAATATGCATTACTCCCCACGAAAACGTTCAATAAAACCGATCAGGCTTTATTTTATGTAAGTCGTGTTCAGTGGCTTTCAAATCCTCTTTCATCTATTTCAATATCACAGTATTCTAGCTTGTGCTATGAAAAGCTTAGCTCCGAGTTAAGCGCATCTCAATATTTACACCAATATTAACACCAATATTTACACCAATAAACAGTACAATATCGATAGATCCCAAAAGGGATTGTGCATACGGCGGTGAACATAGAAACTTTAAAGCGGTATTCCGTGTTCCGGGAATCTGATTTAAGTATTAATATAAAAGCCACCAATCTAAAACTGGTCGCAATGTTAAAACAAAATTAATTTTAGAAATTCCAACATATTGTACATTCAACGACCTTCAAAAAACGTAATTAATAACCAAACTGTAATTTAAATATTTTCAGCAATTTAGCCAGTCACACATTTTGACATGTATCTTTCTTCGCGTGAAGTGGTGTACTATTTACCGACAAAGTCGCATAAAATAACGTCAACTCATTTTTTTTAATTTTAATTTGAAAGACGGGGTAAATATTTTGTTTGACAGGACTTAGTTGTGGAGTTTTTTTTTGTTTTTGATTTTTAAAAAGATTGAATTAAAAAATAAAAAAAATGGCACAATTGGAAAAAACACATCTTATTCACACCGCCAAATAGAAGAGAAAGAAATAAGGAAAATTTATTTTATAACAGTTAGACACGAAAATAGAACATGTGAGATACACTAAACGGTCGGTCAGAGAAGAAGTATATAGAGGATACATGTTTTACCAGTATAAGAAGTTTATTTCTATCTCTCACTGGTATATATTTCAGGTGTTTATGCTTTTTGTGATTTTGTCAAAACATAAAATGAAATCGCACAAAAATGTGTGTTAATTATGTTACGGCATATACGCAAAATTGAACATGTTTCCAAACGTTCCCATTAAGAAAACGCATACATGTATTATGTTAGCATGGGTACAAACTTGAAAAATTATATACCGCAGGTTATCAGACTTAATTTAACTGAGCAATATTCGCAAATTGCATTGATTTATTAACCGTGTAATTAAATTGTATTAATATTTGTGCATGGTATGTGAATGTTTTAATGCACACCCCCCCCCCCGAAAGGTGGGCATATAGTAGTCGAACAGTCTGTCCGTTCGTATGTTCGTCCGTCCGTCCGCATGTCTGTTTATCCATTATTTATGTCCGCTTAATAACTTCGTCATCCCATGAATTAATTAATAAATTGGCAAAATTTTCAAACTCATGAAGACGACGTGTTACGCACAAGACCCAGGTCGGTTACTCGAATGTCAGGGTCTCACTATCTGGTCAAAGTCATAATCCCTGGTAGTGCACTAGTGGTTGTGTCCGCTCAGTAATTCTGTCATTTTAAAATAATATTCGAAGGTCAAGGTCACACCTACAGATCAATTACTTTTGTCAAACAACATCTCCTCCTAAAAAGTTTGATAGATTTTCAGGACACTTCACCGGAATGATCCTATGGTGACCCTCTATCAAAATGGTTTAAATGGTTCCGGTTTATTGCATATTTAGAACATACGAGCTGAAAGTAGATTTTCAAAGCAAAGTAAACACTTCAGAAATCTTCTTGTCTGAAACTGCAATGCTTAGAGCTTTGGTATTTGGTGTGTTTTATTATTAAACGGGGTCAAAATTGGCCCCTGTAAAGGGGTCAAAAGTTTTAGCAAAAAGATATGAAGGGAACTTTTCAAACGACATCTCCTCCCAAACCGCTTGATGGATTTTGGTCAAACTTTACAGGATGATTATTTACTTTATTTTATTTTTATCTGATGGATTTTCGCCTATAAAAATCAACTGATACAATAACTCGTATGAAAAGGTAATATTTGCATATCAGGAATCGCCTCACTCACAAAACACAGCCTCCCCACGCAGCGAAAAAAAAAGAGAGGGAGAGAGAGCATGTTTGTTATAAGTATGTCAATTCAAATACGACGCCACAAACAACTAACAAAAAAGAGAACCTTTGGGGATACAGCCTTGAAACGGTCAGTGGCAAAACAAATTGCCACTGGGGGGTGTTAAACCAGGTTCTAGGGTGCACCAACCTCACACTTGCCCCAACAGGTTCTCATATCACAAAACAAGTACAAGTTGTCTTGGTAAAATAACTCCAACCCAACCATCGGCTCAACAATGTTGCATGCAAAAGCACACAAACATATTAAACATAAGAAGCTAATAGCATTGCAAAGCCAAAGGGTAAGAACTGAATGATCTTACCGAGACCAGAGCTCCTGGAGTAAAATCAGCAAGAACACGATGGCAGGGATAAAAGAAACAAATTGAGCTTCTAGGTTCTTGTAAGAAAAGATTTCCCATCAACCTTCATAAACTTTTAAACCCCTGCCACCGTCGTGCAACCAAAGAGGTAATTATAATGATCAACTGAAGATGGGTTAATCACCAGGCCTGCAGAGCGCTGTAAAATATCATGTTGGTAACCTTTCTTTTTAAATTTACAGATGGTTTTTACGAATAACCGGGAAAAATTAACATTGCCCTTTATCTTCTTAAGTTTATAAATTTAATCTCCATAAAAACTGGCTGTGAAAAACCTTGTTGCAATAGTGATTTTAAACTGTACCTGTATTTATGAATAAGATCTGGGTATCGGCGATAAAACTTGCAAAAGGTTTTCCTTAATTTGTGATACCGATAACTTGTTTTAAAAGTTTTTCTGTAATGCAAAGATTACGTTCATTGAAATCATCCAGATAGTTGCAAGCTCTTCAAAAGCGAACAAGCTGTGAGATAAAAACCTCGTAAGATGTTGCACGAGGAACATCGCCGTCTAAAAAAGGAAAATTTACTAAATTAAAATTAAAATCATCTCTTTTATCATATATTTCAGCAGTGACGTAGCCATTTTCAATAGAAAGATTACGATCAAGAAAGTTTACTTGCTTTTCTGAAGTGTTCGCTTTATTCAGCTGTAGTTCTTTAGGATAAATCTTATAAACCAGTGATTGAAAGTGGTTATTATCTATGTTTAATAAATCATCAAGGTACCTAGAGGTATTGTTAAAAGCTGTAATAATATCATCTTGATGTTCGGTAGAAAGAGATAACATAAAGTCTCTTTCATAACAGTATAAAAACAGATCAGCAACAAGGAGTGCACAATTAGTATTCATTGGAATGCCTATTACTTTTTTATAAATAGAGGTACCAAATCTCAAATAAATATTATCCAATAAAAATGTGAGCGCCTGGATAAGGTTCATTATAAGTTCATTACAAGCGATAAATGTTTTATTTTCCCTACCAAAAGTTTTTTTCAATGAGACTGGTTAGCTTGCCTCTTATTAAATTATGAGGGAGAGAAGTATATAAAGTTGAAAAATCATATGAAGACAAACAGAACGCCTGAAAATTATTTGATTTAAGCTTCTTCAAAACATCATTTGAATTTTTTATAGACCAAAATATATTTTTGCCAGTGGTTTCAAAATCTTTTTCGAAATAAATTATTACATGTTCTTTTATAGCTGTAAGACAAGATGTTAAGAGCACGGATAATTTTGTTGTTGTACAAGAACTAGAGTTTGCAAGAAATCTTGTTTTGTACTGTGATTTGTGCATTTTAGGCAACCAATACATAGTAGGTACTTCGTCTTGTTTCGGCTCAACACTGATTCTAAATTTTGTCATTTGTAGAAAGAAGAAATATGCATATCAGGAATCGCCACATTCTAGCCTCCCCACACAGTCAAGAAGAAGAGAGGGAGAGAGCATGGTTAATAAAATGGTCAGTTTCAAAAGAGACACCACTAACAATTAACAAAAATGAGAACCCGAGGGGTTACCGCCTTGGAACGGTCAGTGGCAAATCAAATTGCCACTGGGGGTTTAAACCAGGTTCTAGGGTGCACCAACCTCACACTTGCCCCAACAGGTTCTCATATCACAAAACAAGTACAAGTTGTCTTGGTGAAAAAACTCCAACCCACTTATCGGCTTAACAATGTTGCATGCAAAAACACACAAACATATAAAACAAAAGAAGCTAAGAGCATTGCAAAGCCGAAGGGGCGGGTACACAATGATCTTACCGAGACCAGAGCTCCTGGAGTAAAATCAGCAAGAACACGATGACAGGGATAAAAGAAACAAATCGAGCCTCTAGCAGGGGTTCCAACGTATTTGGTTTTTGCGGAAAAGTGAGGGACATGTTCTGTGCGGAACAAAATGGCGGAATATTTCGTTATTTTGTGCATTTCTGAAGATATTTTGACCTGATAAGTAGGTTTATATCACTGTTATCGAAATATAGATACGCCTACCCGGAGGCCAGATGTGTAAGCTCCATTCGGTTTATCAACCTATGTTTGTAGAGGCCTTAACAAAAAAGTTATTGAATGTATAAACTGAAAGATTGTTCGTTTACAAAGTGAAAATAGAAAATTGAAATTGCGTGAGTTAAAACTGTATTTTTAGTCAAAATATACCGTTCTTGGACCTATTTTAGCCTAACTTTTACCGAGTTTTTGCATATATTTCTTCACGACGGCTTTTGCACTTAACATGGGTACTTAATGACAATTTTTTTTAAGTTCAAACACCTTAAATGTATGCCGTGGAAGTGGTAAGCATGTTTTTGTTCGGTGCAGAATCTGAAAAACACACTCGTATGCGTTAGGTGTAAGTAAGACAAGAGCCTGTAACAAATGTTTATAATCCAAACAAAAGCCGATTTGTTACCCAAACATACGTATGTTCTTATCTATATATGCTAATGGACAAAAGTCTTTTCCGGTAGGAAGATTGAAATTTTTTGCATGCCAATTTTCAACACATTACTCTACCGGCAGTAGAGGCTCAAATTCTTAAATTCTTTTTTCATTAATGCATAAAAATTTCCTCTTTTTCTATTGATACCAAATTCATGTCTGTAGAGCAATGTGGAATATAGATTTCACGCTTTCAAAAGATATTATGGAAAACTATACCGGAAAAGACTTTTGACAGCTGTACCTGTACTGGTAGTCCCAAAAATATCTGCGCACCTCTAAATTTAGATGTACACTACATCTCTATTTCTAATCCCAGGTGTAGAGATGCACCTCTATAAATTCAGAAAACACCTCTATTTCATTGTTTGAACATATCGGAGTAGCTCTTTATTTTGACCTGCACCTTGACTGACTTCTTCATCTGAGAGTGATATTGTTACTGCACACACTCTACAAATTACAAAATTTTGAATCAGTATTGAGCCGAAACAAGACAAAGTACCTACTGTGTATTGGTTGCCTAAAATGCATAAAACACCGTACAAAGCAAGATTTATTGCTAACTCTAGTTCTTGCACTACTACTAAATTATCCGTGCTCTTAACTTCTTGTCTTACAGCTATTAAAGAACATGTAATTATGTATTGCGATAAGGTTTTTGAAACTTCTGGCAAAAATTTATTTTGGTCGATTAAAAATTAAAATGGCGTTTTGAAAAAAGCTTACATCAAATAATTTTCAGGCGTTCTGTTTGTCTACTTATGATTTCAACTTTATATACCTCGCTCCCTCATAATTTAATAAGAGACAAACTAACCAGTCTCATTGAAAAAAACGTTTGCTAGAGAAAATAAAACCTTCATCGCTTGTAATGAACATAGGGCATTTTTTACAGATGGTTCTTATGATAATTATACTTTATGGACTTGTCAAGACCTAATTGAGTCGCTAACTTTCTTACTGGATAATATTTATGTTAGATTCGGTACCTTTATTTATAACAAATAATAGGCATCCCAATGGGTACTAATTGTGCACCCCTTGTTGCTGATCTGTTTTTATACTGTTATGAAAGAGACTTTATGTTATCTCTTTCTACTGAACATCAAGATGATATTATTACAGCTTTTAACAACACCTCTAGGTACCTTGATGATTTATTTAATATAGATAATAACCATTTTCCATTACTGGTTAATAAGATCTACCCTAAAGAACTACAACTTAATAAAGCGAACACTTCAGAACAGCAAGCAAACTTTCTCGATCTTAATCTGTCAATTGAAAATGGTTATGTCACTACTAAAATATATGATAAAAGAGATGATTTTAGTTTTAATATAGTAAATTTTCCGTTTTTAGACGGCGATGTTCCCCGTGCAACATCTTACGGGGTTTATATTTCACAGCTTGTTCGCTTTTCAAGAGCTTGCATATATTAATGATTTCAATGAACGTAATCTTTGCATTACAGAAAAACTTTTAAAACAAGGTTATCGGTATCACAAATTAAGGAAAACATTTTGCAAGTTTTATCGTCGATACCCAGATCTAATTCATAAATACAGGTGCAGTTAAAAATCAATATTGCAACAAGGTATTTCACAGCCAGTTTTTTATGGAGATTTAATTTATAAACTTAAGAAGATAAAGGGCAATGTTAATTTTTCCCGGTTATTCGTAAAAACCATCTGTAAATTTAAAAAGAAAGGTTACCAACATGATATTTTACAGCGCTCTGCATGCCTGGTGATTAACCCTTCTACAGTTGATCATTATGCTTACCTCTTTGATTGCACGACGGTGGCAGGGGTTTAAGAGTTTATGAAGGTTTATGGGGAAATCTTTTCTTAAAAGAACCTAGAAGCTCGATTTGTTTCTTTTATCCCTGTCATTGTGTTCTTGCTGATTTTACTCCAGGAGCTCTGGTCTCGGTAAGATCATTGAGTACCCTTTGGCTTTGCAATGCTATTAAATTCTTATGTTTTATATGTTTGTGTGCTTTTGCATGCAACATTGTTGAGCCAATAAGTGGGTTGAAGTTGTTTCACCAAGACAACTTGTATTTGTTTTGTGATATGAGAACCTATTGGGGCAAGTGTGAGGTTGGTGCACCCTAGAACCTGGTTTAAACTCCCAGTGGCAATTTCATTTGCCACTGACCGTTCCAAGGCGGTAACCCCTCGGGTTCTCATTTTTGTTAATTGTTAGTGGTGTCTTTTTTGAAACTGATCATTTTATTAACCATGCTCTCTCCCTCTCTTCTTCTTGATTGTGTGGGGAGGCTGTTTTTTCTGAATGTGGCGATTCCTGATATGCATATTTCACCTTTTTTTGAAATATGGAGATGCTACTCTAAATATAAAAGCGAACCTTTTAATTAGATATACATATATTTAATACACATAACGACTAGTACAATGTTACTTTTGACGCAAATAGTACTTCATTTATTTAAACATATCAAGTCAAGTGAACAATCATCATTTTAGGTGTGGTTGTGCCGCAAATACGCTTCAAACGTTTGTATGGAGTGCCTCAAATTGTCCGTTTTGTGTCTCTCTTCTCAAAATGCAGATGAGACTTCATCTTATATCTTGGCATCGTGAATTGTCTCGATCTGAAATAAAATAGACTAATGTAACGACGCCTTTACCATTTACATGTAAAGGTGCTCCTATATATTTATAGTACTACTAAGTACTATTATACTTCTAAAAAGTAATAATGTAATGAACACACATCAAGAGGCAGACATATATACAAGTGTATGTGGTAGGTAATTTTGCATAACAAATACGATAGACATTCGTATTTGGGTAACAAATTGGCTTTTGTTTTGATTATTAACATTAGTTACCAGCTCTTGTCTTACTTACACTTATATTAACGCGTTCAAGTTTGTTATTCAGATTCTGCACCGAACAAAACAATGCTTACCACTTCTACGGCAAACATTTAAGGTGTTTGAACTTTAAAAAATTGGTCATTTAGTACCCATGTAAAGTTCAAAAGCCGTCGTAAAGAAATATATGCAAGAACTCGGTGTTTATTAAGCTAAAATAGGTCCAAGCACGGTATATTTTGACTAAAAACGCAGTTTCAAGTCACGCAATTTTCTATTTTCACTTTGTAAACAAACAATCTTTCAATTTATACATTCAATAACGTTTTTGTTAAGGCCTCTACAAACATAGGTTAAAAAACCGAGTGAAGCTTACATGTCTGGCCTCCGGGTAGGCGCATTTATATTACGATAACAGTGATATAAACCTACTTACCAGGTCAAAATATCTCCGGAAATGCACAAAATAACGAAATACTCCGCCATTTTGTTCCGCACAGAACGTGTCCCTCACTTACTTTTCCGCAAAAACCAAATACCTTGGACCCCCTGCTCTAGGTTCTTTTAAGAAAAGATTTCCCCATAAACCTTCATAAACTCTTAAACCCCTGCCACCGTCGTGCAACCAAAGAGGTAAGCAAGTAGAGTGTGTGCAGTAACAATATCACTCTCAGATGAAGAAGTCAGTGTATAAGCTCTTCAGTTTGAACATTAATATAGTGTATACGTCACACTATAATTACTTTATTAGAAGCCTTATCAGCAGGTGTTAAAACAAATCTGTTGTGAAAATCTTGAATACCCTTTTTCAAAAGACGAAAGTTAAAACGAGGTCGAGGTGGTAATAAAGCTATCTTTCTTTTATAGAAGGATATACGAGTGTCAATTATTTTGAATATTTGTTTTTCCAGTTTGAAAGATCATTAGGCTCAGCATGTTCTCGTTTACACCATCTATTGCAAAAAGAGTTTAAAGACTCTGCAATTTCTGCACGACAGGTATTAAAGTCGATGTCCGATGGAATTCTATATTTCGGACCTTTTGTTATTAGGATTCTTAAGTCTTTGATAACATTTAGATCCCCTGTTACGATGTGACCGGCAGGTTGATAGCAAAATTTTGAATTGGAACAGTCTCATGATATTAGTGTATTCTCAACAATTTGTAAATCCGAGGTAATTTTGTTGTTATTGAAAATTGTGTTTCTAATTGGTTAGTTGTATTTATAACAAACGATAGGTGTTTCAGTATTCTTGAAATATTTGGGTACAGACGATTCAACAGTTTTATCTTTAAAATAATATAATTGGAAGGTTAATAAAATCTATACCTTTATTTAAAAATGAAATTTTCAGGAAATGTCTTTGGTGATCAGACTCCAAGTCAATGTGTGGTTTGAGAATGAGTTTGTTTTTTAAAGCAATATGGTTATGTACATAAATCTAATGCTATGATATTGTCATTTTAATAACTCAAATATCTGCTTGGCATTTACAAAATTTGCTTTACTTGACATGACTTCAAGGGCATATGTCTATTTACAACGAATACTCTAGTTAGCTACTTGTTATTATTAAAATAAAAAATAAATTATTGTAAGTGTAGACGTCTCTCATCTCTGATATTTTTTTGAAAGTACAGACGAACCAGTGTGATTCTCGATTGTTATGGAAAGCTTGATAACAGTAATCAACTTGCTATTTAAAGGGCCAATAAGGAAAGTAAATACCTTTGTCACGCAACGGACGCAACGGACAGGAAAACAAACAACGGTGTTTATTTACCTATCATACCGTAACTTTACTGATAAGCTAAAAATTGCAATAACACACTTGTCAATTTTATTATAATTTCTTTATACCAATCTATATTATGATTGAATTTTCCTTCAAGATCAAGTGTGTGTAATAAGAGAAATGCTTGAAAATTTGAAATTTGAACATGGTGCGTTAAGATTAAGGTTGGTTTTACTTTGAACAGGGTTTATACGATCAGTATATTTTGCAGCTGTTCATTCCAAACAGTAGTTTGCAAGTTTTATCGCCGATACCCAGATTTATTTAAAACAAATACAGAAGCATTTTAAATCACTATTGCAACAAGTTTTTACAGCCAATTTCCTATGGAGATTTTATATGTTTATAAACCTAAGAAAATAATAGGTAATTTCTCCTGGTTATTCGTACAAAAAAGTGAAATATGCATACCAGGAATAGCCACATCCAGCAGACACAGCCTCCCCGCACATCCAAAAAGTAGAGAGGAAAAGAGAGCATGGTATTACAATACTCAGTTTCAAAATGGACGACCGACACAAACAATTAACGAAAGTGAGAACCCGAGGGTTACCGCCTTGGAAACGTCAGTGGCAAATCAATTTGCCACTAGGGCTTTAAACCAGGTTCTAGGGTGCACCAACCTCACACTTGCCCCAACAGGTTCTCATATCGACAAACACATATAAGTTGTCTTGGTGAAATGACTCTAACTCACCCATCAGCTTAACAATGTTGCATGCAAACGCACACCAACATATAAAAAGTAAAAAGCTAATAGCATTGCAAAGCCAAATGGGCGAGTACTCGATGATCTTACCGAGACCAGAGCTCCTGGAGTAAAATCAGCAAGAACACGATGGCAGGGATAAAAGAAACAAATCGAGCTTCTAGGTTCTTTAGAGAAAAGATTTTCCCATAAGCCTTCATAAACTCTTAAACCCCTGCCACTCTCGTGCAACCAAAGAGGTAAGCATAGTGATCAACTGTAGAAGTGTTAATCACAAGGCCTGCAGAGCGCTGTAGAATATCATATTGGTAACCTTTCTTTTCGAATTTACAGATGGTTTTTTACGAAAACCGGGGAAAATAAATATCTGACAAAACAAGTACAAGTATATATATAGGTGTTATTTTACTTGTACTTGTTTTGTCATATGAGAACCTTTTGGGGGAAAATGTGAGGTTGGTTAACCTGGTTTTAACCCCTGTTGCAAATCGTTTTGCCACTGACCGTTCCAAAACGATAACCCCAATGGTTCTCTTTTTCATTAATTTTTTGTGGCGTCTTATTTGTTTGGCCCCGAACTTTTTTTTTGGACAAATGGCAAACAAATGAATACTTTAAATATGCCATGTTATCAAAAGAAGAGAGAAAGCATGGTTAAACCCCAGCGACCGTCGTGCAACCAAAGAGGTAATCAAAATGATCAACTGAAGATGGGTTAATCACCTGGCCTCAAAACGCTGTAAAATATCATGTTGGTAACCTTTTTTTGAATTTACAGATGGTTTTTACTTTTAACCGGGAAAAAATAACACTGCCTTTTATCTTTTTAAGTTAATAAATTAAATCCCCGTAAAAAAACTGGCTGTGAAATACCTTGTGGCAATAGTGATTTTAAACTGCACCTGTGTTTTTGGAATAGAATCAGGGTATCGGCGATAAAACTTGCAAAAGGTTTTCCTAAATGTGTGATAAGGATAAACTTGTTTAAAAGATTTATGTTATGCAAAGATTTCGTTCATTGAAATCATTAACATCGTTGCAAGTCTTTGGTCTTTGGTAATTAGCCTTTGGTCTGCAGTTATTTGTTTTCAGCAAACAGAGAAACAATTTTAAACTATTAACATTTATTTCAAGACAATGAACAAAAAAGCAACAGATACAAATATAAGTACAAAAAGATAATGACAAAAACGACATTAGATAGGAAATGGCAGCTTAAGTTATGTTATTATATCGACAGTGTAGTTAATAAAAACAACAACTCCTTTATGGTACGTTTCTGTCTTAATGTAGTTCATCTTTGCATGATTTCTTTAACATTATATTATGTTCTATGTTTTTAACGTAGTTTATAGTACCTCGCAACAATAATGACAGAATATATTATGCTCATAGACACCGATAAAAAGAACAGTTACATTAACATATTATCAATATATTGAAACTCCAGCAAAAAATAAATAATTAGTATACGCTCAACCCGGTGCTAGGCGATGTGGGCAGTTATATGCATTTCCGTTTGTGCCCATGAACGGGCTCAATCAAACCAAGCTAGCAATATTTTCATATAAATTTGTCGGGTTCGGTGGCTTTCAAAGCTCCTCTTTCTTCTATTGTGAAGCAGACATATTACCTTCAAGGACCATTTCGGGTTTTATTTCAGCTAATTAGGGATGTTATGTCATTGCCTGATATGGGGGTTTAATTAGCTGAAGGACCATGTTTAAGGACCGAAGATAATTGTTTTAAGTTTTATACACTGCGGCCTGAACATTTTGTGAAAATACTTTAATAATTGACTGTATGCATATAATAAAATAATAATATTATGTTAGGTTATATTGATGAATGACAAAAAGGTGAAATATGCATATCAGGAATCGCCACATTCAGAAAAAAACAGCCTCCCACACAGTCAAGAAGGAGAGGGGGGAGAGAGCATGGTTAATAAAATGATCAGTTTCAAAAAAGACACCACTAACAATAAACAAAAATGAGAACCCGAGGGGTTACCGCCTTGGAACGGTCAGTGGCAAATCAAATTGCCACTGGGGGTTTAAACCAGGTTCTAGGGTGCACCAACCTCACACTTGCCCCTACAGGTTCTCATATCACAAAACAAGTACAAGTTGTCTTGGTGAAAAGACTCCAACCCACTTATCGGTCTAAAAATGTTGCATGCAAAAGCACACAAACATATAAAACATAAGAAGCTAAGAGCATTGCAAAGCCAAAGGGGCGGGTACTCAATGATCTTACCGAGACCAGAGCTCCTGGAGTAAAATCAGCAAGAACACGATGACAGGGATAAAAGAACAAATCGAGCTTCTAGGTTCTTTTAAGAAAAGATTTCCCCATTAACCTTCATAAACTCTTAAACCCCTGCCACCGTCGTGCAACCAAAGAGGTAAGCATAATGATCAACTGTAGAAGGGTTAATCACCAGGCTTGCAGAGCGCTGTAAAATATCATGTTGGTAACCTTTCTTTTTAAATTTACAGATGGTTTTTTTACGAATAACCGGGAGAAATTAACACTGCCTTTTATCTTTTTAACTTTATAAATTAAATCTCCATAAAAAACTGGCTGTGAAATACCTTGTTGCAAAAGTGATTTTAAACTGCATTTGTATTTATGAATTAAATCTGACAAGCTAAAACTGCATTATTTGCAAAGTGTTACATGTATAAAATGTGTTCTTAATTTTTTTCAGAATAACCGAATTCCATAAAACATATTTACAGTTCATAAAAAGCGATATCAACCGTCTACTGAAATTTAAATCAGATAGTTTAACAAATTTATCAATCTTCCGTCATGCAAACGCAAAAAAGCGACTCAGTATTATGACAACTGAAAACGTGCGAAAATGAATACATTGTTATAGTTTGTAAACTTCGGTTAAAGTTACTGAACGGACTAGTTTACGTCGGCTTATTTATTCACACAAAAATTAAAGAAATAAAAACAACAGCTTTATTATAAATGTAAAACAAAATCACGAATAGAAGAAAGAAAATGCAGTTGTTGTTATTGTTTTTAAACAGCTTTTACACAGCAAATCTTTACTGTATCTGGGCGTCTAATTGACGAGTGCTTGCGGTTTCACTGCCAATGTTCATGCAAGTTTTTGTGTTTCATGTTAATTTCAACATGCACATCACAGCGTATCAAACAGGTTGACATACGTATATGGGAGTTAGGGGTGTTCTATACGTGAACGAGCATTCCAATAAAAGAAGATCTACGATAAAGATGTTCGATTAATTCGTTTCCATCGTAAGAACCTTGCACAGTCACTCTTTGGCCAATTTCTAACACAGTCAGTGTTGAAACCGAACCGCAAATTTCAGTTATACTGTTGTATATTGTGCTGACTGCAAGCTCAATTTCGTCTTGGAATATTGACCATATCATATGTTTAGAACTTTTATTGCAAAAATGTGCAGTGAACTGATAAAGTCCCTTGACTGGAGCGGCAAAATTCCCGAATGTGGTGTCATAACCGCCTCCAGCATTTAGAAGAACGTGGCTAAAGGTGATGATTCTCCCTCGTTCTGGAGTGGAGTCGACAGCATTGTAAACATTGAAAGCTACCATTGGAGTCACAACTGGAAAAAATAGAGACAACTTCATCAACTTAATATATTTCGAATTTTAAGAAGTTGCGTTTCAAATTTCTTAAAGTATTTATATATAGTTAAATAAATAAGAAGCGAAATTTCTCTAAAAACAAAATATATTTCTTGTTTAAAGAAGATGCGTTTACAATTTCTTAAGTATATATCTAAGGCACAATCTTCAAGTATCCACCCACGAAAGAAAGGTTGTGCGTTTAACCCTGATAAGTGTAAACACTATGGCAACGATAACCGATTTTTAATAAAATTGTACTAACTTGTTTGTACGAGGGGCAATTTAGAGCCGCAACATTGCACAAACAGTTAAAAATCGAACCGGTTTTGCGGCAGCAACGAGAACATTAATTATTTAATGCGCTGGCCAGGACAACCCATTAAAATTTGCACGTACAATCCTCTTAAACGTAATATTATGACACCGACTTTAACTAAGATCTGTTCTGAACTGGTTGCACAGGGAATGTGAAACACTTCAGGTTAAGTACGCTATGAAATACAGCTGAATACTTTGATACATGTAATTAATATTTAATTCTTACCTCGACCCAGGTTTAGGTTTATAGCTGAAAAATCTTTCATGAGTCCGTTTGTACTCGACTCTAGATTCAGCAAATGTTCCTCCATTTTTTTGCATTTTTACTTGCATTTCTACGAGTCTGTCGAAGCAATGTCCTTCGTATGAGCATTTATCACATTCATTCTGAGCACTTACTGGTAATGTAAGACAGAAAAATACAGTGCAAACATTAAATTGGGACATTTCTTTATTCAATAAGCAAGCGTTAAGTTTTTTGAACAGAAGGTTGCTAGTTAGATATATATGCAAGACATAGCAATGATGCGTTGTTATTGTTCTGTGTGTTTTTATTTATTTTCCTGAACGTTGTTTTGCCATTAAACTACTAGTTACTATGATGTGAAGATAGCACAGATTACTATCTACCAAGTAACAATAGAATATTCAAACAACAGGAAGAGTTTCATAAAACCTTTTTTCATAGCTTACTTGTACAATGTTAAAAGGTTAGTACTTTATCAACATGGGCAAAATATTTTAATCTCTATTTACACGACCAAAGGGGGTTTGTAGACTGGACCCCGTTTGTAAAAGCTGATACCATCCCCGCTATAACAAACATTGTTATTTTTAAGGTCTTCACTAGATAAACACATCGTTTTGAAATTGTTTTGATAGACTGGATTCCTTATCAATCTATCCTAACCGCATTTGCTATCAAATACCAAGTTCTCTGAAACGACTACATGTATATATTCCATATATATGCGAATTTTAGAGAACTTAATATTGAGTTTAGTCTTAATTATTTTACTTCGATTGTGAAACATGTTAATCCAATATTTATTAATCAGGCTCGATGACTGTCTCCTGGGTTTTGAACCAGTACTCGCGCCGAATGTGAATTGGAGAAACTGCAGAACAATCTCATCCCCGGTGGGATTCGGACACGCAGTCCCCGGATCTGGAGTCCGACGCTCTATCCCTTTACCACTGTAATTTCAACTTGGTATCTGACAGTAAATACGGTATGGATAGAAAATAATAAAGTTATTGAAGAGGTTTTAGCTATCGGTGCATTTTTTAACAAAATCGTTTATTTCTTGATTGTGTATGCATCATACACCTTTTCTATCTATGTATGACATATTATATGCATTTCGTTAAGTAGCTAATCATGACTGAAATATTTTTTAAACACATACGTACATTGTGATATTTTTTGCAACCAAAACAACTGGAATGTTATCCTTAGCTTTACCTGATACCTACCCGAGGGTAATTTTCCATTTCAAGGGTGGGTAATTTCCACTAAAACCATGAGAGCCATGTGTTTGTTGTACAGTCGTTTTTTATATATTTTATTATCACACCCGTTAAGCAGCGGAATAAATAGATACTGCTATCTACTCTACATACTACACATAACTGTAATTATGATAAATTGGTATTGTCACTAGCTCTTAAAAATGGAAATCAGGTAATGAAGCCATCCAGCGGCTTTGTTTAAATCTTCATTTCAACATCTTTTTTGGACTTGTTCTCACAAAACTGACCAATAAAAATCAGAGGATTTTTCAAGCAGTGTATCCCATATGTGGGGCACCTGGAAGGAAAAATGACGTGAAAATGTTTCAAACTGAGACCTTTAAAAACAATATTTGCACCGAGATGAACACATAGATGGATCTTAGACTTGAAAATCATGTTTTCTACCAAACGTGACGGGTATAAAGTGGTTTCTTTAAACAAGAATGTGGCTGAAAGTGGAAAAACACTATTTAGCGATCGTTGGTAGTTGATGCAAAAACAGAAAAGTAAGTAGACGGTCTTTCAGTCGTGATAAGCTATTTAACGGCACTCAAATTTATGTCATACGTGTCTTGCAACGGCGTAATATACATAAGAAGTCAGGAAAGAAATTTGTAAAATTTGTGAACATTGTACCGATAGCTAAAACCTCTTCAATAACAATAACATTTTAAGGTTTATGAAAAAACGATAAAATGCCGATTGGAATATCTCCTTTTAACCACAGAATGATATTGTAAAATACAATGAAAAAAGCTACTTACCTTAGTTCAGTTAAGAAGGTCGTCAAGTTTTGTTGTTTTTACGCCATTTTGTTTTCTGCCAAACATTTTGCTCAATAATTTCTATTAACTTACTAACATCCCACCCACCCCTTTTAATAAACGAGAGTTGCATTGACAGCCTTTCAAAGAATGATGATTCGGGATAGTAAATGTAAATGTATATTTAGATGAGTAAGATGGGTTGCGCCCATTTTCTTGACACGGATATGCATTACATTCATCCAAGCAGAGTAGATGGCGACGCATTTAAAATATTGTTTGTGAATGGTTTTTATATATTGGCTCTACATATGATAAGTAAACTGCCTATGCGCAGAAAATGAAGTTCGCATGTTTGAATTAAAATAATAAGCGAAATACAAATAACAACAGCTAGAATTAGATGTATTTTTCCTTCCGAATCCCATCTTATACGAACTTCTAATTAAACCGATATTTCGACTGTTACCGAGCTTGTCGGTACACCATCTACGAAATCATTGCATGTATATTATGATCCGTTCTGCACATGTATCACACACCAGCCTTTGTTGGCAATGCTATATACAGCTAACACCACGCACGTATTTCAACACGTATTTCAATATCTCTTTTCATAAACATGTATAAGTGCATCTCTAATAGCATGTGTGGACACGGAGAGACAACCTTTAATCAATGTGGGACAAATGAAAACGAAGTATTTTCCCTTTAAATATACGTACTGACGGGGCGTTATAAAAGATGCCATCGTGTTCTAGAAATATCGTCGATAATTACGAGCGCGGACATGAGTAGGCTACATTAAAACTAAATATGGGATAAATAAAAACAAGGTATTTTCACTTATAATATACTGACGATGTGTTGTAAAATCTTTTTAGATAACGTCATGTTCTCGAAATATCGTCGTTAATGGCTTTCGTGGTATCAGCGTAATTAAGTACCCACCTTTTTACTTGGCAATGTTGTTAGCTTCTCTTTTAAATGTTTGTAAGTTTTTGTACGCTAATTGTCGAGTTGACGGGTAGGTTGGGGCTAATTCACGAAGACAACTTGACAGCAGGATGTAGATTACTTAAGTACATGTAGGTGTAATAGAAAACACTAAGAACAATAGTACTTTTCATGTTTTTTCAAACAGGTAAAATATTAAAATGATATCTGGCATGTTTTGTTTTTAAATTAGCATCTTCACATTTCAGTTTTTTCAATTTTTTGTTGTTGTGTTTTATTTGAATAACGCTTCAATATGTCTCATGAATTTTATTTTATGCTCTTATATTTTAGATAAAAAGTAAACATTCAGGATTCGTTGAAATAAAATATATTTGTATTTTAAGCAATTTGGCCAGAGACATGTTGACAAGCAACTTCTTTACAAGCTAAGTTGGCAGTTGCTGTTTTCTGGTTACAAAGTCATAAAAATCAACACATTCAATTAAAAAAAAAAGATAAACTCAAACAGGGTCACCATTGAATTGACGTTTCATGTTGAAAATATTGTATCAATAATTTTATGTTTTAACATTTTTGCTATCCGTGGCTAAACGCTGTCGCCGTGACGGTGCGTGTTCGCTTCCCGGTAGAGGACATATCATTTGAAATGGTTGAAAAATTAAAACGTATTTTTTTTCAGGTCACAAAGTCAGTATCAACAAAGATCGCAAACAAATTTTCACATGAAAACACTCATATTTATAATCCGGGTTTCACTTATGTCAAAACTTATCCGAGAGATGTAAATGTTGTTTGTAAAACACTACTGATGAACCAACATCCCTATGAAGGATGATCTGCGGTGGCGATTTTCAAGTAGCTGGTTTCCGTCGTCTTTGCCGCGGACTATCACCTTTTGGCCAACTTCCAGTATAATCAAAGCCGTCACGGAACTACATGTGGCCGAAACACTTTCGTAGGCATTGCTGATGGCAAGCTCAATTCCGTCTTAAAAAATGGAGAATATTATGTATTTTGTTTGGGCATTACACAAATGAGCGGTGAAGTGGTACAATCCTTTGACAGGTGCTGCGAAAATTCCAAACGTTGTGTCATAATAACCGCCGGTATTTAGCAAGACTTTACTAAACACTATTATCTGTCCGTTTGTGGGCGTGGTGTCGGCGGCATTGTATGCGCTGAATGCGACCAGTGGCGTCACAGCTACATGAAATAAACAAATAGGTGTAGATAATTTCGAAGAACTAACTTATAAATCCAGTATAATACATCAAGACTTTAACAATATCGCATTATGGTATTTAAAAGGATTTTACGTTTTGGACAGTTAAAATGTTAAAATGATTTCTGACATGACTGTAATACGCACCATTAAATTACAAAGATTTTCATCTTCTGTGTATGAACTGGAACCTTTGGAATTTAACAACATGACGAGTTTGGAAAAGAGCGGACTTATTTTGATTGAGGTCGTTATTGATGGTTCCCAATCATGCCAACTAGTAAAGTTTTACCGTAATTTGATACTCGACCAAAACATGACTAAACTCTTTGATAACAAAGGACAAGTAAAATAACAAGACTGAATTTAAATACGGGAAGACATTTTTACAGCCACTGCTCAGTGCTAAAACTTTACAATTGTGACTGAATGTTACAACTTCTACAATTTCAGAGAATTAATGTATTTTTAAAAAAAAATATTGCACTACGTAGTATTTGATGAATGTGTAAATAACATCTTAAAATAATAGTGCCTCTAGCTGGGATATTAAAACTATCAAACGCAATACATGCCTTGTATTTCAAATGATCGAAAGGAAACTAGGGAACATATACTGGAATCATCATATTTATTTATCAATTCCAATCGATTATTTTAATTGGTAAAATAAGTATCATAGATATAATAACAGGTGTAAGTTGTCATACCTTTTGGCAGACTGGTATTAAAGGTCAACAAACTCCGATTAATGTAGGTTGCGAATGATGTCATGTCCTCGCTAAGCTGCTTACGATGAGAATTGGCACTGTCTTTAAGTATCTGCGTTTCTCCCTTAAGTTGTTTCATTTCCACTTGCATATCCACGAGTCTGTTAAAAACATGCCCTTCATAGGAACACCTTTCACAATCATTTTGACCACTTGTTCGATGTAAGAGAACAAGTAATAAGATTATTGTAGCAGAATGACAACAGTTAGCCATAGAAACAGTTGTATGATTATTTGCTACTGCAACAGTTACTTATACAAAATAACCCAATACGGTGAGGAATGATACTTTAAATATATGTATTTAATTTGACCTTGCCAGTTTAAAGGCTATAGTTGTTCATGTTCCTGTTGTCGTGTCAACACAGGTTTTGTTGATAACAGAAATTAAAGTATGACAAAATCACGGGCATTGTTTTACGCTGATTAGAAAAAATAGGTAATTTGAAAGCCACCGAACACGACTGAATATAAACAACGGTCAACAGTACAATGTCAATCGATCCCAACGATATCTTACTGATTTTAAAACACATCTACCTTTGCCAATTTATTAAATTTAAACACGACAAAGTTGAAAATATTGCAAATTTTGTTTATTAAATAAGCCTGTAGCTTGTTTATGGCCAGTTATCAAAAAAACATATCACTACTGTAGCCGCTTATTCCCGGGTTAAGCGCAACTAAAAACTTACATAAATAACTGCCAGTCGATTTCGGTCGATTTCAAAGGACAGTGTAAAGTGTTAGTTTTTTTTCGATTTGTTTATTTAATTGAAAACATTTTAAGCTATTATAGATTTATAATACATATAATCAGTAACTAGATTTCAGCATATAGAAAGCAGTTATTTTCTAATTATGTACTTTAAAAAACATAAGAACACTGTGGAATGTGCATATTAAGAATTGCCACATTCAGAAAACAACAGCCTCCCCACACAGTCAAGAAGAAGAGAGAGAAAGAGCATAGTTAGTAAATAAGTGATTGGGGAGAGGGTGTGGAAAGTGAATGTCAAATGCAGCCCCTGAAGGATGAAAAGATAACAGTATTGAATGTAAGTACGGGGAGATGTTTAAGCCCGCCACACAGCACAGAAATATGCATATCAAGAATAGACTATCGTGTAACTTTGTTGTTCTCGTAATATGTGATATCCCTTTGAAGCGCCTTTAATTGCCTATCTTGTGGTATAACTATTAAACTAAACAATTATTTTGTTTTTAAGAAAATGCTATTCAAACAAATTGTTGTTGGTACCCTGTACCGCCCCTTGGATAATAAGAGGGTACCTTGTATAGCCGTTGGATTTGTGTCGAAAAAGGTACCCTGTATGGTCTACTTTTCCATGAAAACAGCTACCCTGTAGAACTCATTCTTCTTCTTTGTATGACCAATTTTTACGTGGCATATTGTATCTATAAATGTTATCTTTACCACTGGCCGTTCCTATATGCAGCCGGCAACGCTGAAGTTGTGTTTTTGTTCATACTAACATTTTATCTTGATTCGGCGGACGGGCGGGTGTCCAATCAATAACTTGAGTTTGCTTTGGCCTACGCCAAACTTTGTGTGTGGGTAGGTTTTTTGAAGACTACTCAGGACTGCTAAAGACGAATAACTACTGGTGGGCGGTATTACCGGTATATTGCGATTTGAGTCCTTGGCGATACGCTGTATCGGTATGGTCTCCTAATACCAGAATGCTCAGGAAAATTCGTTGAAGTCCATAAATTGTAGCCAAATTATTAAAATTGTTGAATATTACTTTATATACGTAAATTGCTCCTTCTTGCTTTACATACGTTTAAATGTCAATAATTATAACAGCGAATGTCCAGATCTCGGAATAGTACGGCAATACCGGTAATAACTTGTTTTTTCCAAATTTACCATTGCATCGTTACTGGGAGACACGTTGGGCGAATCGTAAAGATCCATAAAGATCCAAAAGGAAAAGCTCCAGTTTGGAATTATTTTGGTCCAAATCCTCTCAGACTTTTTTAGAATATAGGAAAATGTAGCTGGTTGTTTTACTTGTAAAATTACGGTCAAGTGGTCGGGCGGAACTACACATTTAACAATATGCGAAGACCAATCCAATGTTGTCGTCTGCAAATAAAAAGGTTGAATGTTGACCCTCTGTATAAAACACTGTTTCTCTTGAACCTAAGCCGAAAGTTCAGTAATCTTTGGGTCGTGCTATGTTTGGGCTATTGAAATCTAGCCATTAAAACCCCAATTTGTTTCGAAGATAACTGTGACAACTGTTCTACAATACTCACACTAGTTAATTACGTTTCATGAACCGATGGTTAACTTCGAACGCATGTGTTAGACCACAAAAATATACCGCGGTACGTATCGTGATATGGCAGGCCCGTACCGCGATATTTGCGGTACGCTTTTAGCTGCGATACCCATCCCTATGAATGACACTGTTGCTAAAAATAGAAATTCAGACCCAACGAAATAACTTGAATTAGCTGTGTACTTTTGACACCAAACTTGATGTGTGGGTAGCTTGTGTCAAGATGCAACTTTTGATTCTATACTCGGTCGTTGAAAACCTGGGTCCAAGATCATAAAACTGATTTTGGATCCCAGTCTCAAATCTCAAGCATCAGTCATTCAGATGCTTTAGATTGAAGACTGATCTTTAGTTTTATGTTTATAATCTCCGGCCCTGGTTTCGTCGCATGGCAGAGCTCTCCTTAAAATATGCAAACAGAACTTTTTTGAATAAAATCCATTTATTGTTCGAATTTCAATGATTTCGTGAAATCTCCGAAGATTTGGGGTACACTTACAATATTGACGTTTGTCTGTATCCTATATCAGGCCCCAAGATTATAAAACTGAGAATGGAGACCGCTCTGAAATCTCAAGGATCTGATTGGCTGAAATGGCGACTGGTTTCAAATCTGTTTTATAATCTTCAGCGCAGATTATGAAAAACAGGATATTTATTAAACCATGATGCAACTGATATAAAAACCTGAATTATAGTATTAAAAAGATACGAACTGGGATACCAAACCTACTGTTAGAAAATAGGCTGCTATAACATTATGACACCGCAGAAAGGAACTTTACTGTACAGTTGTTAATTGGTGTATAAATCATTTCAATCATCATATGAACAAATCTTGGAAATACATGCTGTTTATGATTTAATTCTATATCCATGAAATGCCTTTTTACCCCGTCTGTTGTAACTCGAAATCAGCACCAGAGTCATTTAAATTCTCCGTAACGGCTTCAGAACCAAATGGTCAAAGACAAGTTCACGTCATTTATGATTTCATCCTTGCCGATAGCGACAGAGTATTATGCTGTAAATTATAAGATTTATTAATTTCAACTATACTGGTTATGTTCGCCTCATAACAATCAACATTATTGTTAAACACAACACTTCAGGACCTCTTATTTCGTCCAGTTTTTTTTTTAAAGTTAAAGTTTCTGCGGAATTTTATTGTTGCATCTGTATTACTAAGACGCTATACGGGTGCGTTTGATTTAACTGATTAATCGAACAAATTAACAACGGACCACATTGTGTGGATAAGGTAATTATATTTAAACATTAACATTACAGATTTTATAGGAATTCAATTATTATTCATATTATATTTATTTTGTTCTGACTACAATAATACTTTAAAATCAGTATTACATAGGTCTACAGGGTAGCTGTTTTCATGGAAAAGTAGACCATACAGGGTACCTTTTTTCGACACAAATCCAACGGCTATACAAGGTACCCTCTTATTATCCAAGGGGCGGTACAGGGTACCAACAACAATTTGTTTGAATCGCATTTTCTTAAAAACAAAATAATTGTTCAGTTTAATAGTTATACCACAAGATAGGCAATTAGAGGCGCTTCAAAGGGATATCACATATTACGAGAACAACAAAGTTGTCATAGAATAAAAAGCCGAAATCAGTCGTCGCTCTCGCTTCAAATTTGAAATAGCCAATAAGGTCATTTATTTTTATCAATTACAGGGTCAAACGGACACACCGGCAATAAAGCAAGCAATCATTTTATCAAGCAACAATCCTTTTCATTATATGATCCAAGTTAACCAGTCTATACCTTACAATATGTATAACAATCGGAAACAAAATAGCACATACCTTTTCGTTTCTTAACTGGTCGCCATCTTGCGGACTGCCACAGGGTACCCACTATTTAGTACAGGGCAGCTGTTACACGACAGTGAATACGGAAAGTAAATAGTTTTGTCACGCAACGAAATTGACGTTTGCTTATTTATCATGTTTTCTTTAACTTCACTGAATATTAGGAGCAATAGCTAAAAAGCACCAATGTACACCTGTATACTACCATATTTTCTGAATCTTAAACTATATTTTGATGAACCTTTCTACATTTGATCACTTTGCTTACCTCTTTGTTAGCACAAAGTGGCAGTGGTTTAAGAGTTGTAAAGGTTAGGGAAATCGTTGCCGTGCTGATTTGACTCCAGGAGCTCTGCAAACGTTAAGCTCACCGAGTACCCAACCTTTTGTTATAAGCTTATTATGTTTATATGTTTGTGTGTTTTTGCATGCAACATTGTCGAGTTGATGGGTGGACTGATGTTAATTTACCAAGATAAGTTGTTTGTTCATATGATAACCTTTTAAGACAAGTCGTCCCTAGAATCTAGTTGAAACCATTCAAAGGCGGTTATTCATTGCAAACAACTATATATATTTAAAAAGCTTCAGTATTTTGGACTTGTTCGAATTCAAGTAATATCCTTTTTGTATTCAAGCGCGTTGGAATTAGCTTGGAAAAAACGAACTTGGTAATCGACACAATTATTTAGTCAAAATTAATTATATTTGGAAAGAATGTGAAAAGTAACCTTTTAATTGAGATGAAAATAGCCCAGATATGGACAGTAACCTCGGAGTGTCCTCAAACAATTATTCCTGTGTTTTCATATGTTATTCGTTTAAAAAAAACACTTCAATACAATCTTCAGCAAGTTATACTATCTTACAAGAGTTCGCAAATTGGTAAGAATAAACCAGTTAAACTGGAGAAATTGCCATTTGTAATATTGTTATAACTTCATAACAATGCACTTATCACTGAAGATTAATATACTGTTAAAAATAACTAATTATTGTCCAGCAAGCATACTGGATGCTGCGTTTTCCAGAATCTCCGTATTGACTTGTGGGGGACGTGCGATATGGGAACATCGCGTGAATAGATTCATGTACTCTGGAAAACACCACGCACACACAATTTTTTTGAAACAAGAAAAGTTTGCAACACATTTTGAACACTCACATAATTATAAAATTCAAATATGTATATTTGAAAAACGGAATTTTGAGATGTCAAAAAGTCTGAACTGAATACAGAACAAATGTGCTTAGGTAAGCAATAAACTGAACTGCAGACAGAACAAATGCGCTTAGGTAAGCAATAAACTATCACCGACAATGTCTTGTTTGAAACATCAATTCTATTTTAAAAATCACAAATGAATGCATATATTTCAAAACAAAAGAGATAAGAGAAACGGACGAAAATAAGTCTACGTATCGATCTGTCAATAGATACACGAGTAATTACAAGATCAACATCCTTTAAATCATCCATAAAAGCTTAAAACATTAATAAATGTATTTATGTGTGATGTGTGCACCCTAGAACGTGGTTTAAACCCCCCGTGGCAATTGTTTTGCCACTGGCCTTTCCAAGCGGTAACCCCAAGGGTTTCCTATGTCGTTAATTGTTTGTGGCGTCTTATTTGAATTGATATACTTATAACAACATGTTCTCTTTTCGTCACTTATTATTCGATGAATTATTATAGTCAGGAAATTTTTGTACCACTTATTGTATAAACATGTATTACCTGCAATTTAGATTAAAATGGTGTTTATGTAGCCCTTTTAACATAAGTACTTTTAATAAAAACAAGACCGATAGGCCCATCATCACCCAGAACCTTTCATTGTTACGATAAATTTCTTATGATAAAGAAGAAAGAATTCAAGCTAAACCAGCTGAAAGCCAGACATTTGGGGTGAAGGTAATAAAACTGAGATTGGAAACCAGTCTCAAATCTCAAGCATCTGATTGGCTGAAATGGCGACTGGTCGCCATTTCAGCCAATCAGATGCTTGATATTTGAGACTGATTTCCTTGCTCAATTTTATAACCTTGGGCACTGGTCAACTTACGATTTTGTCTAACTTATTCGTATGCGTCTATATGTTGTTCTTATCACCTAATTTGAGACTAATTTTACTTCTCTGTTAAAGATTTGCAGAAGATAATAAAACTTTACAGCTTGTCCGTAACGACTATACTAATGATTTAACAGATTGTTCTAAATGTTATGTGTACTTTCCTTAAGAATTATGCCTGACTTATTCAAATCACTCTCACACTTGATAATATTTATGATGGATTTGGTCCATACATGTATTATAAACTAATATTCATTACTATATGTACTAATTATGTATCACTTGTTGCTGATCGTTTTCTATACTGCAACGAGATACACTTTATGTTACATCTTTCTTTCGAACATTTAGATAGTATAATCAAACTCTTAATCAACATTTCGCTTTGCTTTGCGATTTGTTAAACATAAATAACAGTCATTTTCCAACACGTATTCAATAATACAATTCAATAAAAAATTCAATAAAATTACGCTCACGACCGTCATCTATGTAAGGCAAATCCTTCAGAAAGCAAATGTATTTTCTATTTAAACATGGAATTGAACAACTATAATTTACATTAAAGGAGGTTAATTTGTTTTAAATCTAAATTTGCAAGTTTTTGGATGGTGATGTCTGAGGTACAATATCTTGCGGTATCTTGAGGCATCTTCATTTTAAAACTTGCTCGCGTTCGACTTTGTAACATGATCAATGAACACAGTCTTTGTAACAGCTTGTTTATACATTTTGTTAGTTTGATCTTCGATACCTTTATTTATAAAAAAATGCAGTTAAAAAAATTGGTGCTTTAATCCCCCAGTGGCAAACTGACCGTTCGTAGGCGTTAAACCCTCAGATTCTCATTTCATTTATAGTGCTGTTTATTGCTATATTTTATTTGATATGGTACGATCAATTTGAAAACGTTTGCTCTCTTTTCCTCTTTGCTGTTTGACTGTGTAGGGAGGCTTTGTTATATGGGTGTGGCTATTTCTGATATGCATTTTTCACTTTTTTTATACGAAGGTTTACGTGTTCAGAGTGACCATAAAATATATAATGATAAAGGAAAGAAGCAAACTGTATCTTGTTGTGCATCGCGCTACTGAGTTAGTACGCAGTTTAATTAACTGATTGCGTCGACCATTGTATATTTCACTCCGTTCTTGGTTTATTTGTTTCAATGAAAACTGAAACAAAAAAGTTCATTATACAAAAGTCAACAATATTCTAGTAGTCTTTCCTCCTGCATTGTCACAAATACGATAATGAGATTTTACACAGAACAACAAATCGAGCACTGCGCGCATTAAACCTCATTTGGGCGCTAGTATGTATTTAAGATAAGCAAAAACCTTTTCTACGCTATAGTTTAGTATCTCTCTTGAATTTAATCAAGGAACAGCACAGATTGGTCTGAGAAGTGGTGCAACACACAATTCAATATTTAAGTATTTTATAGAGGTACTGAAAGTATACGATAAAGTAAAGAGCAGCACACGTGGACAGAAAAGTCACCGTTACCATTATGACTACTTCTACCCATCCAATTGATAATGTCGTAACTTATCTTTTCAACTTTCAATCTTTCAAACAATTATTATTTAAAATCTGAGGCTTTCCTTGTCGGCTTCTTAACAATTTCCATCACTAAAATTTCACGCTAATAGTCTTATATCTAAATTATTTATATAATGTTTCAGGTAAATTCAAATGCCTTACTTATTTTCTGTTTAATATAATTGTAAAATAAGATGCTTCGTACACTTAAAAACAGCATGAATCCGGTGAATGTTACGTATCGGAATCCTTCCGTACCGAGTAAGTTGCCGTTATGGTCATACGTAGTTTCCAGCCAAACGGAGGTGCCAACTTCTGCGTCGATGACAGCGCTGTTAGATCCCATGGTTTCCATGTAACCTAAAAAGGTGAAATATGCATATCAGGAATCGCCACATCCAAAAAAAAACAGCCTCCCCACACAGTCAAGAAGAAGAGAGGGAGAGAGCATGGTTAATAAAATGATCAGTTTCAAAAGAGACACTACTAACAATTTACAAAAATGAGAATCCGAGGGGTTACCGCCTCGGAACGGTCAGTGGCAAATGAAATTGCCACTGGGGGATTAAACCAGGTTCTAGGGTGCACCAACCTCACACTTGCCCCAATAGGTTCTCATATCACAAAACAAATACAAGTTGTCTTGGTGAAACAACTCCAACCCATTTATTGGCTCAACAATGTTGCATGCAAAAGCACACAAACATATAAAACATAAGAATTTAATAGCATTGCAAAGCCAATAGGCGGGTACTCAATGATCTTACCGAGACCAGAGCTCCTGGAGTAAAATCAGCAAGAACACGATGACAGGGATAAAAGAAACAAATCGAGCTTCTAGGTTCTTTTAAGAAAAGATTTCCCCATAAACCTTCATAAACTCTTAAACCCCTGCCACCGTCGTGCAACCAAAGATCCCGGATCTGGATCTGTATGTACAACTGCGTTAACCACATCGTGTCCATCACTAAGCAATCTGACATTTATTTTATGAAGCCCACTATGAATGTTGAAGGTGAAAAAGTAGGTACCACGAATTGTCACTGTAAATATACCTGTGTTTTTATTGTATCCGTTGCCGTGATTAACTATAATTTGGTTACATTTTACAATCATTCCCGGATTGATATCTGTGAGCTCGTGGTCTAAATACGCCGTAAAAACAACCTCGTTAGTGATTCCTTGAGGGATTCAAGGATTTCTCACTCCTTGCTGCCTTGGTTCAAACTGCGGACCTGCTATTCCGTCTTGTTTGCGTACATCTGTACTTTTAATTTGAACTGATGTGTCACGAATGAGTTCATTTTGCATAAATGCATTCTTTTTATTTAAGTGTTCTTCCTTAATATTGTGTTCCTTTGTGAGAGAAATTTTATTTTCTAGTTCAGAGATTTTCTCGCTGTGTGTTGTAAGTGTCTCATCTAAGTGTTCAATTTTCCAGTTGCTTAGTCCCGCTATCGCTTTATTTTGTGCATTGATCGCATTTTTTAAGTTTTTGATTCGAGTATACTTGATTTCAAAAATTTCCTTGCTTTGTGCGGAAATAACTTTTTCCATCTCATCAATTTTTGCATTCAGGTTTTCTACATTTCTTTTAAACTGATCGATTACATTCAGAAAACACTTCATGTCCGGTCCTTGGTTTCGAAAAATCGGTTGCTCCATATTGCCTGACACTTTATCGTCCACTACATCATCATAGTCGATATTAAGCGCTAAAAGTGTCCCCCATGTATGGGACACAAACATTAATAAAACACACAACCACATGTTGCCTTTCTCAAAGTAAATATACAACTTCTGCAATACTGTAATTATATCAATTTGATGTTGAAAACCTTATCACTTAGTCCAAATATGATTACAAAATGTAGCATTAAACTATTAAACTCTGATAATTATTAAAAGTATGTCATTACGACTTTCAAACACGAATATTAATAATAAGAGATGTGCACAATTCAAAACAAAAAAAGACGAAAACAGAAAATAGTAACCTGTTCTCATACAGTTCTCAAATATTTGAAAAGAGATTGTTCTTTTTAAATAACATAGTATTAGAATCCAGCAATTAAATACTTATAAGTATTATAGTTGATTGCACACAATCTTTCTTTTTCACTTTTCGGGTATCGTACTGAGAATTGAGAATTACGTTTCATATTTAAATTGTTTAAATTTCAACAAAAAGCTAAACGTATGACCAGAATATTTATTGGACTCCAAGAAAATAGTCTTTAAAGATAACCGCTTAGCGCATTTTAACATGAATTACTTACTAAAAATCTTGCGTATATCTGAAATGTAACCTTACCAACGTTTCTGTGTGTAACTTCAATTGTTTCTATTATTTTTGGATAGTTTTCGTCCAAAACGATTGCGTTTTTATCGCATCTCATAATATTTAAGTTGAACACTCTGATAATTTTCTACAATTTTAACTTTAACACGTTAAAACATGTCTGAGCATTTGTCTGAAAACGACGAAGTCCGACAAATGGTTATTTTCAGTTTTGCAGAATTACACGTTTTAAAATATTACAAAATTAATTTTTAAAAATTATCTAAGTCTGCGACTTTTGGATGAAATCGACTAACCACAGGATTATTTTCAGTTTTGCAGAATTACTTATCATCAAATCTTACAATATTACATATCTAAAAATTTCCGAAATATTTTGATGAAAAATTACTTAGTCCAACACATTATTTTTTTTACAAATATGCAGTATTTCATGTCTTACAATCTTACAAGATTGATTATGACCCAGGGATCAAAATTGGCCCCTATCCAGGAGACAAAAGTTTTAACAAAAAGATATGTAGGAAACACTTCAAACGACATCTCCTCCCAAACCGCTTGATGGATTTTGACCAAACTTTACTGGCTAATCATTCATTTTAATTCATTTTTATCTGAAGTATTTTTGCCTAAAAAATCAACAGATATGAGATTTTTTTTAAAAAAAAAGCAATATGGTTATGTACATTCATGTCAGTGCTCGTCCGACGTCTCACAACATACATGACCAGTAACGGGTACATAGATACATCAGCACAGAAAGGAGGGATTCTCGGCTTCTCTGGCTGTATTGAACACACCAGCGCAATCAGCCAATTGATACGAGAGGCGAAGATCAACAAACAAGATCTGACAGTGGTATGGCTTGACCTGGCAAATGCGTATGGGACAGTCCCGCACCAGCTTATTGACTTTGCTCTGAAACACCACCACGTGCCCGAACACATTCAGAACATTGTTAGAAGCTACTATAGTGACTAACATGCGCTTCACACCCAGGAACTTCACAACATCCTGGATACCACTAGAGAAGGGAATTGTGACCGGCTGCACAGTGTCAGTGATGTTGTTCATTGCTGCCATGAATCTGATCATGAAGGCAGGAGACCGGGAAACCAGGTGACCGAAAACCAAGTCAGACATCAGACTCCCACCGAATAGGGGCTTTATGGATGACTTAACAATCACAACTGAGTCCCACATACAGGCACGGTGGATTCTGAACGCTCTGGAAGATGTTGTCACATGGGCCAGAATGAGCTTCAAGCCATGGAAATCCCGGGTATTGATACTGAGGAAAGGCAAGGTCTGGCCGAATACGACCCTTAGAGTCCAGGGTGAAGAAATTCCATCGTTGATCAACAACCCAGTCAAATGCTTAGGGAAATGGTTTGACACTACGCTGAGTGACACCAACAACACTGAGCGCACTAAGCAGCAGCTACAGGATGGGCTAAAGAAGATTGACGGAACAGGCCTGCCAGGGAAGTTCAAGGCCTGGTTGTTCCAACATGGACTTCTACCTCGTCTTCTATGGCCACTAACGTTGTATGAGGTACCAACATCAACTGTTGAAGGCCTGGAGACCATGGTCAACAGGTACCTGAGACGATGGTTTGGACTCCCTCCTTCCATGACAAGTATTGGACTTTACAACAAGACCGGTATGCTGCAGCTCCCTCTGTCATCTATTGTAGAGGAGTACAAAGTCAGCAAGGCAAGGCTTGTGTTGACCCTCAGAGATTCTAGCGACATGAGCATCAGTAGAGCAGGGATCGAGGTTCGCACGGGTAGACGTTGGTCAGCATCCAGCGCTGTGGAGAAGGCGGAGAGCAGATTGAAACACCGGGACATTGTGGGGATAAGCTGCTCAGGCAGACAGGGCCTTGGAAACAACACCAGGCCACTATGGAACTCTGCCACTACGGGCGAACGCCGAGCGCTTGTTCAGAGTGAGATCAGGAGAGAGGAGGAAGAGTCAAGGAAAGTGAAGGTAGTCCAGATGGGGAACCAGAGAAGCTGGACAAAGTGGCAGACATCAGAAAGGAAACTAACCTGGACAGACATTTGGAAATACCAGTTTTCCAACTCCAATTCCTGATCAGGGGGTATATGATGTCTTGCCAACACCTGCCAACCTTCAGAGATGGTGGCTGGCGGAATCTGCTGAGTGTGCACTATGCGGAAGCAGAGCTACTCTGGACCACATCCTGTCGTCGTGTAAAGAAGCTTTATCCCAGGGAAGATATCGATGGAGACACGACCAGGTACTTCGGGAGATAACTGACACCCTCGAGAGACAGAAGAAGAAGGCGCGGGTACATGTCAAGCCCAGGCACATCAACTTCATCCAGGCAGGTGCAAGGTTAGAAGGCAACAAGGGAGGACAACCCTGCAGCATACTTGACGGCTCTAATGACTGGGTGCTGCAGGCAGACATTGGGAAACAACTACAATTTCCAGACGTTGTCCACACCACCCTCCGTCCCGACATAGTGATGTCCTCAACCAAGGCAAAGAAGATTGTCATTGTGCAGTTGACGGTGGCTTGGGAAGAAAGATGTACCCAAGCGCACGAGCGCAAGAAGGCCAAGTATGAAGACCTCATCCAGGAGTGTAGGCAGGCTGGATGGAAGGCTTGGAACTATCCAGTCGAGGTTGGATGTCGAGGGTTCCCCGCACCATCATTGGGGAAGATGTTCCAGGATTTTGGCATCGTGGGACAGGCAAGAAAGTTGGCCATTAAGAAGGCTTCACAATCTGCTGAAAAGAGCTCCAGCTGGCTGTGGCTTAGGAGGAACGCCAGTAGCTGGAAGCCGTCCACTAATGGGTAGTGTCTGATCAACACTATTGCCCACCACTTTGAGCTTGTCCTGGGTTTAAAAGGGCAAAACAAGCAGTGACAAGTGGTACCCAGCTGATGACATTAGTGGAAGCAGTTCAACTGTATCAAGCAACATGTTATTTCTGAGAAATCAGTGACTTCCAGGAAAATCTGGATGGCAACCGGGGATAGACTGGTGACAACTGGAGAGTCAGTGGACATCCAGGAGAGACTGGAATTGGGACATCAAGGGCCGGCAACCCAAGATGACGAGTTCGCAAGGACTCACCCACATTACAGCTACAAGAACCACAAGAGAAGAATACCGCCAGGGTCTTCCGAGAGGGGGGGCGGAAGAAAGATCCACTAGGACGGATAATTTGGTAACGAAACGGCTAGTACAACGGACTTTGACAGGAGAGGCCTTACAAGAGACAGCTCGGTGCGTGTGCGGAAAGGTGTGCAAGAATGCTAAGGGCCTCAAGATCCACCAGTCGAGGATGGGTTGTCGACCTGATCGAGAACAGAGTCAGTGCACAGACCTGCCTGATGGCTTGTCTGGTGAGACACAGGAGAACCACAGCCAGGATGAACACCACAGTGCTGAGGATCTTCATGATGATGATCAAAAAAAGGTAGATGAGTCGCCAGTGCCTGGGACGGGTCTTGGCGGCCAGGGCAGTCGAGCAGAACCAGATAGCAGCAGACTAGAGCACGTCAAATGGCCAGCCATGAATGACACACAGTGGAGAGACTATGACACAGATGTTGACAAGATCCTGGAACAAGTGTCAGCAGGAACAGTGGTGAGAAAGCTAGAGAGTATGACCAGACTGATCTATGCAGTTGGTAAAGAAAGATTCGGATTGAGAACATCTGGTGGGAAGAAGGCTACAGGAAGCAAGAAGAACAGGCGGCAGATTGAAATAGAGAGACTCAGAGGAGACCTCCACAACTTAAGGAAACAGTACGTCAAGGCATCAGAGCTAGAGAAGATTGGTCTACAAGGCTTGAGAGACCACCTCAGAAGTAGACTCAAGGAGTTGAGGAAAGCAGAGAGAATAAGGAAAGCAAGAAGGAAGAAGACCAGGAAAAGGGCTCGGTTCCTCTCCAATCCCTATGGTTTTGTGAAGGAAACACTTGAGCAGAACAGAACAGGGCAGCTGTCGTGTTCTAGAGAGGAAGTGGAGGAACATCTGAGAAATACCCACTCTGACCAGTCAAGGCACGTCGAGATGGAAGGCCACGAACGGATAGCCGACGTACCAATGCCTGAAGTTGCATTCATTGAGGGAGAACCAACACTCAAGGAGGTCCAAGACATCGTGAAGAAAGCAAGGTCCAAGTCTGCACCAGGCCCAAATGCAATACCCTACAAGGTGTACAAGTCATGCCCGAAGCTGCTGAGACAGTTGTGGAAGCTGCTGAAAGTAGTCTGGCGTAAAGGAGATGTTCCTACGGAGTGGCAACGCGCTGAAGGCATCTTCGTACCAAAAGAAGAAAACTCCAAGGATATTGGACAGTTTCGTACGATATCCTTGTTGAACGTTGAAGGGAAGATATTCATGTCAGTGCTCGCCCGACGTCTCACAACATACATGACCAGTAACGGATACATAGATACATCAGCACAGAAAGGAGGGATTCCAGGCTTCTCTGGCTGTATTGAACACACCAGCGCAATCAGCCAATTGATACGAGAGGCGAAGATCAACAAACAAGATCTGACAGTGGTATGGCTTGACCTGGCAAATGCGTATGGGACAGTCCCGCACCAGCTTATTGACTTTGCTCTGAAACACCACCACGTGCCCGAACACATTCAGAACATTGTTAGAAGCTACTACAGTGACATTAACATGCGCTTCACAACCAGGAACTTCACAACATCCTGGAAACAACTAGAGAAGGGACTTGTGACCGGCTGCACAGTGTCAGTGATATTGTTCATTGCTGCCATGAATCTGATCATGAAGGCAGGAGACCGGGAACCCAGGGGACCGAAAACCAAGTCAGACATCCGACTCCCACCGAATAGGGGCTTTATGGATGACTTAACAATCACAACTGAGTCCCACATACAGGCACGGTGGATTCTGAACGCTCTGGAAGATGTTGTCACATGGGCCAGAATGAGCTTCAAGCCAAGGACATCCCGGGTATTGATACTGAGGAAAGGCAAGGTCTGGCCGAATACGACCCTTAGAGTCCAGGGTGAAGAAATTCCATCGTTGATCAACAACCCAGTCAAATGCTTAGGGAAATGGTTTGACACTACGCTGAGTGACACCAACAACACTGAGCGCACTAAGCAGCAGCTACAGGATGGGCTAAAGAAGATTGACGGAACAGGCCTGCCAGGGAAGTTCAAGGCCTGGTTGTTCCAACATGGACTTCTACCTCGTCTTCTATGGCCACTAACGTTGTATGAGGTACCAACATCAACTGTTGAAGGCCTGGAGACCATGGTCAACAGGAACCTGAGACGATGGTTTGGACTCTCTCCTTCCATGACAAGTATTGGACTTTACAACAAGACCGGTATGCTGCAGCTCCCTCTATCATCTATTGTAGAGGAGTACAAAGTCAGCAAGGCAAGGCTTGTGTTGACCCTCAGAGATTCTAGCGACATGAGCATCAGTAGAGCAGGGATCGAGGTTCGCACGGGTAGACGTTGGTCAGCATCCAGCGCTGTGGAGAAGGCGGAGAGCAGATTGAAACACCGGGACATTGTGGGGATAAGCTGCTCAGGCAGACAGGGCCTTGGAAACAACACCAGGCCACTATGGAACTCTGCCACTACAGGCGAACGCCGAGCGCTTGTTCAGTTGGATCAGGAGAGAGGAGGAAGGGTCAAGGAAAGTGAAGGTAGTCCAGATGGGGAACCAGAGAAGCTGGACAAAGTGGCAGACATCAGAAAGGAAACTAACCTGGACAGACATTTGGAAATACCAGTTTTTCCAACTCCAATTCCTGATCAGGGCGGTATATCGTCGTCTTAGTGCAATAACGGTATATCTCATTCTTATTTCAATGGTACTTATACCGTTATTGCACTAAGGTGACGATATGATGTCTTGCCAACACCTGCCAACCTTCAGAGATGGGGGCTGGCGGAAGCTGCTGAGTGTGCACCATGCGGAAGCAGAGCTACTCCGGACCACACCCTGTCGTCGTGTAAAGAAGCTTTATCCCAGGGAAGATATCGACGGAGACACGACCAGGTACTTCGGGAGATAGCTGACACCCTCGAGAGACAGAAGAAGAAGGCGCGGGTACATGTCAAGCCCAGGCACATCAACTTCATCCAGGCAGGTGCAAGGATAGAAGGCAACAAGGGAGGACAACCCTGCAGCATACTTGACGGCTCTAATGACTGGGTGCTGCAGGCAGACATTGGGAAACAACTACAATTTCCAGACGTTGTCCACACCACCCTCCGTCCCGACATATAGTGATGTCCTCAACCAAGGCAAAGAAGATTGTCATTGTGGAGTGTACGGTGGCTTGGGAAGAAAGATGTACCCAAGCGCACGAGTGCAAGAAGGCCAAGTATGAAGACCTCATCTAGGAGTGTAGGCAGGCTGGATGGAAGGCTTGGAACTATCCAGTCGAGGTTGGATGTCGAGGGTTCCCAGCACCATCATTGGGGAAGATGTTCCAGGATGTTGGCATCGTGGGACAGGCAAGAAAGTTGGCCATTAAGAAGGCTTCACAATCTGCTGAAAAGAGCTCCAGCTGGCTGTGGCTCAGGAGGAACGCCAGTAGCTGGAAGCCGTCCACTAATGGGTAGTTTCAACACTATTGCCCACCACTTTGAGCTTGTCCTGGGTTTAAAAGGGCGAAACAAGCAGTGATAAGTGGTACCCAGCTGATGACATTAGTGGCAGTTCAACTGTATCAAGCAACGTACATAAATCTAATGCTATGCTAATGTCATTTTAATAACTCAAATATCTGCTTGGCATTTACAAAATTTGCTTTGCTGGACATGACTTCAAATGCATATGTCTATTCACAACGACATCATTATTTTGCTATTGTTGTTATTATTCAAATACAAATAAGTTTTAAGTGTAGACGTATCTCATCTCTGATATTTTTTTTGAAAGTACAGACGAACCAGTATGGTTTTCGATTGTTATGGAAAGTTTAGTAAACAGTAAACAACTTGTTATTTAAAGGTCCAATAAGGAAAGTAAATACCTTTGTCACGCAACGGACAGGAAATCAAACAACAGTGTTATTTTACTTATCATACCGTAACTTAACTTATAGGCTAAAAATTGCACTAACACACACTTGTCAAATGTATTATAATTTCTTTGTAACAATCTATATTATAATTGAATTTTTTTTTCAAGAACAAGTGTGCGTTATAATTTATCAACAAAAATGCTTGAAATTTGAACATGAAAGGATCAGATCTGCCTATTAATGCTTAAGACTTCTCCGTTTTAGGATAGGCGGGTTGAAAATTATATATATGTTTTCGAAACCTGGTGGGTTAAGAATAAGGTTGGTTTTACTTTGAACACGGTTTCTACGATCAGGATGCTGCAATGATTGTTTCAGTGTAACCGCGGCATGATATTCATTTGCAAATCATATGCTTATTCGTCGGTATATTAATCTTACAAAAAGACAGTGGTACATGTATCTATTGCATTTGTTTTTCTAGTGAAAGATTAATGTCAAATCATTGCGAACAAGCCTTTATGTGAGATTGGGTATACCTTTATTTATAAACAAGTGATAGGCATTTCAATGGGTACTAATGCGCACCTATTGTTGCTGATCTGTTTTATACTGTTATGAGATTTTATCTTATCTCTTTTTACAGAACATCACCATGATATTATATTACAGCCTTTAACAACACCTCGAGGTACCTTGATGATCTGTTGAATATAGATAATAATCATTTCCTTATAATACCTTTAAGGACCTGTTTAGGTTTTATTTCAGCTAATTAGGGGTGTTATGTCACTGCCTGATAAGGGGATATAATTAGCTGAAGGACCTTGTATAAGGACCAAAGATAATTGTTTTAATTTTTAAACACTGCGACCTGAACATTTTGTGAAAATACTGTAATTGTATGCATATAAAAAGAATAATAATATTATGTTAGGTTATATTTATGAATGACAAGCTAAAAAATCATTATTTGCAAATTGTTACATGTATAAAATGTGTTCTTGATTTTTTTTCAGGAATAACCCATATCCATAAAACATATTTACAGATCATAAAAAGCGATATCAACCGGCTACTGAAATTTAATCAGATATTTTAACAAATTTATCAATCTGCCGTCATACAAACGCAGATTAGCGACTCAGTATTATGACAATTGAAAACGTGCGAAAATGAATATATTGTACATAAATAGTTTGTAAACTTTGGTTAACGTAACTGAAGTAACTAGTTTACGTCGGCTTATTTATTCACAAAAAAATTAAAAGAAATAATACAATAGCTTTATTATAAATGTGAAACAAAATCACGAATAGAAGTAAGAAATGCAGTTGTTGTTACTTTTACACAGCGAATCTTTATATTTTTATCTGGGCATCTAATTGACAGGTGCTTGCGGTTTCACTGCCAATGTTCATGCAGGTGTCTCAGTTTCAATTAATGTCTTTCCAATAACAGTAGGTACTGTTAATTTCAATGTGCACATCACAGCGTATCAAACAGATTGACATAAGTATATGGAATTAGGGGATTTCTATACGTGAACGAGCATCCCAATACAAGAAGCTCTACGATGCAGATTTTCGTATGTTCCATTATCATCGTAAGAACCCTGAACTGTTACTTTCTGCCCAATTTCTAATACAGTCAAGGTTGAAACCGAACCACAAATTTCAGTTGCACTGTTGTAAATTGTGCTGACTGAAAGCTCATTTTCGTCTTGGTATATTGACCATATCATATGTTTAGAAGTGCCATGACAAAAATGGGCCGAAAAATGATACAGTCCTTTGATGGGAGCGGTAAAAATCCCGAATGTGGTGTCATAACCGTCTCCCGCATTAAGAAGAACGTGGCGAAAGGTGATGATCCTTCCTCGTTCTGGAGTGGAGTCGACAGCATTGTAAACATTGAAAGCTATAATGGGAGTCGAAACTGGAAAATAAAATGAAGTCAACTTCGTTAAAACGATTTCATATATATCTAAAAGACAATGTTCATATGGAACGCTCCTCAATAGGTGTGTTAGATGAATTATAAATAGTCGTTTCTTTACAAACATGCATTTCCGTTGATAATTTGTAATAACTTTAAACCTGTATAGCATTTCAGTACATACTTATGAATGTTACCTTATATATTTGAATGTTATTAATATTTGAACTTTCATGAAAAATATGCTGTTGTGAATTAAATATTTGTGACCGTTTTAATAATCTGTCTATTTTAGTATAAACATATATAATTTGTTATGATAAACATGAACAACAGATACAAAAGCAAAAAGAATAGGGCATAAAGTTCTTACATTATTATGCTTAACCCTATTATAGAAAAAAGTGAAATATGCATATCAGGAATGGCCACATCCAGCATAAACAGCATCCCCACACAGCCAAAAGTAGAGAACAGAAGAGAGCACGGTTATATAATTCCGGTTCCAGATTATATACCATAAAAATAAGTGACAATAGAAAGGTGAAATATGCATATCAGGAATTGCCACATTCAGAAAAAACAGCCTCCCCATACTGTCAAGAAGAAGAGAGGGAGAGAGCATGGTTAATAAAATTATCAGTTTCAAAAGAGACACTACTAACAATTAACAAAAATGAGAACCCGAGGGGTTACCGCCTTGGAACGGTCAGTGGCAAATTAAATTGCCACTGGGGGTTTAAACCAGGTTATAGGGTGCACCAACCTCACACTTGCCCCAACAGGTTCTCATATCACAAAACAAATACAAGTTGTCTTGGTGAAACAACTCCAATCCACTTATTGGCTCAACAATGTTGCATGCAAAAGCACACAAACATATAAAACATAAGAATTTAATAGCATTGCAAAGCCAAAGGGCGGGTACTCAATGATCTTACCGAGACCTGAGCTCCTGGAGTAAAATCAGCAAGAACACGATGACAGGGATAAAAGAAACAAATCGAGCTTCTAGGTTCTTTTAAGAAAAGATTTCCCCATAAACCTTCATAAACTCTTAAACCCCTGCCACCGTCGTGCAACCAAAGAGGTAAGCATACTGATCAACTGTAGAAGGGTTAATCACCAGGCATGCAGAGCGCTGTAAAATATCATGTTGGTAACCTTTCTTTTTAAATTTACGGATGGTTTTTACGAATAACCGGGAGAAATTAACATTGCCCTTTATCTTCTTAAGTTTATAAATTAAATCTTCATAAAAAAAACTGGCTGTGAAATACCTTGTTGCAATAGTGATTTTAAACTGCACCTGTATTTATGAATTAGATCTAGGTATCGACGATAAAACTTGCAAAATGTTTTCCTTAATTTGTGATACCGATAACCTTGTTTTAAAAGTTTTTCTGTAATGCAAAGATTACGTTCATTGAAATCATTAATATCGTTGCAAGCTCTTGAAAAGCGAACAAGCTGTGAAATATAAACCCCGTAAGATGTTGCACGGGGAACATCGCCGTCTAAAAACGGAAAATTTACTTTATTAAAATTAAAATCATCTCTTTTATCATATATTTTAGTAGTGACGTAACCATTTTCAATTGACAGATTTAGATCGAGAAAGTTTGCTTGCTGTTCTTTAGTGTTCGCTTTATTAAGTTGTAGTTCTTTAGGGTAGATCTTATTAACCAGTAATGGAAAATGGTTATTATTTAAATTTAATAAATCATCAAGGTACCTCGAGGTGTTGTTAAAAGCTGTAATAATATCATCTTGATGTTCAGTAGAAAGAGATAACATAAAGTCTCTTTCATAACAGTATAAAAACAGATCAGCAACAAGGGGTGCACAATTAGTACCCATTGGGATGCCTATTACTTGTTTATAAATAGAGGTACCGAATCTAACATTATTATTATCCAGTAAGAAAGTTAGCGACTCTATTAGGTCTTGACAAGTCCATAAAGTATAATTATCATAAGAACCATCTTTAAAAAATGCCCTATGTTCATTACGAGCGATGAAGGTTTTATTTTCTCTAGCAAACGTTTTTTCAATGAGACTGGTTAGTTTGTCTCTTATTAAATTATTAGGGAGCGAGGTATATAAAGTTGAAATCATAAGTAGACAAACAGAACGCCTGAAAATTATTTGATTTAAGCTTTTTCAAAACGTCATTTGAATTTTTAATCGACCAAAATAAATTTTTGCCAGAAGTTTCAAAAATCTTATCGCAATACCTAATTACATGTTCTTTAATAGCTGTAAGACAAGAAGTTAAGAGCACGGATAATTTAGTAGTAGTGCAAGAACTAGAGTTAGCAATAAATCTTGCTTTGTACGGTGTTTTATGCATTTTAGGCAACCAATACATAGTAGGTACTTTGTCTTGATTCGGCTCAATACTGATTCTAAATTTTGTAATTTGTAGAGCATGTGCAGTAACAATATCACTCTCAGATGAAGAAGTCAGTACATAAGCATTAGTGCTGTTCAGTTCTTCAGTTTGAATATTAATATAGTGCACCCGTCACACTATAATCACATTATTAGAAGCCTTATCAGCGGGTGTTAAAACAAATTTGTTATGAAGGTCTTGAATTCTTTTTTTCAAATGACGAAAGTTAAAACGAGGTCGAGGTGGTAATAAAGCAATGTTTCTTTCATAAAATGATATACGAGTGTCTATTATTTTAAATATGTGTTTTTTCCAGTTAGAAATTGCATTAGGCTCAGCATGTTCTCTTTTGCACCAGATCAGACCAGATAGAGATCAGTCACATTTCAGGTGTCTCGTTTTATTAAGTGTACAACAAATACATGTAGACGAGAACGACAAGGGTTACATATTTTTATATAGAACTGTAAGTTTCTGTGTTTAATGCAAGTGGGATAAGGATCAGACAGGGAAATCGAACCACTACGATGACAGCTCCTTTCAACAGCATCGGAGCACGCTACTAACTGCGCTAGAGTGTACATTACCCCAAAAGGTAACGAGTATAATGCTGATAAGCATGACCGTTATTATATCTCACCGGTTACAATTTTCCAATAATGACAATATTTAACGGGAGACGTAATCAGGGCCATCACAACGCAATAAAGTTATTTCGTAAATTATAATGATATAGGCTCAGACAAACTAGTATTCTAACCGATACTGCGACAGTGCTAAGGCATATTAAATCCGACAACGCTACGAAGTGCGCTAACTGGGACAACCCTCATTCCCCACACCGAATCTCCCATAATATGGTGACGGTTAACTTTTAATGGCACCGATTAGCGATTTAAATAAAATTGTACTTTCTTGTTCGTACACTAAACAAACACTTATAAATCGAATCGCAATGGCGACAGAACTGAGAACATAGCTATTTAATACGCTGGTTAGGACAGCTCATTAAAATATTCGCGGAAAATGATAATAAACGTGATCATAATTTGGTAAGGACAGCTCATTAAAATATTCGCGGAAAATGATAATAAACGTGATCATAATTTGGTAAGGACTCCTCATTAAAATATCCGCGGAAAATAATAATAAACGTGATCATTATTTGGTAAGGACAGCTCCTTAAAATGTTCGCGGAAAATGATAATAAACGTGATCATAATTTGGTAAGGACACCTCATCAAAATATTCGCGGAAAATGATAATAAACGTGATCATTATTTGGTTAGGACAGCTCCTCAAAATATTCGCGGAGGATGATAATAAACAAGATCATTATTTGGTTAGGACAGCTCCTTAAAATATTCGCAGATAATGATAATAAACGTGATCATTTTTGGTTAGGACAGCTCCTTAAAATATTCGCGGAAAATGATAATAAACGTGATCATTTTTGGTTAGGACAGCTCCTTAAAATATTCGCAGATAATGATAATAAACATGATCTTTATTTGGCAAGGACAGCTCATTAAAATATTCGCAGATAACGATAATAAACGTGATCATTATTTGGTAAGGACAGCTCAATAAAATATTCGCGGATAACGACAATAAACGTGATCTTTATTTGGTAAGGACAGCTCATTAAAATATTCACAGATAACGATAATAAACGTGATCATTATTTGGTAAGGACAGCTCATTAAACTATTCGCGGATAACGATAATAAACGTGATCATTATTTGGTAAGGACAGCTCATTAAAATGTTCGCAGATAACGATAATAAACGTGATCATTATTTGGTGAGGACAGCTCATTAAACTATTCGCGGATAACGATAATAAACGTGATCATTATTTGGTAAGGACAGCTCATTAAACTATTCGCGGATAACGATAATAAACGTGATCATTATTTGGTAAGGACAGCTCATTAAAATGTTCGCAGATAACGATAATAAACGTGATCATTATTTGGTAAGGACAGCTCATTAAAATATTCGCGGATAACGATAATAAACGTGATCTTTATTTGGTAAGGACAGCTCATTAAAATATTCGCAGATAACGATAATAAACGTGATCATTATTTGGTAAGGACAGCTCATTAAAATATTCGCGGATAATGATAAAAAAACTTGATCATTGTTTTATGACACGGAGTTCAATAATGACTTGGTTACAAGGGGAAAGTTTGGTTTACAAGTTTTACAAGTTTATGTTTTGACACCCAGTACATGGATACATGTTAACATGAGGCAAAAACATAAACATCATACATATATACGAGGCTAATAGTTGAGAAAAATATCGTGACATACAATGGTAAGTAAAGTACATTTGTAAAATTAGTAAAGTTTTGGCGGCCTTATCACTTCTTAAACAGTAAATTGTTGAGTACACTATGATATACAACTGAATGCCAAACGTTTATATTTAAAAAATATATTAATTCCTACCTCGACCAAGGTTTAGGTTTATAGCTGACAAATCGTTCCTTAGTTCGCTTGTTGACGTCTCCAGCTTCAATATATGCTCCTCCATTTTTAGCATTTTTACTTGCGTTTCCACGTGTCTGTCAAAGCAATGTCCTTCGTATGAGCATTTTTCACATTCATATTGAGCGCGAACTTTTTATGTAGGACAGAAAAATAGTGTGAACACATTAAAGTGTGACATTTCTTCGTTTAATAAACAAGCGTTTAGTTTTGTGAACAGAAGGTTGCAAGATAGATATATATACAAGACATAGCAATGTTGCGTTGTTATTGTTCTGTGTGTTTTTATTTATTTTCCTGAACGTTGTTTTTCCATTAACCAAACTATGATGTGAAGTTAGCACAGACTACTATCTACCAAGTAACAATAGAACGTTCAAACAACAGGAAGATTTTCATAAAACCTTTTTTTCATAGCTTACTTATACAATGTATTACGGTAGTACATTGTCAACATGGGTAACAGTTTTAATTTCTATTGATAAGTTAATATCGATCACCGGGCTTTGAAGACTGGACCCCGCTTGTATAAGCTGACCCCTCGCCCCGCTATAAGTCTACACTAGACAAAAACGTCGTTTTTATGCCCCCACTCCGAAAGGGGGGCATATAGCTTTGCCCCTGTCCGTCCACTCGTTCTTCAGTCCGTCCGTCCATCCGTCCAAAACTTGTGTCGCGCGTAACTTAAAAAGTGTAAGAGCCACACATGAAACTTTTCAGGTACGTTCACCTTCAAGTGTAGTTGTGCACCTGGGGTTTTGTTTCGGGCCATGCCAAGACCAGAGTCATGGCCACTTATGCATTTCAATATATGCATTCAGCATGTAATCTTGTGTCGCATGTAAGTCCAAAAGTATAAGAGTCACAGTCATAAATCTTAAAGGCATGTTGACCATCATGTGTAGTTGTGCATCTGGGATTTTGTTTTTTTGGCCACACCCATTAAGAGTTATATCCGCTTAGGCATTTCAATATAAAGCGTTCAGCATGTAATCATGTGTCGCATGTAAGTCCATAGGTATATGAGTCTCAGTCATGAAATTTTACAGACATGTTTACCATTATGTGTAGTTGTGCACCTGTGGTTTTGTTTCTGGCCACGCCCATTAAGACCACAGTATAGCCCCTTATGCATTTCTATATAATGCAATCAGCATGTAATCTTGTGTCGGTGTAAGTACAAAAGTATATGAGTCACGGACATGAAACTTTCCAGGTTTGTTAGCCATCGTGTGTAGTTGTGCACTTGGTGTTTTATTTTCTGCCATACCTATTAAAACCAGAATTATGGCCCCTTATGTATTTCCGTATAATACATTTACCATGTAATCTTGTGTCGCACGTAACTCAAAAGTATAAGAGTTACATTCATGAAACTTGATAGTTATATTGACCATTATGTGTGGTTGTGCACCTAGGATTTTGTATTAATCCATTCACAATAAAACAAGAGTTATAGCCCCTTCTGAATTTCGTTATAATGTGTTCAGCATGCAATATTGTGTCGCATGTAAATCAAATAGTATGAGAGCCACATTCGTTAAACTTTACAGGTGTGTTAACAGTTAAGTGTAGTTGTGCACTTGGGATTTTTTCTGGCCAGGTCCATTTGAACTAAAGTTTTGACCCCTTATGTATTTCAGTACAGTTCAAATGTAATTTTGTGTTGCACGTAACTCCTAAACTATATTAGCCAAAGTCATTAAACTTTTAAGTTTTGTTGAGGTAACTGTGATTGGATTATCTGTAATGTGTACTGTGACCGCCATACTCGCTTTTTTGAGAATGACAAATTAGAGTGGGGGCATCAGTGTCCTATGGACACATCTCTATTTGAAATTGTTTTGATAGACTGAATTCGTAATCAATCTATCCTCACCAAATTTACTATCAAACACCAAGTGCTCTAAAAAGACTATGCATATGTATTTCTTATATATGTGAAGGTAACTGCATGTCTGCAGTAGACATTCATTTGTCATTTCTCCAAAATGCATATTTAAGAGCTGTTTTCATTCGCACAACACCCTATTGGGACTGGTGACGATTGGTGTTTAATTTCATGCTTAATTGGTGCAATGGTTCCCAGGCTTGTTCAGCAGGCTTGTTAAGCAGTCCTTGTTTAGATTTTTGCTCGCTATGTCAAAAGTTTAGGAACTTTTCTCATTTTTGCGGACTTCTGCTCTCAATGAGTTTACGATTGATGGGATGCCCACATCGCTATTCGAACAAAAGTATTTTTCAGAATAAAGCAACATATGCATATCAGGAATCGCCACACTCAAAAAACACAGCCTCCCCACGCAGCGAAAAAGAAGAGAGGAAGATAGAGAGAGCGCATGTTTTATATATGTATGTCATTTCAAATAGGACGCCACAAACAATTAATAAACAAGAGAACCTTTGGGGATACCGCCTTGGAACGGTCAGTGGCAAAACAAATTGCCACTGGGGGTTTAAACCAGGTTCTAGGGTGCACCAACCTCACACTTGCCCCAACAGGTTCTCGTATCACAAAACAAGTACAAATTGTCTTGGTGAAATAACTCCAACCCACCCATCAGCTCAACAATGTTGCATGCAAAAGCATACAAACATATAAACATAAGAATTTAATAGCATTGCAAAGCCAAAGGGCGGGTACTCAATGATCTTTCCGAGACCAGAGCACCTGGAGTAAAGTCAGCAAGAACACGATGACAGGGATAAAAGAAACAAATCGAGCTTTTAGGTTCTTTTAAGAAAAGATTTCCCCATAAACTTTCATAAACTCTTACACCCTGCCACCGTCGTGCAACCAAAGAGGTAAGCATAATGATCAACTGTAGATGGGTTAATCACCAGGCCTGCAGAGCGCTGTAAAATATCATGTTGGTAACCTTTCTTTTTAAATTTACAGATGGTTTTTACGAATAACCGGGAGAAATTAACATCGCCTTTTATCTTCTTAAGTTTATAAATTAAATCTCCATAAAAAACTGGCTGTGAAATTCCTTGTTGCAATAGTGATTTTAAACTGCAGCTGTATTTATGAATTAGATCTGGATATCGGCGATAAAACTTGCAAAAGGTTTTCCTTAATTTGTGATACCGATAACCTTGTTTTAAAAGTTTTTCTGTAATGCAAAGATTACGTTCATTGAAATCATTCACATCGTTGCAAGCTCTTGAAAAGCGAACAAGCTGTGAGATATAAACCCCGTAAGAAGTTGCACGAGGAACATCGCCGTCTAGAAACGGAAAATTTACTATATTAAAATTAAAATCATCTCTTTTATCATAAATTTTAGTAGTGACGTAACCATTTTCGATGGATAGATTTAAATCAAGGAAGTTTGCTTGCTTTTCTGAAGTGTTCGCTTTGTTAAGCTGTAGTTCTTTAGGATAAATCTTATTAACCAGTGATGGAAAATGGTTATTATCTATATTTAATAAATCATCAAGGTACCTCGAGGTGTTGTTAAAAGCTGTAATAATATCATCTTGATGTTCGGTAGAAAGAGATAACATGAAATCTCTTTCATAACAGTATACAAACAGATCAGCAACAAGGGGTGCACAATTAGTACCCATTGGAATGCCTATTACTTGTTTATAAATAGAGGTACCAAATCTCAAATAAATATTATCCAATAAAAATGTGAGCGCCTGGATAAGGTCTTGACAGGTCCATGAAGTATAATTATCATAAGAACCATCTGTAAAGAATGCCCTTTGTTCATTACAAGCAATAAATGTTTTATTTTCTCTAGCAAAAGTTTTTTCAATGAGACTGGTTAGCTTGTCTCTTATTAAATTATGAGGGAGAGAAGTATACAAGGTAGAAAAATCATATGTAGACAAACAGAACGCCTGAAAATTATTTGATTTAAGTTTCTTCAAAACGTCATTTGAATTTTTTATAGACCAAAATAAATTTTTGCCAGTAGTTTCAAAAACTTTTTCGCAATACCTAATTACATGTTCTTTTATAGCTGTAAGACAAGATGTTAAGAGCACGGATAACTTTGTTGTAGTACAAGAACTAGAGTTAGCGATAAATCTTGCTTTGTACGGTGTTTTGTGCATTTTAGGCAACCAATACATAGTAGGTACTTTGTCTTGTTTAGGCTCAACACTGATTCTAAATTTTGTAATTTGTAGAGTGTGTGCAGTAACAATATCACTCTCAGATGAAGAAGTCAGTGTATAAGCATTAGTGCTATTAAGCTCTTCAGTTTGAACATTTATATAGTGTATACGTCACACTATAATAACATTATTTGAAGCCTTATCAGCAGGTGTTAAAACAAATTTGTTGTGAAAATCTTGAATACCTTTTTTCAAATGACGAAAGTTAAAACGAGGTCGAGGTGGTAGTAAAGCTATATTTCTTTTATAGAAGGATATACGAGTGTCAATTATTTTGAATATTTGTTTTTTCCAGTTTGAAAGAGCATTAGGCTCAGCATGTTCTCGTTTACACCATTTATTGCAAAAAGAGTTTAAAGACTCTGCAATTTCCGCGCGACAGGTATTAAAGTCGATGTCCGATGGAATTCTGTATTTTGGACCTTTTGAAATTAAATTGCGGATTCTAAAGTCTTTGATAACATTTAGATCCCCTGTAACGATATGACCGGCAGGTTGATAGCAAAATTTTGAATTAGAACAGTCTCAAGATAATGGTGTGTTTTCAACAATCTGTAAATCCGAGGTAATTTTGTTGTAATTGAAAATTGTGTTTCTAATAGGCTTGTTATATTTATAACAAACGATGGGTGTTTCAGTATTCTTGAAATAATTAGGTATAGCCGATTCAACAGTTTTATCTTTAAATATACTTGGAAGGTCAATAAAATCTATGCCTTTATTTAAAAATGAAATTTTAAGGAAATGTCTTTGGTGATCAGATTCCAAGTCAATATGTGGTCTTAGAACATGCCGAGTGTAACACTGAGTAAGGCTTGCAACCTCATAAAGTGGATGAGTTCTAATAACAATATCATCGGCTTCCTTATCCACTTTTTGTAAACTTGAAATAGAAAGAGAAGCTAAACGCGACAGCATAGCATGTCTTCCAGAATGTTTTAAAATATTTTGAAGGTCATGAATAGAACAATGAACACGTGATTTTCTTTTGATGTTACCATTAGTCCTTATCCCATGTGACCTCGATTTTCGTTTTCGTATTTGAAGCAATCCAAAAATGTCAAAATCAGGGTTTTTTGAAATGTTGCCTTCTTGATAAATATTATCATTTAAACCAAGTGGATAAGGAGTTTGTAGTTTTTTTATCCAATTATCTTCTGAAACAAGTCTTGCTCTAATTTTAAATGCTCTTGAAGCACTGTTATCAAATATAATTTTTTCCACAGGTTGAATACTAACGTGTTTTAAAGTGTGGCCTGATTGTTTAAAATGTTTATATAAATATGTATTGATTTTATTATTGTTTCGTATTTTAGAACAGTGCTGACTGAAACGTGTTTTTAAAGGGCGTCCCGTCTGTCCTACATATTGAATGCCACAATTTAAAGCGTTTCAAGTTAAAACATAAATTATATTATCTGTTTGTCAATCAATATCTGAATTAATATTTACTGAAAAAGTTCTTCCATTAACAGTTGATTTTATAGTCGAGCTACATTTTAAAAAACTACAGCACCTACACCTCTTTAAATTACACTTGTATATAAAAGGATACGATCTGCGTCTTCCGTCGTTTAGTTTTATAGGCGTGGAAATGTTATATTTTTTAAGAATATGAGATTTGATAGGTGACAATTTTATTTTTAAATTATTTTTAAATAAATGGGTACATTGTGCACATTGACGGAAGTAGCCGAAGATAAATTTATTGGAGATAAACAAATTGACGGTTGCATGTATTTGAAAGTATTTAATTTAGCCGGAATATGGACAGAAGACGCAGAAGATAGCCTGGGAGTTAAAATGTTTCCTTTTATTTTAAACGCCATGATTATTTTGTTTGAAAAAAATACCATTATATGATTAGCGACCTTCAGTCATATCGCAAGTTTTTAAGTGACGTCACCATGCAATACATGACGTAAATGTTTGCGCGCTTATGGTTTTTTCTATAAATAGCACGCAGAACAATCTAAAAATATTGACATGTTGAATCACTGATCCCTAAATAATAAATGGGACTGTAAATGGTGCTTCCGAGTATATACAAAGGCCCAATTCTGTAACCAGATAATACACAAGAATAATACCATTTAAATATAACAGAAGGTCGGTGAACATACAACCTTCAATGTGGTATATAAGAGTATTTGGGTGAGTGGGGAGGGGTGTGAAAAATGACTGTAAAATACAATCCCTGAGGGATGAAACGATAACAGTATTGATTGAAAGTACGGGGAGACGTTTTACGGCCGCCACACAGCACAGACAAAACTACTGTGATTATAAAAAAAGCAACATATGCATATCAGGAATCGCCACACTCAAAAAACACAGCCTCCCCACGCAGCGAAAAAGAAGAGAGGAAGATAGAGAGAGCGCATGTTTTATATATGTATGTCATTTCAAATAGGACGCCACAAACAATTAATAAACAAGAGAACCTTTTGGGATACCGCCTTGGAACGGTCAGTGGCAAAACAAATTGCCACTGGGGGTTTAAACCAGGTTCTAGGGTGCACCAACCTCACACTTGCCCCAACAGGTTCTCGTATCACAAAACAAGTACAAATTGTCTTGGTGAAATAACTCCAACCCACCCATCAGCTCAACAATGTTGCATGCAAAAGCATACAAACATATAAACATAAGAATTTAATAGCATTGCAAAGCCAAAGGGCGGGTACTCAATGATCTTTCCGAGACCAGAGCACCTGGAGTAAAGTCAGCAAGAACACGATGACAGGGATAAAAGAAACAAATCGAGCTTTTAGGTTCTTTTAAGAAAAGATTTCCCCGTAAACTTTCATAAACTCTTACACCCCTGCCACCGTCGTGCAACCAAAGAGGTAAGCATAATGATCAACTGTAGATGGGTTAATCACCAGGCCTGCAGAGCGCTGTAAAATATCATGTTGGTAACCTTTCTTTTTAAATTTACAGATGGTTTTTACGAATAACCGGGAGAAATTAACATCGCCTTTTATCTTCTTAAGTTTATAAATTAAATCTCCATAAAAAACTGGCTGTGAAATTCCTTGTTGCAATAGTGATTTTAAACTGCAGCTGTATTTATGAATTAGATCTGGATATCGGCGATAAAACTTGCAAAAGGTTTTCCTTAATTTGTGATACCGATAACCTTGTTTTAAAAGTTTTTCTGAAATGCAAAGATTACGTTCATTGAAATCATTCACATCGTTGCAAGCTCTTGAAAAGCGAACAAGCTGTGAGATATAAACCCCGTAAGAAGTTGCACGAGAAACATCGCCGTCTAGAAACGGAAAATTTATTATATTAAAATTAAAATCATCTCTTTTATCATAAATTTTAGTAGTGACGTAACCATTTTCGATGGATAGATTTAAATCAAGGAAGTTTGCTTGCTTTTCTGAAGTGTTCGCTTTGTTAAGCTGTAGTTCTTTAGGATAAATCTTATTAACCAGTGATGGAAAATGGTTATTATCTATATTTAATAAATCATCAAGGTACCTCGAGGTGTTGATAAAAGCTGTAATAATATCATCTTGATGTTCGGTAGAAAGAGATAACATGAAATCTCTTTCATAACAGTATACAAACAGATCAGCAACAAGGGGTGCACAATTAGTACCCATTGGAATGCCTATTACTTGTTTATAAATAGAGGTACCAAATCTCAAATAAATATTATCCAATAAAAATGTGAGCGCCTGGATAAGGTCTTGACAGGTCCATGAAGTATAATTATCATAAGAACCATCTGTAAAGAATGCCCTTTGTTCATTACAAGCAATAAATGTTTTATTTTCTCTAGCAAAAGTTTTTTCAATGAGACTGGTTAGCTTGTCTCTTATTAAATTATGAGGGAGAGAAGTATACAAGGTAGAAAAATCATATGTAGACAAACAGAACGCCTGAAAATTATTTGATTTAAGTTTCTTCAAAACGTCATTTGAATTTTTTATAGACCAAAATAAATTTTTGCCAGTAGTTTCAAAAACTTTTTCGCAATACCTAATTACATGTTCTTTTATAGCTGTAAGACAAGATGTTAAGAGCACGGATAACTTTGTTGTAGTACAAGAACTAGAGTTAGCGATAAATCTTGCTTTGTACGGTGTTTTGTGCATTTTAGGCAACCAATACATAGTAGGTACTTTGTCTTGTTTAGGCTCAACACTGATTCTAAATTTTGTAATTTGTAGAGTGTGTGCAGTAACAATATCACTCTCAGATGAAGAAGTCAGTGTATAAGCATTAGTGCTATTAAGCTCTTCAGTTTGAACATTTATATAGTGTATACGTCACACTATAATAACATTATTTGAAGCCTTATCAGCAGGTGTTAAAACAAATTTGTTGTGAAAATCTTGAATACCTTTTTTCAAATGACGAAAGTTAAAACGAGGTCGAGGTGGTAGTAAAGCTATATTTCTTTTAAGTTTGTGTTCATAAACGTATTAATATCAATGAATTTCAGAAAATAATAAAACATACCAGTAAAAATTCTCCTTGTAATCCAATTTATCGTCACGGCTGGTTGTGTTGTGATCGCTGATTTCCAGGATTATTCATGATTTATTCAAATGAAGCCTTTAATGACATTCAGCTGTAGCCACAAGGGACATTGTGCTTTAGCGTTTTGCTTCCCAAATATTTGGACTTTATGCAGGTCATCGTTTTTATGCACGTAGTTGTCATTCAGTAAAACTCTTTTAAATTTAGAATAGTCGTGAAAAGTGCAACATGGCCATTTGAAGCTTTACGTGTTCATTTACTAAATTATAACTCACTGTGTCTTTAATAAAGGTATGCTATGAAGCCTACAGTGTGATAAACTGGTGTAAAACTGTTATTACCACAAACAAATAGAAACGAAATTTAAGACATATTTATAAAACAGAGAGAAAAAAGTCACTAAAGTCATAAAAAACATAAACAAAAAGGCAGAATTAAAAGCTGTTATTAATAATATAACTTATCAAATGTAGAATGATACTAACTTCTGAGTGAATTTCACTGAAAACTTTTACAATTCAAATGTCATATTCTCATTCAATAACCTGCCTTAAGTATTGGCGAGATGCATCTTTAAGAGAAAATACTACCTGTATTTCCGTTTGGTTCAACTCTTGGAATGATCGGGAGAAGTGAAAAAAAAAGTTGTTTGAATATTCACACTTTAAACAAGAAAAGTATAACACAGATGTGTTATATGTGGACGACATTTGAAAGAAGTTAGATGTTGATTGTAAGAGTTCATGCAGGTGATGAATTGTTTTTAAACAAAGAAAGAATTAAGTGATAATATATTGTTGTCTTTTATTGGCAAAGGGTATTGAACTGAAGGATGTGCTTGTGTATTACATGTAGTTGTGGAACGCGTTGTATACAAGGAGTGCGGTTTGAAATGAAATATACCGGAAATGGTATGCCTTGGGGTTTATGATGAAATTTGTTTGCTGAACATTTACAACTTTGCAGTAAATGTAGTGAACGATTTGAAAACAAACGAATTGAACAGTTTTCCTTTTAAATATAATGATAACTAGCTGGAAAATAGTGGAAGAGATGGTTGCTATAGTAACATGCATTATGATGAAGAATTGCCAGAACTATATGTGTTGATATGTATTTATTTAGGATGCAAAATTATTTCTCACATTTTAAGGATTTACTACACTCCTCCTTGCACCCTTATCGATAAAAAAGAAAAGTATCACATTTCAAAAACGGCAAAATGCCTTTCTTGAAATTTTGCACAAATGAATGTTAATTTTGTTTAGTTTGATAATTTTCTTTTTAATCGATGGTCGAACAAGGAGGAGTTTAGTAGATCGTTAAGAGCACTCGAAATTTCATAAATGTAACTGATTTTTCATTATTGTCATTGTAGATTTTCATAAGTAGATACTCTACTGAGAGCTACGTAAACCATTCCTCCTTGTAATATCGTTTTCTCGATATCAACAGCATCTGAAGATAATGTTAGACCTTGCACTTTGTGGACAGTTACACCAACATTTAATTTTCATGAAGGAATTACCTGGAAGTTAAACATTATCATAGCACTAACCACATTACAATGAATTTGCTCTATATAAACTGAACAGTACCTTTCAAAATTGTCCTACCATGTACATGGCAATTTCTTTTGTACTTTCAGGATGAAAATCTATACTAACTTTCTATATTCAGACACAGCATCTTGATCCCGTAAATCAGGGGGATGGGAGGGGGTGGGGGTGAGTCACACTGCAATACCACCTCAAACCAATTTATTCTGAACAACAGAAAAAGACCTACAAAAATGGTTATACAATCATTATTTACTTTATAGACAGAAACCCACTAGAACCGTCAATTTCAACATCAGAAACATTTTTAAACAAAGAACCATCATATATAGGTCACATTCACGCGCCAAAATCAAGTCACAGGATCGCCAATATTTGTAAACTGAACACAAACTTCAATATCTGCCAAGAATAACTATCTGAACAATGTCTCTTACTACATGTACACTCTATAAATGCTTACAACAATAAACTTTCAATTCGCATATATTTTAATTAAAAGAAAACACCAACTCATCGATCTATTTATATAATCTATATATGTCTATACTCTCTACATAGATCTATTTATATACTCAATTATAAATAGCTTGAGCTGGTACTTAACGTTCGCTAACGCTTAAAAGAAAACACAAAACTCATCGATCCCTTTTATAACCTGGCTCGCATTCCCGATCAACAGTGATCTAGAAAACAGTAGATGTAGATAACAAAAACTTACCGCAAACAATCCTATATGACTATATCCACTAACACAAAGACCTATATTATTCATATATATATATATAGGTCTCTGACTCGCACTACCTAATCATTTATACATGCTTTGCGTGATGAACGCCATCTTGAAAAACCAGAGGGGTCAGTTCAAAGTTATCACGAGAAATCACAACAATCAATTATCTGACTAAACCTACATGGAATTGCATCTTGGTCATGTAAATATTTTGCTTAAACTTTTGCATACATAACCTACGACATAATTTATCAATAAAAGTCCACACAATCAAGCAACATAAAAATACGTTGACATCTTCCCTCTTACTTATAAGATTTCCTTTGGTAATGCCGTACCGTTGTACATACAACATGATTCCCGTTCAGTACTCAACGATCTCTATATAAAGCCGGGCCACATGGTACTCAACATTCGCTATAAACCTCTATTTAAAGCCGGGCCAATTTTCCCTTTGGGCCGGACTAGTTGTACTATAGTAAAGATCATCAAGTAATAGTTACATAGTAATAATATATTATGACCCATAATTCGTCCAGAAAATTAATCGCTAGTTACAACTCACAGAGAATTTAATGAAAGTATGATATAACTTATAAATCCGTCGCGATATTACTCACTTTACTTCAGACCTATCGGATAGGCCAAGAATATTTTAATGTGATTATGTATTTTATTGCTAATTCATACAACAACAATTTTCTAGTAGGTGAACGAATCGGTTTTACGATGTCTAGGCAAATTGTATACACTATGATTGTTCTTGAAAACCTAAGCTGTAGTGAGGTTGATGCATCCTAGTATCTTATTTATACGTATAGTGGCAATTATATAATTTTCCGATGACAGTTTCTATTTGGTAATCCTGATATTTAATTGTAACACACTTTTCTTTGTTTTCCAAATGATCATATTAAAAATTAATTGTCTTTCTTCCAATGTTTGGTTTCTATGTTTTACAGACAGTGCGATTATTATATGCATAGAACTTGTGAATGGACCCAGATGTTTTGTTATCACTTTATTTAAAACTTTACTTGTGGAATAATTGTCTCCTACACGCTTGCTGTTAACATTGAATAATTATGTACATGTATATGTTATTTCAGAAATGGACCAATATCTGTATTAGAAAGAGAACCAATTTGACATTCCTCGAAAGACTGTTATAATGACATATGTCGGAGATAAATGGCTTTAATATTTCATCTAAAGGAAACCATGTGCACACAGCTTGTTTTATTTAAGACGAATAAAATTGTACGGCATACAATTCGCATTTACCAGACGTCGTCAGGGGAGACATTACACGTTGAACTATCCGACAATGACACTTCGTACATTTTAGTCAGCACGATGATTAACGACAATATTAGATTTGAACACAACGCATTTCATCCGGTATATTAAAAGACATGGTATGCTGCAAACCATGAAATTGTATAAGGAGGCGTCTGTCAAGTCTTTAGCTTCAGAAGAACTTTTTGAATCTCGGTTTAACTTTATGTGTTGTTTTTGTGGTTGTCAATATAATTATCTTCTATAAAAATACAACTTTCTTTAGTTTTAACGTTGTGTATACAGAACAAATAATACTTCATAATAGATTTTGTATATAGTCTGTATATGTACGGAAGCTTAGAAGGGACACTACTTGTCTAAATGTTTTGCGTCAAATCAATTAATATTGTTTTCTCATTTTGACCAAAAACACTTTAAGAAGTCGTTATAATAAGAACGAAATGCTTAAAAGTTTTTAATAATTTCGTATATTTTGTGTTCGAATTGCCATCAAATATTTTGCAATGTAACTTAAGTCTTTTCGTATAACGGGTATGAGTAAAGTCGTTTAGACACACGGCGAGAGGATGGAAGTTTTTTCGTTTTTTCCGACATATATTACTCGAGTTCTGAAACAATTTTCTTGTACCATAATGATTCATTTATCTCTGAATTCTTCTGTAAAGTAGACGTTATTTTGAATGATGGCGGATATAGGACTGAAGGTAAGAATATATACAAGTGCATTGAAATGAATCGAGTTAGATTTGCCTTGACTTACAGTCGGTGAGTTCCAAACAAAACCGCTAGTGTATGCGTGTGTCTCAGTGTCCGTCCGTTCCGAAACCAATCTGGGAGAGCTTAGGACAATTTGGTTCGATTCAAGTACACCAAGCGCCCAGTACATGGACCTGTAGACGACGAATGATTGTTTTTGCATAAACAAGCTAACTATGTCACGTGTTAGTAAGGATGCTTTTGCGTTTCAAAACACTCTAAAGTAGTTAATTATTCATGCACCGTGTACATACCAGCGCCAAACAATAATTGGTATTTTTATCGAGCGCGCTCGAAACATAGAAGAATTGCATACCTTAAATTGATAAACTGTAATGATAATGTTTTGTTTCTGTATCTAACTCCATGTTTTTCCACATAAAAGGCGGAGCTTAAAATTGTCATGAACATTTAATTCGCGTTTGCTTACTTGGTGTCTGGTTCGCAAAATTTAAATTCAACACATTCCATTGCATTCTTATGAGAAACAATTGCCGTTCTTCTATGTGATGTCACTGACTTTTTGGAATCATTTGTTCTTTTTTTTTTCTTTCTTTCAGATGTTGCTGATTGCTTTCCTTAGCTAACCAAATATCTTCACAATTGACAACGAAGAAACTGATAGATTAGTACATGTACGCCATTATTTTTGTGCCGGCTACACAGTGAATGAAATTGTGTCTGCTTTGTTATTTTTCAATTACCCTATAGTCAGTGCAAGAACAGTGAAAAGAATGTTTGACGATTAAACCTTAGAAGAAATAATGAAAGCAGTTTATATAGCATAGTCAGAGGAATTCGATGGCTTCACACGCACGGATATTGGAATTATGGCTACAGATGGATATGGAAACTGATCAATAATTCTCTAGGATCAGGGCTTTCAAAGAAACTGTTAGACAAGTCTTTCATGGATCAAGAAGGAGTTAGAGAACGACAAAGAAGAAGACTAAGAAGGCGACAGTATGTAAACCGTGGCCTACATTTTGTCATTAACACTGGCGGTTATGACAAACTTAAACCTTTTGGAATATCCATACATGGTGCCATAGACGAGTTTTCGAGAAAAAATGGCTTAAAGCAGTTTCATCGAATAAAAAACCTTGACCGTTCCAAGGCGGTAACCCCTCGGGTTCTCATTTTTGTTAATTGTTGGTGGTGTCTCTTTTGAAACTGATCATTTTATTAACCATGCTCTCTCCCTCTCTTCTTCTGTGGGGAGGCTGTTTTTTCTGAATGTGGCGATTCCTGATATGCATATTTCATCTTGTTACTTTATATCTCACATTTATTTGAGCTTCTTGATGAAGCTTCAACGCATCCCTAGGATGTTGCGGTTTGATGGAGGAACTGAAAACGTACTTATACGAGATATTCATATTGCTTTGCGCATGTATTATGGTGATAAGATGTCTGGTATTAACAGTTGTTCAACGGGACGATCAACATCCAATCAGAGAACTGAAATGTTGTTGAGCATACTAAGGAGGAGATTTACTTCTCTATGGAGAGATCTGTTTTAAGACATGATTGACGAAGGTATTTTGGATAATACGGACCCCCTCCACTTGGAATTCATATTACTATGTTTTCTTCCAGCTATCCAAAACATTTTGACAAGTTTGCTAACACATGGAACAGACACAGAATTCGCTAACAAACAAACAATGAGTGCCCTAGTACTGGAATTTCAAACATAATGTATCGCCAACCTTTCTTGTATGGGACAAGTGATCAATCTTTCGAATTGCCGTTTCAGATCAATGATTTGCTAGCATTAGCCCAACGATATTGAAATTATGACTCCCACGCATGAGAAAAATGACCCGCACATAGAATTGTAACCCCCTATAGAAAAACGTCCCCTAATCCAAACCCATCTAAGGTACACGTACAACATAAATGACCCTACCGATAGGCATCAGAGTTGATGTCGTTGCACCTCGTACGTCCTGGCGATGAAGCATCAGATGTGAATATGGCAATGCACCCCGTACGTCCTTGCATGCGACATAAAAAGTCAATTTTTAGTACAATTGTACATTTAAAAAATCTTGTTTTGAAGGTAGCAGAGGTGGGATACAATCATCAACACTGCCCTTGAAGGAATTTGTGTTATTTTGAGATCGGACATGTATGAAATAAAACATTAAAAAAATATTTGTCTGAGGGCGGATCGGGGTGCGGAGGCCACTACCTTGATGACAGACATTCAGGTAGCAGTCCTGGATTGCGCCTTTAAATAAGCTACACACAATAGGTTAAAGAAAACTCAAGGTATTACAAACTGAATTTCTATTTTTTGCAACAGTGACATTGACCTTGATCACAGACATCTAGGTAGCAATCCCGAGTTGCATTTTGATATAACCTACACCAAGTTTGGTGCCAATATGTCAAAGAAAACTAAAGTTATTAAACAGAAAATGAATTTCTATTTTTAGCAACAGCGACCTTTGCCTTGATCACAGAATAAGAGAAGCAATTCCAAGTTGCATCTCATATAAGCTTCCCACACACTAAGTTTGGTGTTAATATGTCAAAGCAAATTCAAGTTATTCGGTTGAAACTTAATTTCTACTTTTAGCAACAGTGATCACGCCACTTGGGTAGCAATCCCATGCTGCCTTTTGATACAAGTTACCCACACACCAAGTTTGGCGTACATAGGCCAAAGGAAAAAGGTATACAGTGGAAACTGAATTGTTTTAGAAACAGTGCCATTGACCTTTAACACACCAATATTGGCGTCAATTGGCAATTTGGCGTCAATAGGTCAAAGCTTTGAAACTTAACATAGTTGTCTGACATCACAATAACAATTATCAGGACAAGCTTCAAAACCCCTGTGCTTTTTCAAAATTATGTCCTTTTTCTCTTTGATATTTAGTTTTTTGTGAAAGTTGTATTTTTCTCTGTAACCGTTCAAGGTAGAGCTGTGAGGTTGGTGCACCCTATATCCTGGTTTAAACCCCCAGTGGCTATTTGATGTGCCACTGACCGTTCCAAGGCGGTAACCCCCCCCCCCCCGGGTTTGTTAATTGTTTGTAAATATTGAGTTGCGCTCAACCCGGGGCTAGGCGGCGTGGGCATCAATAAGCATTAACATTACTGCCCATGAACAGGCTCAATCAAATCATATTTTCATATTTGTCGTGGTAGAGGGTCTTCAAAGTTCCCTTTTCATCTATTTCGATATCACAGTAGCGTTGTTTGTGCCGTGTGGCGGCTTCAAAATGTCTCCCCGTACATTCAATCAGTGCTGTTATCATTTACGTTCTTTGAAGGTCGTCGAGCATGATATTTATGTACTACGTTAATAGTACTTCTAAATTTACTTTTTGTTTTTTTAATATTTCGGTCAGTTTATAGATGGGTGGTTTCAATATCCCAGCCATTATAAATTTGGATATTGTTCAATCACCCAAAAGGATATACTTCCTGCTTTTTAAATTTTGCCTTTGGCGTTGTCTGTGATATGAAGGATTTATATTCTGAGATCCCCATGTCAAAATTCTATTCTGTTTAGTTCCGCCCATTGTTTTCTCGTTTAGGGCAAACCCATTATTTTATCTGGGGACCATACGCCGCTGAACATTGAATGGTATTAATCTGAAAATACCGCATTGAAGGTTCCATGTTCACCGCCATATGCATATCATCGTTTGGGATGGATCAAAATTGTACTGTTAATTGGTTTAAATATTGAGTTGCGCTCAACCCGGGGCTAGGCGGCGTGGACATCAATAAGCATTACCATTACTGCCCATGAACAGGCTCAATCAAACCGAGCCTGCAATATTTTCATATGTGTCGTGGTCGAGGGTCATCAAAGTTCCCTTTTCATCTATTGTTGTGTCTTTTTTGAAACTGATCATTTTATTAACCATGCTCTCTCCCTCTCTCTTCCTTTTGTCTGTGTGGGAAGGCTGTTTTTTCTGAATGTGGCAATGCCTGATATGCATATTTCACTATTTTGAATCTTTACATAATTGTTTGACATCACAGTAACAATTATCATGACATGTTTCATAACTGTGTTTTGAAATTGTTTCATAACTCGAGTAAAATATGTCGGAAAAAAAACGAAAAAATTCCTTCTTGTCGCCATTTTTCTTGACGACTTTAATCATAGATCCCGTTATACGAAAAGACTCAAGTTGCATTGCAAAATATTTGATTTCAATTCGAAAGCAAAATATACGAAATGTTTAAAAATTCATAAGCATTTCGTTCTTATTATAACGACTTCTTAAAATGTTTTTGGTCAAAATGAGAAACTATAATTAATTTGACGCAAAACATTTAGACAAGAAGTGTCCCCTCCAAGCTTCCATAGAATTCAACTCAAACGATAATCACAAGTGAATTTTATAAGTAAAAGCATTTTCATTTATTCGATATACTAAAGACTATATTAAGCAAAAGCAACGTGTGCAAAAGCTGATCAGTATATCTACTTACAATACGTTGTTGAGATAATACTGAAAGGAAAAGCCAAATCTAAGAAATTCTAGAAAGACCTCCATCCCCATGTCTACTTTTGATTTCAAGGGCAAATCATTTTAATGTATCTTTGCAAAACTCCACATTAATTTCCAGACCAATGAAAGTAAAGAAGTATAGTGGCATCTGGCTGTATTTAAGTTTTGATGCACAGTTTGATTGAAAAAGAAAATATTTACACAGACCAACACAAACACAAAGAAATACCGTTTGCACAAGAACTCTGGAATGGCTGTTTAAAACGTCTCGAAAAATACATATAACGCATAAATACTTATTTCCATCAGTCAAAATAATGTAAGAAACTTTAAGTAGTGAAAAAAAGGTGAAATATGCATATCAGGAATTGCCACATTCAGAAAACAACAGCCTCCCCACACAGTCAAGAAGAAGAGAGGGGGAGAGAGCATGGTTAATAAAATAATCAGTTTCAAAAAGGACGCCACTAACAAAAAACAAAAATGAGAACCCGAGGGGTTACCGCCTTGGAACGGTCAGTGGCAAATCAAATTGCCACTGGGGGTTTAAACCAGGTTCTAGGGTGCACCAACCTCACACTTGCCCCAACAGGTTCTCGTATCACAAGACAAGTACAAATTGTCTTGGTGAAATAACTCCAACCCACCCATCAGCTCAACAATGTTGTATGCAAAAGCATACAAACATAAAAACATAAGAAGCTAATAGCATTGCAAAGCCAAAGGGCGGGTACTCAATGATCTTTCCGAGACCAGAGCATCTGGAGTAAAATCAGCAAGAACACGATGACAGGGATAAAAGAAACAAATCGAGCTTCTAGGTTCTTTTAAGAAAAGATTTCCCCATTAACCTTCATAAACTCTTAAACCCCTGCCACCGTCGTGCAATCAAAGAGGTAAGCATAATGATCAACTGTAGAAGGGTTAATCACTAGGCCTGCAGAGCGCTGTAAAATATCATGTTGGTAACCTTTCTTTTTAAATTTACAGATGGTTTTTACGAATAACCGGGAGAAATTAACACTGCCTTTTATCTTTTTAAGTTTATAAATTAAATCTCCATAAAAAACTGGTTGTGAAATACCTTGTTGCAAAAGTGATTTTAAACTGCATTTGTATTTATGAATTAAATCTGGGTATCGGCGATAAAACTTGCAAAAGGTTTTCCTTAATTTGTGATACCGATAACCTTGTTTTAAAAGTTTTTCTGTAATGCAAAGATTACGTTCATTGAAATCATTAACATTGTTGCACGCTCTTGAAAAGCGAACAAGCTGTGAGCTATAAACCCCATAAGATGTTGCACGGGGAACATCGCCGTCTAAAAACGGAAAATTTACTATATTAAAATTAAAATCATCTCTTTTATCATAAATTTTAGTAGTGACATAACCATTTTCAATGGACAGATTTAGATCGAGAAAGTTTGCTTGCTTTTCTGAAGTGTTCGCTTTGTTAAGTTGTAGTTCTTTAGGATAAATCTTATTAACAAGTAATGGAAAATGGTTATTGTCTATATTTAATAAATCATCAAGGTACCTCGAGGTGTTGTTAAAAGCTGTAATTATATCATCTTGATGTTCAGTAGAAAGAGATAACATAAAGTCTCTTTCATAACAGTATAAAAACAGATCAGCAACAAGGGGTGCACAATTAGTACCCATTGGGATGCCTATTACTTGTTTATAAATAGAGGTACCGAATCTAACATAAATATTATCTAGTAAGAAAGTTAGCGACTCTATAAGGTCTTGACAAGTCCATAAGGTATAATTATCATAAGAACCATCTGTAAAAAATGCCCTATGTTCATTACAAGCGATGAAGGCTTTATTCTCTCTAGCAAACGTTTTTTCAATGAGACTGGTTAGTTTGTCTCTTATTAAATTATGAGGGAGCGAAGTGTATAATGTTGAGAAATCGTAAGTAGACAAACAGAACGCCCGATAATTATTTGATTTAAGCTTATTCAAAACGTCATTTGAATTCTTAATCGACCAAAATAAATTTTTGCCAGAAAATGAAGTGGTACAGTCCTTTGACAGGTGCTGTGAAAATTCCAAATGTTGTGTCATAACAATCCCCGATATTTAGCAAGACTTTACTAAAGACTATTATCTGCCCTTCTGTTGGTGTCGTGTCGGTGGCATTGTATGCGCTGAATGCAACCAGTGGCATCACAGCTACATGTAATAAACAATTAGGTGTAGATAATTTCTAAATACTAACTTCAATCCAGTGAAATACATCAAGACTTTATTGTGTAGTTGTCGAAGTAATAAATAAATCCAGTAAAAAAACACAAAACAATATTATTATCGCATTATGTTTTTCAACGTGAATTTACTTTTGGGCGAGTAAAATGTTAACAAGACTTTTTGACTTTTCAGAATATAACGATGCGGCGTATTTTGATTTAGTTCAATAATCATGATAATGGCGGTAACCAATCATGCACACTATAACAAATACATTTCTGATCTGACTAGTAAAAAACACCGAAGCCAAATACGGGAAGACATTTTAAGGCCACCGCACAGTGCTCATTGATTTCTGTGAAAACAATATCATAAACAATGATTTAAAAATATCAAACTCATGCCCTTTATTCAAACTATCGTAAGGAAACTAGGAACATACACTGAAATCATGAAATATCTTTACTAATTATAATTGCATTGTGGGTAAAATAATTATCATAGATTTAATAAAAGGGTTTAGTCATACTATATATATGTATGCCCTGTATTCAAATTATCGAAATGAAAATAGGGAACATACACAGGAATAATCTATATCTTTATAATCTCGCATCGATTATTTATCGGTTAGTAATTATCGTAGATATATCTAATAAAAGATTTAAGTCGTCATACCTTTCTCAAGACTATTATTAAAGCTCAACAAACTGCTATTAACATATCTTGCGAATGCTGTCATGTCCTCGCTAAGCTGCTGACGATAAGAATTTACACTGCCTTTAAGTATTTGCATTTCTTCCTTAAGTTGTTTCATTTCCACTTGCATATCCACGAGTCTGTCAAAACATGCCCTTCATAGGAACACCTTTCACAATCATTCTGACCATTCATTCGATGTAAGAGAACAAATAACAAAATTAAAGTAGCATAATGACAGAAGTTTGCCATTGTAAATGATTTGATTTTAATAGCTACTGCAACAGCTGTGAATTCTTATAAAGCTTTCGTTCCCTAACTATATCCTGTAAGTTACTTTTCTTAAAATTTATGTATTTCATTTGACCTTGCCTATTATTATAGGATATAGTTGTTTATTTTCTTCTTGTCGATTTCAAAATAGATTGTGCTGATAACCGGAGTGAAATTTATGACAATATCATTTTAACTATTTTGACAGTATACACTAGTCAAAAGTTCTAAGTGCACACTTGATAAATGTTGATTTTTCAAATTATTTGATGGAATCTTTCAAAATAGTGTAAATTACAATGAAGAAGAATCAATATTCTATTAAAGCACACCAAAAAAATTAAAGTCTGCTTAACCAGATTAAAAAATAATAACATTTTAGCTCACTTGTACTCAGAGAGCAATTCTCAAGTTAATTATCATTGCATCGGCTATCATTTATGATCGTTTTCTCATCTCTGTATAATTTAAATTTCATGTACATTTAAAGGAAATACTGTAGTTCGCCATTCCATTGCACTGAAATATCTTCCTGTAGCTTGTAATGGTCTGCTGGGCACGACGAGCCAGCGCACGCTTCCCTAGTTTATCCATAACGTTTTTACAGGATTTCAAGGAGAAAATTCCTTTTTTTTCACAGTGTTTTATGCCAAAAGTTTTTGAATTTTCTAGCAGTTTGGGATGATGCAATTCACTATGATAGATGTGTAACAGCCTTTCCGAACGAAAAAATGTATTCATTTCGATAAAATTGACCAGTTTTCGGACACGCTTTTTGACCAAATAAACGTCATTTTCGAATAATTCGATTGTAAAGTTTATTGAATTTCTATAAATTTTAGTTTTAAATTTTTATTAATTGGACACTTATCTAACAAATGTTACACTAATATTTTCGAGTTTACGTTGTTTTACGTAAATATTTAATGACGTTATTGAGTATTATCAGCGTTCAACGTAGGCAACGTCATCAATCAAGAAAGTAATAACGTTTGATTTTCTTCTTAAATTAATAAAATATGCAAAAATAAGGTATTTCTTTTGCATTTACGAAAACCGTCAAGATTGTTTACAACAAATTTGAAGTTGTGCCAGTGAAAAGAATTTTGACAGCAATGTCGTTGTCTGCTGACGTCAACCGTTCCATGGTTACAATTTGTTGGTGTGTTTTTCGTGTTTGTCTGGAGTCGGTGAACATGTGAAAAACAAAAACGATTGTAAAAAAATAGTTTACTTTGAGATATTCAAAATTGAAAAGTGTGCACTTAGAACTTTTGACGAGTGTATGTTTAACGTTGCTGCCATAGATTTCCAAAGTACATGTTTCGTTCTGAACGTCCTTCAACACAGAATGAATGTACGGTGAGACATATTTTACAACCGCCTCACTGAACAAACAAAGTTACCGTGATATTGAAGCCACAGGACACGACTGATTGAGCATGTTCATAGGCAGTGATGAAATGCATACAATCTGTCAACCAGTTCCGGTTATGAACCAGTTCCGGTGAACTTTTTCAACTTTTTATTTCCTGTTCCATGAGAGAAAAAAATTCTGTAGAACGAGTGAAAATGCTAGTAAAGTCGCATTTAGCATTTGAACTGAACCTCTGATCAAATTTTACATTTGTTCAAGCGTGACATTCATCGCAAAAACTTAACATAAATGGCCCAAAAACGAAAAAAAAACGGTAATTTGCAATATTGTGTTTTTATCATGATGTTACCATCGCAAGCATAATCGGGCGAAATGGTATTTGCATTCTGCCTTTGGGACGGTTTCTGTGAGGCAAGCGTTTCAACCTATTCCGGATCAGAAATTGTGAATCAGCAGTTTGTTTGGAACCCAAAGCTGGTAGCATATTGGTCATAGGCACCCAACTTTAGAGATTTCCAAGATGGCAAAGTGTTCACAGAAGTTACTAGGTTACCAGTATCTACCTAACCACCATGGCCAGCTCCACATAATGAGGGGTGTTGTTGTGCTACTATGTGAGTATATCATTATTAGAAGTTCTAAAGTACTGTACATAACTATCGTGCTCAACCAAAAGAGAAGTTTAGTGGCCAGAGACGTAATTTGGTCAGTTCCAGCTGCATATACGAGCTGTTGTGTTCTGGTTACCAACAAACCCACATACTCAAATTTAACTCGAATGGCGGAAAAGATAGTTTGTTAAAACAGTGTTGACGTGTTAAAACAAAATAAAACAATCACGAAATTTCAAACGTAGAAAACACGTCCTCTTCACATTGTCATATAATGATGTCACGACTATAAGCGTAATTCGCGAAAATCTTTTGAGGATTATCCATGCAACGCAGTTGGTGGCGTGCACGGATGCATTTGTCTATGTGATGTCGCCGTTTCCATTTCAAACGTTTTGATCTTCAGTCACTGGCACTTTAAAATATTTTGAAAAGTAATATGCATTTCCATTGCTGTTCATGAACAGGCACTATAAAAACCGAGCTTTCAATTGTTTGATATTTGTCGTGTTCTATGGCTTTAAAAGTTATTTTTTCATCAATTAAAGATTGTTTAGAAATAAAATGCATTTACCTAAAGCCCCGGTCACAACCCGCCGTGCGTCTTTTGACCGTACGTGTTCTGCGGAGGTTACGTTCGCGGCGTTTTTTGTTCGGACGTGGCAAGAGCAGAGAGGACGCACGTCACACGCAAGGTGTAAGTACGTGGTCCGCACGCCACGTCTAGGGGTAAAAGGTTGCGTGCATCGTACGTTCCGTAGGTGGCAAGTGAGTTGTACTTGCTTACAACGCAAGATCTCCGTGCGATTTCCATGTCAACTTACGGAGGCCGTACTGCTCACTTACGGTGTTCTTACCTGCTCGCTCGTTGTAAGTGCGTGCAAGTGCGGTGAACGTGCGTTTATTTCGGTCGCTGTTGGGTGATATATATAAGGACGACCTATCGATACTCGAAATATTTTATATACCGGAGAGGTCCGTGCGCACACCGTGCGTTGTAAGTGCGGAGCACGTACTTGCTCTGTACGGTCCGCCTGAGTTCTGTGCGCGTTTTGGACGGTTGAACTGAGGAAGCACGGACCACGCACGGACCACGCAAAGACACGCAGAGGCAGTGCGTTATGCGCTCGTGGACGTACAGGGCACGCAGGTCACCCGTACGGGTGGTCAATCCGTAGCCCGCACGCAGCTCGATCGCAGAGAAAGTTTTGCATGCACTAAAAATGCTACGGCGTCTCTGCGTGCTCCCAAATCCGTACGGAGGAGGTACTCACCACGTACGGATCCCTGAATTGGGTCCACGTTTTAGCACGTAGACAGCACGCACTTGCACGTACGGCGGGTTGTGACCGGGGCTACTTATCTGTGCCGTGCTCAGAGAAAATCATATAATACAACTGTTTATTTATTGATGCTGATTCAATCTTAACTCCGGTCTTGAGGAATTCATCACTTGGCAAATATCATTTAAATTCTAGATGCAAAGTTAAGATGTTTAGACTTAAACGCGATATATGTTATCAGAAAAAGTTAGGTATCTCTTAGTTATCGCAATGATTTACTAATGGTGTAATTAAAATTATATAAAAGGTTACTTCCTTTTCATTTAATCTTTGTGCATGGTTTCTTATCTCAAATGTTATTTTTGCAGTACATGCCAACCAGTATTGAGTAAGTTTGGTAAACGGTAAACAACTTATTATGTACAGATTTTTAACTTTGTCAGGCAATGCTAAAGAAACAATCACTGACGTTTATATATCATGTTTGTTTTAAGTTAAGTGAATATTAGCCAACACACACTTTTCTAATTCTGAAAGTTTTGTATTTCATATATCTTAATCTATATTTTGATGAGTATTCATTCTAAGCATTTTTAGGATGAGTGGGGTGAAAATTACTCAAAAACTTATATATGTTTGTTTTCGAACACTGGAAGGGTAAGAGTAAGGTTGATGTTTAAGGAAGATGTTTTGCCTCTGTTCATTTCAAGGCGGAAACCTCCTGGATTCCTCTAATGTGTATAACATATGTCGGTTCGTACGTTTGGTCATGTATATTTTGTGTACATTTTTTCTTTTGGTTGTTCCCTTTTTATAAGTTATTTTGTTTTTGTTAATGTTTGTTTTTGTGCACTTATCATCATACCAAAGGGAGCATTATATTTCTGCACACAACTGCTTATTATACCGAAATGAGACTGTTGCAAAGAAATGATTCAATGTGTTACCCATGTGGGTTGGGGGTTGTAACTTTACAATGTATAATGATGAACACCATATGAGTTACAGATTTCTTTAAAAATCCATATACTACATAATCTAAGACTGTGCAACAGGTCCACAGGTGTTTAAACACGCATTAATTAATAAAATAGAACACAGTTTCATTTAATGTCGGAATGAAATGTCCCAGCTACATGTATTACGTACCCTCTTGACACTTGATAATCCGGAGAACTCTCTGCGAGAAACCATGCTCTGAAATACATCTAACATGATTCTTGAGCCCCATGTGTATACAACATAACGCTTAATAGTTGCTCAAGCACATATTGAACACATGAATCATTCCGAGCTTAAATATAGCACAGTGGTCCACAATGTTAAAACAAGATAAAATGACCACTATCATAAAAACACATACATCTAATAAATTACAATAAAGATATTGGGTTTACATTTTAACACACCAAACTTACCAGGTTTCTGGAACCTGCAAAACCACACTCCCAGAACAGAACTCGCTGTGACCTCACTCTGCTGTGCTAGTGTGCTTCAAACTGTTAATAACAAAAGAAGAGTAAATACACGCTGTCATATTTGGGAAAAAAAGTAATCGAAGAAATGGAAAGTTGTCATTTGCGACTGCCATCTTTCAGTTACCAAAACCGTACAACTTTACAAATGTTTTCAATCGAAATATAGAATAACATCATGGAATAAGCATTTCAGCATGCCAGCATTTACCTTCATAAACTCCTAATAGCCAGACAACCCCAAAACAGTAAAAAAGAAACTATTTTTTAACATGGGATGTTTATAAAGCTTTCTCCTAAAACAATGAGTAATAATGAAAATCGTGTAAACATTTTAACGAGTACTCTCACCAGAATAAGACACTTCGTATCCAGAAAAAATAAAACTTAATAGTTAGGATAACTTATTAGCTGGTACAATGTAAAAGGATCTGTTATACACGTATAACCGTGATTAAATATTTCCATTTTGAGGAAAAAGAGTATGTATTTATAATAGATCAATTTTAAAAAGAAATCACAAACAATCGGCGAAAAAGATAACCTCTGGGGTACCTCATTGGAACGGTCAGTGGCAATACGAAATGGCACTAAAGGTTTAAACCGGGATCAAGGGTTCTTCCATCTCAAACTTGTCCCCAACATGTTCTCATATAAACAAACATGTACAAGTATAAGCTCGAACTCTCTCATCAACTCGACAGTGGTGTATGCAAAAAACGTACACGCTAATGCCATTGTTAAGCAAAACATTGTGAGTACTCAATGACCTTACTGGAACACCTGGAGTTAAATAAGCAAGGGTACGATAGTAGAAGTAAAAGAAACATATTGAACAGTTGCGTCCTTTGACACGATTACTGTAGAAACCTTTACAAAATCCTAACGCTTATCCGTCGTGCAAACAAAGAAGTCCAAAAAGAGGAAGCTTTGTTACCTTTTGTAAATGTTTTGCTTTATTTACTGATCATTAAACCATAAAAGTATTTATAGCTATTATAAACGTGTATTTACCTACAAAAAACATGTTACTTGTGGATTCTTTTAAAATCAATGTGGGGCTCTGTTTTTAACGATCCAGGTAAGACGTAAGATTAACTAGCAATATGTTGGTACTTTGCTACGAGCTGTACAGAACTATAAAACTAAGAAACATTACGGGAGCGCGAGACATAATATAACCATTTAAAGTCGTTTTTGTCGTGGTGTTTCCTCCTTTATGGTCATGGAATTACCCTATTATCAACGAAGTTCAAAAATATAAAAATATTGAAATAATTCAGAAAAAAGAACTTCGTCAAAAATGAAGATGGCTTCTTATTTAAAGCAGCGCTGTCAACTGTTAGATGTCTACATATCTTATTTGTTTCATGATAGTCGTTTTCATATGTTTTTCCTCTTTTTACTGACAAATTGTGATTTTGTAGATGTATGTAGAATTAGTCTTTTGTAAATATAAATTCGGTAATTTTCAACAAAAAGACATCCATGAAAATTAACAAAGATGTGTGCACGCGAACAGTTTGCATTATTTCTCGAAGGCGGTTATTTACTTATTCATAGATAATCAAGTTTCATGGATTTGATTTGTTAATCGATCCACGAATTTAAAATCCCAACGATGTGAACTTTCAAATGCGGCATCAGCTTTGAACGCAAATGTGGTTAGTTTGAGACTTTGAGAGAGCCATCCGCCTTCTACATCATTATGTCTGCCTGTTATGGTCTACATATACACTGGTCAAAAGTTCTAAGTGCACACTTTTCAATTTTGAATATCTTAAAGTAAACTTATTCAAATTGAATGAAAGTTTGACTTAATGTTAATAATGATCAAACAACAATAATTTTTTGAAAACCGTGCATATGTATTACGTTTTACGTCATCCACGTCGGCATACGCTTTTTATGCATTATCCCCGTACGGCAAGCGAAATTAATTTTTTTACAATCGTTTTTGTTTTTCACATGTTCACCGACTCAAGACAAACACGAAAAACACACCAACAAATTGCAACCATGGAACTGTTGACGTCAGCAGACAACGACATTGCCGTCAAAATTCTTTTCACAGGCACAACTTCAAATTTGTTGTAAAAAAAATCTTGACGGTTTTCGTAAATGCAAAAGAAACACCTTATTTTTGCATATTTTATTAATTTAAGAAGAAAATCAAACGATATTATTTTCTAAATTGATTACGTTACTTACGTTGAACGCTGATGTTACTCATTTACGTCATTAAATATTTACGTAAAACAACGTAAACTCGATAAAATTAGTGTAACATTTGTTGGATAAGTGTCCAATAAATAAAAATTTAAAACTAAAATTTATAGAAATCCAATAAACTTCAAAATCAAATTATTCGAAAATGACGCTTATTCGGTCAAAAGGCGTATCCGAAAACTGGTCAATTTTATCGAAATGAATACATTTTTTTCGTTCGGAAAGGCTGTTACACATCTATCATAGAAAATTGTATCATCCCAAACTGCTAGACAATTCAAAGGCTTTTGGCACAAAACATTGTGTGAAAAATGGAATTTTCTCCTTGAAATCCTGTATAAACGTTATGGATAAAATAAAGTTGAGTGTGTTGGCTCATCGTGCCCAGCAGACCATTACAAAGCTACAGAAAGCTATTTCAGTGCAATGGAATGGCAAACTACAGTATTTCCTTTAAATCTGCATGAAATTTAAATTATACAGAGATCAGAAAACGATCACAAATGATAGCCGATGCAATGATAATTAACTTGAGAATTGCTTTCTGAGAACAAGTGAGCTAAAATATTGTTATTTTTTAATCTGGTTAAGCAGACTTAAAATGTTTGGTGTGCTAATATTGATTCTTCTTTATTGTAATTTACACTATTTTGAAAGATTCAATCAAATTATTGGAAAAATTAACATTTATCAAGTGTGCACTTAGAACTTTTGACTAGTGTATATAGCAAAAATACAAGAAACACTTTTATTACAGAACTATTTATTCTTATACATGAATTTCCTTTATCAATCACATGTTGTATTTAATTCATTTTTTTTCACTTTAATGGTAATTAGACAACAATTTGAGCGCACCTGCTTTCTTTGTATTACATAGGTACTATAAAAAAATCATTGTAATTATTGTTATAGGCAAGGGATCATCAAACTCTAATGGTAGTCACTTTATTGAAATATGGATCCCAAAATGACTAAAATATGTTTTCTTTTCGTATGATGCAGCTTACTAAAACAATCATCTAGATATAATACTTACTGACAGATCAAAGATAAATTCACCAATAAAACTAAATATTCGTTCGACTTCCTTGTCAGTTAGTATACACTCACCAAAAGTTCTAATTGGTCACTTTTTATCCGCATTTTTCATTAGAAAGACATTGAAATAACTGCTAATATGTTATAAGTTCCCAACAGCAGTCTTTAGTATAAGCTTTAATCTTGTAATAATTGATTTTGGAACATTTTGGCGAGTGTTATCCAAAATTTTGCTAAAATACATTTCATTTATTTTAATGGTCGAAGAACCAGAAAATTGCTCTTAATCGCTTGTTTTGTACGGGCCATGCATGAGTAAGAACAACAAAAACCTTTTAAATTCTCAGCTTTTTTGTCTGAATAAATAAATCCCTTCAAAGTAGGCGATTTTGCAATCACCTTCCTTTAAAGACTGTTCTTATTTTGACCCTGCGGTGTAAGTAAATGGTATTGGATTCATTACAGAAAACAATCAATAATGATTAAAAAGACATTTAAAAATTGATTCCAAGACAAAACAGTTCTTTCACAACCTTTCTTGACATAGGGAAGAAACGAAACAAGCATGCATAATAAACATATATGACTGATGACTAATTAGATTAGAACTTTGGGTGAGTGTACATATGGTGCAGCACAATTTATTTTATTTTGCGCATTTTCATTGGTTATGTCTCATATTAATGTTTTTTTTTCTAGATAGCTTGAATTCAGGAAGATAGACTGCCGTTGAAAATTAAAAATGCAATGTGCATAGGAAATGCCAAAATCATAAAAAGAGCCTCCCCACGCAGCTAAACAAATTGAGAGGAAAAGAGAGCATGAGCTTTTAGGAGAAACAATTTCAAATTAGACACCACAAAGAATTAACGATAAAGAGAACCATTTGAACTGTCAGTGGCGAAAACCAGATTCTAGGGTGCGACAGCCTCACACTTGTCCCAATAGGTTCTCTTGTGAACATACAAGTAGAAGATGTCTTGGTGAAATAACTTCGAAGTTCTGGTTGCAAAAATACTTTTTTTTTTTCACTGGAGCCTCCTGAATCCAATTCTACATGTTGTCCATCTCTGAGATTGATTTTTACATAAAAATTACGCAGCTGGACTTAATATTGAGCCAGCTTTGAGATAGATCAATACTAAAACAATCAGTGCGCATTGAAGCTAGATTGAAAAATGAGTGCAATATTCAGATACAAGATGATTTTGAGCTACATGTAGATGAATATTGGGTCAGCTCTGAGATCGATATTTATATAAAATGCAATATCGAGCTGTGCTGAATATTGGGCCAGCTCTGAGATCAATATTCCTTGCGAAACCCTGTAAAGTTTTGTTATTTATTTTGTAATAAAATGTTGTCTTAATATTTCCACATGAGTATGATTTAAATAACAATAGGACTGTTTTGCAAATAATTGTTTTAAATGAAGATTTCCAAAGTACATGTTTTATATCTTATTGTAAAATAGATGTTTTGTTTAATGTTAATCATCAACCACCTTGTATCTTTTATGTTGATATACTTTTGTATGTATTTTGTAATGTAAACAGGACTGTTGTAAATAATGACTAAGTAATATTGACTTGCTGCATAACTAGTGTACTCGAAATGTTAATTATATTTATGCATACATAAGTAAGTGTTTTTGAAAACTCTTCAAATTGTTATTTCCTTAACAAAGGAAAGTTATAAATTCAGTTTTTAGGTGAAATAAAAATATACTTATCGGTGCAAATTTGTATGCGCACCTAAATTATGTAATTAGAATTCACATATGTCATTGTACTTGAACAATATTTTGTAAACAACAACGTCAATGTAACTCACTTCTCACTTCTTACTTCTCCTCTCTACTTTTTGGCTATGTTTGGAGGCTGCGTTTCTGGATGTGGCCATTCTTGATATGCATACTTCACATTTTCTGACATGGCAGTTTGGCAGTAGCTGATCCAGCATTTCATTTAAGAAACAGGGTGGGGCCAAAAGCTATACCCCCTTTAAACAAGAAAACGCGGAATCAATCTGGAATTTACTAGCATTTAAAGTGCTTCTTCTTAAATTTTCAATTGAATAGAATTTCGACACGGCATCGGAGAATACAAATCCTGCATATCACAGAGAACGAAAAGTCAAATATTTAAAAGTAGGAAGTATGTTCAAGTGGTGATATCCAATGCACAATATCCAGATCTATATTAGCTAGCTGGGATATTGAAACCATCAAATTCATTATAACTGGGCCGAAATATTCGAACAAAAGTACTTTTTAGAAGTACTATTCATTAGTATCGCGCTAAGCGATCTTATATATATATTTATAATGTATATATATTTATAATGTAAAGTCAACTACAAATGGTATTGCAATACGCAAAAAATGTTTGTGAACTATTTTATCGTCCAGTGATAGTAAGCGTCTATCTGTTAATTTTAGTAACTTTGTTCCTTGTCATTACTTAAGAACTCATTAAAAGCATAAATTCTTAAAGATTAACGTATATATGGTCAAAAAAGTCACATATGCATACCAGGAATCGCCATACCCAGAAAATACATCCTCCCCACGCAGCGAAAAAGAAGATAGGAAAAGAGAACATGTTTTAATCAAAATTTCAATTTCAAATTAGACACAACAAACTGTAAAGGCAAAAGAGAAGCCTTTGGGTTACCGCCTTGCAACGGTCAGTGGCAAAACAATTTGCCGCTGGGTGTTTAACCAGGTTCTAGGGTGCACCAACCTCACACTTGAGCCGACAACAAACAAGTACAAGTTGTCTTGTCGAACTAACTCCAACCCGCAAACATTTTTATGTTTGGATGCATCATCGCTTACAACTCCACAAAATAATAATTCTTAGTAATAAATTGAATGTTCAAATAGTGTCATATTTCTGCAATTGTTTGCAGATAGTTCCTGAAAGCTGTCTTAATGAAAATATTCGAACTGTTTTATAATAAACCGTTATTAACAGCCCGATGGGTAACCGAGTAAAAAATAATCCTTACAGGTGAAGCCGACAGCAATAAATTTAAGGTGCTATGTTAATTGTCAATGCACTGTCATTGATAAAAAAGAAAATTATTTGATGCTCTGGTCTCGGAAAGATCATTGAGTACCCGCCCTTTGGCTTTGCAATGCTATTAGCTTCTTATGTTTTTATGTTTGTATGCTTTTGCATACAACATTGTTGAGCTGATGGGTGGGTTGGAGTTATTTCACCAAGACAATTTGTACTTGTCTTGTGATACGAGAACCTGTTGGGGCAAGTGTGAGGTTGGTGCACCCTAGAACCTGGTTTAAACCCCCAGTGGCAATTTGATTTGCCACTGACCGTTCCAAGGCGGTAACCCCTCGGGTTCTCATTTTTGTTTTTTGTTAGTGGCGTCCTTTTTGAAACTGATTATTTTATTAACCATGCTCTCTCCCCCTCTCTTCTTCTTGACTGTGTGGGGAGGCTGTTGTTTTCTGAATGTGGCAATTCCTGATATGCATCTTTCACCTTTTTTTAAAAAATCTCTCTAACGGCAAAATGCAGTTCAATAATTTTTGCTCAAATCAATGTTTTTATAGTATGTTTATTTTACACACGTTAAGGTATCGCAAACATTGCAAATGGCGAAAACAGGCTAAAATTTCAAAAAATGAATTTTGGGGGAAAATACTTATTGCCACCTAGATTTTAGTAAATAAATGTATTTAGCTATGGATGCAGTAAATATTTGCAAGCTCAATTTAGTCTAATTCATGTTCTAATTACCAAGCACATACTAAAACAAAAGGAAAACCGTTTGCCTGAGAACTCTGAAATTCATGAACAATATACCAAAGCAACTCATACCTGAAATAAGTATATGCAGGTCTACAATGTTTAGTGCCAATTCTTCAAAATAATGTTTAGGGTTTTCAAGAAATTTAAGGAAATCTTTCTTCCAGGTTCAAAGTGAAAGTAGAATAATCTACTTTCACTTTGAACCAGAAGTTAGATTTCCTATAATCTACTTTCACTTTGAACCAGGAAGTAAGATTTCCTATAATCTACTTTCACTTTGAACCAGGAAGTAAGATTTTCTTAAATTTCTTGAAAACCCTAACATTTTTTTGACGAATTGGCACTAAACATTGTAGACCTGCATATACTTATTTCAGGTATGAGTTGCTTTGGTATATTGTTCATGACTTTCAAAGTTCTCATGCAAACGGTTTTTCTTTTGTTTCAGTATGTGCTTGGTAATTAGAACATGAATTAGACTAAATTGAGCTTGCAAACATTTACTACATCCATAGCTCAATACATTTCTTTAGTAAAATATAGGTGGCAAAAAGTATTTCCCCCAAAATTCATTTTTGAAATTTTAGCTAGTTTTCGCCATTTGCAATGTTTGCGACCTCTTAAGACAAGTTAAAACAGTAAAGAATCAAAGCGCTGAAAGCGTTGAAGACTGTCGCGCCGGAGAATTACATTACCTACGCAGCAGAATGTAAACTCTGGCTAACATCATTTAATATGTGCACTCGCTAGAAACTGCATTGTCACATACTTGCTCTAGACGATAGGTTATTTCGAAGATTATTTTCTCAGCTTCGAGCTCAACTCATTAACACTCTTGCATTGGAACTCGTATACTTTGAATGTGAACTTAACAGCCCTAGACACTTCAGTTTTGTTGCTTATGTAAATGCAGTGAAAACGTGATTTCAGAGGAACACAAGAAACATTTTGATGCATAGCAACAAGTCTGTGCGAGAAATATTTTTGCAATATGAATCAGGTTGAAAACTTAAGAAAATTTCACAAGCCAACTACAACCAGTGTCGATTGCACTTGAAAGCACGGTGTCCATAATCAAGATAACGTGTACAACTAAGAAGGTTTTTGTTAGTTTGGATTTGAATATTTAGTATCGAGACGAAACATTCTAGGATACAGAAAAGGGAGAAGAAACACGATTACATGATTTCGAAATTAATCCATTATGATTGTTTTCTAGTATGGATCGTGGTGCTAAGTGTCAAGAGAGTATTGCTCAAAATGTGTTTTATGTAGTAAAGGTAAAGGTTAAAATAGCGAATAATTTTTAAAATATTTTATTTGACTTAGCATTAAATTGTCATAAAAAGCATTCATAAAAGTAACTTGTTTCTTTTTTTTTGCTTAGAATTAAATAATGATACATCTTGTAACGAATAATTGTTGTGTATATTAAGCTCTTTATGTACATTTTTAGACAAAGATAAACGCTGTGATCAAAGTTTTAAATTGGGAAAAACTGATAAGTTAACATAAAAAATTAACATTTAAGTGTTTCTTGCAGACCTGAATACAGTTTCTGCGATATTGTCACGTCACTGATCACGTGACTAATTTGTTTATAATCGAATTTTTGATATCTTTTCATTTTTGATTGAACAACATTAAATTGTTTTCTTGTTTTCTTCGTCGCATTTTCTTAAAAAATGTTCGTCATAGCTCGTAATGAAATTTACTTTCTTAATATGCACTACTTTCTGAACCCGCACAGCTATGGAACTTGTGAAGCGTAACTAAACTGCTTCTGCATATCCAGTTGTTTGTTCACTCTCGTAGCTGGACGTTAGCGTTTTGGCATAGACGCTCTAAACTTACACGGACACCTACTACAGATCACTCAGCATTCGTGGAATGGCGTGCTTGTATGAGCTTGAAACGTCTGCAAAACATTTCGGCCTGCACTCGCGGTGACCACAAAACTCCGCTTACTTGAATACGTTAGTGGTCGTAAAGATACACCGAAAGTTAACAACCGCGCTTCGCCGTTTTCTCGATTCCGTTACTTAATCCTGGCGCATGCGCGCCAGTCTTAAAATCGACATACCTAAACAATCCCCAAAATTCTTTTTGCAATGAAACACAAAAACGAAGCAACACTTAATATCAATCGAACAGCCTTCATGAGTAATGAGTTACTGACAACGATATTTAAGGACCTTTCTTGTAACAAATGTATACAATATGAGATATTTGTAAAATTGCGTTTGATCTTAAATTTTCTGGTCCCGAATATGGATGACACTCTATTAAAATGTTGATTTCTCTCTTCATAATCCGAAGTTCTTTTCAAGGACGTTAGATATTGTTGTCAGTATCATTTAACTAATATGGGCAATTTAACTGATGTTTTGTGTTGCTTTGATTTTGTGTTTGCTTACAAATAGAATGTCAGCCTAAGGGATTTTTTATATCTTACTATTTTTTTACTGTTCTATCTTGTCTTACCGTATGAAATTAAACATACGCTAACTATATTTTACTGTGCTAACTTGTCTTATCGTATGTAAATTAAATATACACTGTTAACAAAGATTTGAGCAAAGTCTAATGGAACTGCATTTTGCTGTTTAAGAGAATTTGATTATATTTTGTCTATGTAGTGATGACGAAAGGAGCAACACCTAAAGAATGTTTGCCTTTCTGTGTGTCGTTTTTGACTTTGCCGGCATCCTACATTTTTCATTTAAATACATGAAGAGAACAAGTTAAGCCTCCGAACAGGACAAATATTAAAATACTGCAGGCTCGGTTTGATAAAGCCTGTTTATGGTCAGTGTTGGAAATGCATATTACTGCCAATGAAAAGTGAATGATTAATGGTTTGAGATAACTCATTAACATAAATATTTTTAACATTGTCATTATTATAGCTCCCTTTCTTTTCACACATAAAGACTAACGTCAAAGAAGTCTATTTGAATTTTGTACAATTATGCTTGTATAATTTTATATAACGATTTAATTATGTTTAACATTTGCAATTAATACCAGCATTACAATGTATCATATCATTTACCTCGTTTATTGTACCATCACTCAAAATTCGTTCATATTACTTTAATTGTTGATTTCTGCAACAAAATGATATAAAAATACTTAAGTGGATTTATAATTTTCATATTTGACACATTCGGTGGCAAAGTTCCATTTTCATCTATTACCAAAACAAATCTTACGATAAAATCTTGTCACAGTTAATGTATTAAAAAGATAGCTTTCATCTGTTCTCTCTTTAGTTCCAATAAGTTACAGTGTTACTTATGTCTTGCTTATTTTAAATGTGTTTGGAAATATGCTCAAAAATAAAACAAATGAAATAAAATAAATTCATTTTTTGAATTGCAAAAATCTTTCATTTTTATTCCTAAGTTATGAGAAACAAGGCATGTCATTCGAAACTCGTATAATTGAAAAAAAATCTGCACATCTCGTTTGTTTAAAAATAACCATATTAAAATTTCATGTCTTCTAATACGCATTTTCAACGACTTGATTTATTAGGTCTTAATAAAGCATGTGGCTAACACTTAAAAGAATAATTTCAACGAGCGGTATATCATAAAGCTTTGCAACAGCAAAAAGTGTTCGACAGTTGAATACATCATATATTATTTCAAATCATGTTTAGTTACCTAAATAGATTAAGTTTTGATTTCATTGTATAAAATTCTTGATGGAAGGAATATAAACAAAATAAACACAGAATAATCAAAATAACACAGTAAAACGTGTACTGTTGTAAAAGACATAAAGGATACACTACAAGTATCCTTCTCCGTTTAAATTATTAGTAAAGGAATTTTACAAAGTCACATAATCCTTCGTCAACCGGCAGAGCTAGAAGCGTTCGGCACATCCAGGAGCAGACGCGGTATGTCAAATGAATTCTGCACCTATCCGTTGATTTCTGGGGTGGTAGAAGGAATAATTAACATTTTATGGTGATTTAAATACGGAAGTTTGTGTTGAAATCTGAAGTTAAGCGAATGTATTATAACCTGTCTGTGCTAATATTTCACATGTCGCATGCGGATGATTAAAATTTCCAACAGTATTTACAGATTTATGCAGATTGTCTATGGAGCATTTTGCTATAAAACACAGAATTCCAAGATTTCAATTAAATCGCGACAAAATGTTGTATTATCCTTTCTACCACTACATAAATCAACGGATAGGTGCATAATTCATTTCGCTTTCAAAATCAGCCGATATTTCTTTTGAAAAGTTAATCATTACTAGAGAAAATGATAATTACTAACACCGCTGTCAAATATGAAAAACTTACCGTGTTTGCTCCTGGACGTGCCGTCCGCTCGTGGCTCTGCCGGATAACTGCAGGGCTTTAGTTAAAATTAATCAGAAAAACATCTATTGTTGTATTAATTGCTTTTTCCCTTAATCTGTTGCGCCGATACCCTAGATTTAAATGGGGATTTTTTATGTAATGCAATAATTATGTTCATTGAAATTTTGAAAATTGTACCAAGCTTAGAAAAGCAAACAAACTCTGAAATGTAAACCCCATAAATGTTAAGTTTTAATTTGTAGTTATTTTTCTGTCCATCAACAACGTGAACAAAAGAAAATCTATTTACTTATTACTTTTTGATAAAATGGCAATGTAACATACAACAGCAAGTCAATACATAAAACTTATGACTAAAAAACGCTAAAAAACATAAAACGCTTATGACTAAAAAACAAGAAATCAGGACTTTTTCTATACCTACAAAACAGAACACAAAACAAAAAGATCACATTTACATTTGGGAAAGAATTGCTCGATCCACTCAGCCCTTTTCAAAATACCCCGAGTTTCTTCCTTTATCAAAAGAGTGATTGCAAAACGGTTATTTTTCAGCATGCATAATGCCTTAAAATACCGGAAAGTAAAATTACCGCAGGTCATTATTAAACGATTAACACATCTATAATGTTTGATATTAATTTCTTCATAAAATTATCATAACCAGTTTTCAACTTTTGTTCCATTTCAGAAAATAATACGGCCAGCGGGCGTGTTTCTTATTATGTAGCTCATTCTTATTTTGTAGCACCGAAACCAATGTTAAAAACCCTTTGCTAATGTATGGCATAGTGCGTTTATTAGCATTTTGATATAATAACCAGCTGTTAAAACTGGTTTACCTATCAAAAAAACACTCGGAACTAAAAGCACTCATAAATTATCTCTTACTTTCTATTATATTTTATTTTGTCTTGCCGGTGTAACGTTGTAAAGTGACCCCCGTAGAATAATGACCCCCCCCCCGGGTCATTATTTAATATAAAATATTGACTCCGCGGTCATAATATTATGACTAGGGGGTCATAATATTATGACTCCTCACACGTAGAAAAATGACCCCTCACGTAGAAATGTGACCCCTTATAGAATAAGGACCCCCGACCCAAACCTCTATGGTACACTTAATTATCTCCATCGATAGGCATCGGAGGAGTAATGGCACCCGTCCGTGCATGCGTCCTTACGTGCAGGTTTTTTGACCGCAATTAGACGGAATTGATCCAAGCTTCAGGGATTACCACTACCGATGTCTATTTGTGTGGAAGGAAAAAATGGTTAAGGTCTCCAACCGAGAATCACTTGCCCCTCACCGTTGTGAGTTCGATGCCTGCCAGGGTCGTGTATGGGTGACAGGCATACATACTGTGCGGCGCTCAGTTTATCATTTAAAACACAGGCGCTGGACTGCATAGGAACGTTCTATCAACAAGATACGCAACTACTTTTTGCAATTTACGGCCTGTTTGAATATTAATCATAAAAAAATATTTATAATCACAGAACTAGCTAGTTTTCAGGCGGCGAGGGTGGCTGGATTTCAATCTAGTATCTCTAGGCTTCTTACCAGAACTCGTCTAATCCTGATCTGATGTAACATACTTCGATAGCGTCCTCGCCTGGGAATCGAATCTGTGCAACTGGATTAGGAGTCAACTACATAAACTACTCTGCGACTGAAACCAAATATCTATTAATTATACAAGCAGAATCACTGTAAGTGCATGTTTGTTAGTGGTTTGAATCATTTTCGTAGTCATCAAAGTTGTATAGTGATTAAACGTCCCACGCAGTGTAACTAGTGGAACTAGCAATGATGAAATAACTTAAAATATTATTCTGTTTCCCTTTTCGTTGTCATTCGAAAAGTGGTTTTAGAAGTCATTTAGCACAAAAAGGATAAGCAATGCATGCAAAAGATCTGAGTTACAGGTTAATTTACAGCAATCTCAGAATATTATAAATATTCTTTCTTCCCTAGGACTGTATACCATTGGAACAACCTACGACCTACTGTTGCCCTCCTCCTTACCCCAGAGCAGTTCAGTGCAGCTATATCTAGCATTGAACATGTCTCGCCCTAGTTGTACAGCCCCCTGATCTATCTAACGTCAGATGAAGTAGAAAAATGTTGTCTTTGAAGTTGAAGCATATACAGCTACGTTAAAGCGACTTATGTATATTGTAATGCAATGATGATAGTTCAAATGAAATTCAAATGAAAGCAATTTTAAATTTCATTTCAATAGATGTAGACGCAGCAGCAGCAGCAGCAGCATGCAGCGGCTCCAGTAGAAACAACAACAACAACAACAAATATAAAAGCCATAGAAACACGACAGTGACTTGAATCGATATAGAGTTTGTCAGTAATAGGCTAGGTGGGGGTCAATATTTTACAGATAAAATCCGGGGGGTCATTATTTTATAAGGGGAGTCAGTATTTTATAGAAAGAGGTCATTATTTTATATAAAATAATGACTTGGGGTCATTATTCTATGGGGGTCACTTTACCACGTTACACCGGTATTTGATCGCTTGTCAAATATTTTTAACAACGCATAAAATCTTAGTCACAAACCACTCAAGATGTTTATGCAAAATGGCAAAATTAGATCAGTGAATCAGTTGGTGTCATACATGCAACTTTGTATTAAAGATTTCTTGAAGTTCGATCATATGTTGTTTCATGCGTAACCGTGTATTTCACAGTTCGATTTTTCAGCGAGTTTAAGATGTTGTTAAAGGAATACTAAAGGAATACTCAAAGAGAAATCACAGTGACAGTCTATTCAAATTGTATCATAACTTTAATAATTATTTATCAATTTGCAATTTAGTTTGCTGCCTTGCGTTTATACAATACAGGTCACAAATAATAACAACATTTTTTAATTTTTTTAAAAAATAGAAATCACTTTGTTTTAACTAAAACTTTTTATTGCAATTATCTAGAAGCTCGATTTGTTTTTTATCCCGGTAATCGTGTCTTTGCTAATTTTACTCCAATGGCTCTGGTCTTGGTAAGACCATTGAGTACTCGCCCATTTGGCTTTGCAATGCTTTTAGCTTCTTATGCTTTATATGTTTGCCTGATTTTGCATGCAACATTGTTAAGCTGATGGGTTGGTTGGAGTTATTTCACCAAGACAACTTGTACTTGTTTGTTGATATGAGAACCTGTTGGGACAAGTGTGAGGTTGGTTCACCCTAGAACCTGGTTTAAACCCCCCAGTGGCAAATTGTTCTGCCACTGACCGTTCCAAGGCGGTAACCCAAGAGTTCTCTTTTTTTCTAAAATTGTTTGTGGTGTCTTATTTGAAATTAATATTGTTATAAATACATGCTCTCTTTCCCTCTCTTCTTTTTCGCTGCGTCCGGAGGTTGTGTTTTCTGAGTGTGGCTATTCCTGATATGCATATTTCACTTTTTTAAACAATAAAAACAACATTATGTAAAACAACTTTGAGATTAGGATTATCTGGAATATCTGGTGTTTTTATTTTTCCAACTATGTTTAACCTCAAAATAAAATCCCAACATAATTGAATCTTATTTTCTTATGCTTAATTATCTGAAAAACAAGGAATGACCGTTAAATTTGTCATATTTAGTTTAAACCGTCTTATCCAGTATTTTATACGCAATGTCTAATTGTTTCAATTATCGAATTGTTCGATTTTTTACGAAACGTGCAGACTTTGAGATACTAACCAAAGGTATAAGTACACATATAAAACGAAAGAAAGAGATTTAATGGTGGTGTAAAGTTTTCAAGTCTAAAAAATATAGTTAAAAACGACACTTCAAACGAATCATGATTTATTTATCTGAAGGGTTTCCAGATTTTACCGATGCTCATAGGGGTCGACGATAAGTGGGCTTTATCCATGTCATATAAATTGCGGAGATAACGAGACGTATATTGTGGTGCTAACGTTTGAACTTTTAGAACGATTGCTGAATTGACGTAAAGACGTAAAAATCAAACGGAAAGATGGTTTCACGTGTTTTTGTTGCTTTACTAATGGCAGCATTTTTTTTGTTGGAGTTCTTCTGTGTAGATGCAAACGAAGTAGTAAAACGTTCGTACGAAGCACAGGTGCTGGAAAGGCTAATTCAGTTTGAAATTGAAATGCGCTCAATGAAGACAGATGTACAGAAATTACAGGACACGGTAAAGAAGCTAGATGCAAATTGTAAGATTTTAAAAATTGTTTACTGTTAGATCTTTTTTGTATTCAAAAGCTTCAAATTGCACTCAATTCATTTGATATAATTCGAAAAATCATTAACTTGTTCAGTTTTAATAAGAGCATTTGACCAATACTGAAAGACCTATGAAAGTATTGTGTATTTTCACTGGATTTCCTTATTATTTATGTAACCGGGAAACACCGATTTCATCTAAAAATGTGATCGCTTGTTACGAGTTTTTGTGGATTCTCTTAAATTATAATAAAGGTTTTATGTTCTCATAATTTCATAAAATTAAACCGCCAGTGATGTTAGTAAACATTCTAAAAAAAGCAGTTTTGCGTATAATTCTGTAAAAGAAAGAAAACAAACTTAATGATGTAATATGATGTATGTGGTCTCTAGTTCGATCCTGTATTTGAAATGCAAAGTTATACGAATTTTGTTTATTTTTTAATGAAAAGCTTCTTGCAAGATAAAATAGGTCACGGTGAAGAAAATCGTTTGCAATTTTATTGATGTACTGCAACCATGCCCCTAAAAGGTTGCGCAACTAGCGATGATGTACGTTCTTCTCATTATGTTATACTTGAGATTGATTCAATTTTATATAGAAAGAAATCACAAAGTGAAAATGAGCGGCTTAACACATGAGTAATTGCGGAAATGTGTTTCAATTTAGTAATTTACTCAATATTTTATTTTATACAGCAGCACTTATTCACAGTATGTTGACAAAATTATGTTTATTTTACTAGGTAGTATTCCTTTGGTAGCGTTTACTGCCTTTAATCCAACTCACTGGACAACTCAGAAAGAACAGATTATTGTTTTCCGTAATGTCTATACGAATGTCGGAGGAGGCTACGACACCACTAATGGAATTTTCACGGCTCCAGTTAGCGGCCTGTACCAGTTTACTGCTCATTTTTGTAATGCTGCGAAGAAGGCTTTTGCATACGGTATTTATACTGGCGATAAAAGAATAGCAGCAAGCACCGTGGTAGATAGTAGCGATTCCGGGTGTGGTTCTGTTACAACTGTTACGGTGCTTAGAATTCGTCAGACAGTCAGTGTGAGAAGTGAATATGAGTATAATCAGCTGCTGGATAATAACCACAGAGAATCTTCCTTTGTCGGGCTTCTTATTCATCTTTAAAGCTAATAAGTCTGCTTATACATAATGATGGTGAACCTGCCGATGAACTTCTATATGTGTTGTTCTTGGTTTATCCGCAATGCTTTCTACTGGAATTATTTCAGTTAAATCTCAACATTCTATGAGGCGCATCGAGAAAATGAGTCTTCGAATAGCTGAAGTCTGTACATTTTGTGATAAAGATAACATTATATTGCCTAAATGTGTAACAAATCATCAGAAAGAAGTTATGAGAAAATAATACATTTTTGCTCGTTCTTTCTAAATAATTCCTAATAAAGTAACAACTAAAATATCAGAACAACAGAAAAAATGAACACAGAAACTAATTCCTGTGACATGAATCATATATCACAGTCTTTGTACTGTTACTTATTCTATTAACCAATGCTTTTACAGCTGTTAGCAATCAAGTTTGTTTTTCTGATTCACTTAAATCCGCGTTTCACAGCTCATTTTTTAAATACTACTAGTGTAATTTTCAGTTTTCAATTTGTATGGCCTTGAGCAAGATTCTTATTTACGTTTATAGCACTTCTAAATTAACATTTTAAATATTTTGTCCAGCTTTAAGATGGATGTTTTCAATATCACAGCCAGTTTAGATAAGGATACTGTTTTATCACCACATGGATATACGTTCTGCTGTTTGATTTTTGCCTTTGTTGTTCTATGTAATATAATGAATTTATTTTGTCAGATTCCTTGTCAAAATTCTATTCAGTTTCGCATAATTATTGTTTTCTCGTTGAAATCAATCCCATTATTTTGTCTTAGGAAATTACGCCGCTTAACTTTGAATGGTATTATTCTGAATATACCGAATTGCAGGTTCCACGTTCACCCCCATATGCAAATCGTTGTTTGCGAAAGATCGAAATTGTACTTTTTACATGGTATTAGTTGTAAAATTGAGTTAGGCTTATTCCGGGTCAATATAAATGAAATATGCAACATAAATATGAAACAGAGCGTGTAGTATTTTCATATTTGTCGTTTACGCTGGCTTTCAAAGTTTCCATTTTATGAATTTTGTAACTGAAAGTTTTAAGGGCCGACAGATCAATTTGAATATCCTCCAAAATCTTTTTAAAGAACGTCGATGTAATTTGAATAACACACTCTTTTCGTATATAATACATTATCAGGTCTTGTATGATCTATGCTCTAATCCACGCTTCATAACAACTTTTTCTAAGGTTTTCTAATTCACTTGCAATTGAGGCAGGTCTTGTAAGTTCAAAGACGAACACGTCAGTATTTGGTCTTTTATTAAATATTATATGTGTATGCATGAGCATGTTATTAATGATGACAAAAAATAACGGACTCTAGGATTCTTTGATACGATACACCTAATGTTTCCACCGATCGAGAGGAGTTATGTAAAAAATTTAAAGTTTTAAAGTCCCTTCAATTTTTATAACTTCCTATTTTCTTTAAATAATATTGATTTTAGCATTTTATAATATGAAACTTCAAGTCGGAGAAAACAAGAAAATTCAAACAATTTCTACTTGCGATTGATTGAAACTATTCAAGGGAAAAATGCAGAATGCTGCTTTATTCTCCAAAACCCTGACGTATTTAATAATTTCATCTGTAGTCGGTACAGCATTCGGACTATACTGACGCGACATTAAACCTCTGCACGGGAAACACCCTGTACATGTGAAAAAATGACAAGATAACATTTTTTTCACGTTTAATTTGCTTTAAATAATAAACATTTCATATTTCCAACATTTTGACATTTAACAAAAAGCGAGGACAATCGTACGAATCTTGTTTTGGTGTTTTGACAGGCATCTATTTAGATAAGTATACTTGAATCCATATTTATACTATAAACAGTTTTTAAGTAATGTATATAACAAACTGTTTTTTTTTGTAATATTTTCTTTTAAATCAATAACATTATTACATAATACAGTTTATATATAAATGAGGGATTATAGATAAAGCATATTTTTAATCAAGGGCTATTTAAAAAGACAGATAGTCGATTGGTATGTATTTAGAAGTAAATATCAAAGATCAAAATAATGTATAAAACAGACAATAAATACAATGTTATTTTAATAAAAATAATTAATTGATACCAACAAAACCACATGTTAAAAAAAAACAAAATGTAAAGACAAATGTTTTAGAAATCGGTTGTAAAATAAAAGCAACACAACACAAATATCCGATAGTGTATAACGCAGTAAAAGGCTTTGTTTTAACGAATATAGTAAAGTTTTTAGGTTTAAACATATGTTCTAACTACTCTCATATTATTTCTCATCATGGAATCGGAGTATACTCATCCAAATGATAACTTTTTTAAATGCATCTATTAAATTATTTTCACTTTTATTTTACAAACAAAACGGGGTGTTAATGGAAATTTCATAAAAATAATTATAAATGTTGTATCTTATTAAGTTTTAGTTGAAAGAGTATACTCCGATTCCATGCCGAGAATTTAAAATAATATATAGGTGTAGTAAGAACTGGTTAAGTGTATGAAGACTCGAAGGTATTTTAGATATAGTTTGTTTATGATGCATGCATAATATTCCACAAGAAAAAAACTACTGAACTAATGAACAAGGAACCCAAGAAAGGAAGCCCTTCGGTGTTCATTTTCAAAAAGCTGGTTATTGACATAACTTCCACGGACTGTCACCGTTTGGCCAACTTCCAGCATGGCCAAGGCAGTTGCCGAACTACACGTAACAGAAACATTTTCGTAAGCACTGGTGATTGCAAGTTCTTTTTCATACACCCATAGGAACTGATATTCATCAACTACGTGACAATCAAATGCTAAACTATTTTTAAAACTCAACCGTTTAAAGATTCTTAACCACAGATTTGTCCAAGTCTTTAATCAAGCAATATGTGTTAAGTATTAGTTCTTGTTAAAGCTTTAAGGTCGTTAACAGAGTAATAACATAGAAATATTCATATAAAATAATAGCCTTAATAAATCAAGAACAAAAAGCGACACGATAATCACCCGACTGCAAAATCATAAAAATACTTTATAATATTTTACTTGTCAATGTTAATAACTAAAGTGAAATCCTGCGCAAGTATAAAATCTATTCAATTTCTTGATTTACGGACTTCCCGTCGTGCCACCGTAGTGATTTCGAAAACGTTGTGCTGCCCTCTTGAAAAAAATACCAGGTTATTCGTGTGCAATGTTTGCATTCATACAGTCCATTAGAATGCAACCTATCTTCTTTATTTTTACGATGTGACAATTTCCTTTTGTTATCACGAAAGATTGTTTATGTCATTGAAAGATCAAACTTCAGTTACTTCACAGATGTCCTGTAATCGTTCGATTAAGGCCTTACTCCATTCGTCATTACCTTGTCATAAACATAAACAAATAAAAATCTCTCAAACAGCACAATGCAGTTCCATCAAACTTTGAACAAATCAATGCTATAAGTGTATGATTATTTTACAAACAATAAGAAAAGTTAGAACAGTAAAGAAAAATAGTTAGACCAAGCTTGAAATCATCCAATACTTTAATCTTGAGTTTTAGCTGCATAATGTCATTATGAACAATGGGTTCATTTAACTTGGGAAGATGTCCAGTTCGTCAATTTAGAACAGTTTATGCTGGACGAAAATTAAAATCTTATCAACTTTATGTGACGCAACATCACAAAACTGGCATATGGCATATGTAACAAGTGCAGTCCCAGATAGACAAATTCATGCTAGCGTGTTTGATTGAGCCTGTTCATGGGCAGTACTGAAAATGCATATTCATTTCTACGCCTCCTAACCCCGGATTGAGCGCATTTCAATCTATGCACAAGTAGAAATGTACATTGTAGATCCATCGTAAACGGTATGGCATGATTGAAAACAAGTTGTATAATCACAAACCATGCAAAAAGGAAAAGCAATCTTTTACATAATTTTAATCACACAATCACTGCAACCCAACATGCAAATATGGCTCACTGAAGATCTAGGTTGTGTGATTAATTATTATATTATAGAGTTTATAGCTATAAATCAGAATAGTTTAATTACTAATATCAAAACTGGGTGAAGAAGTACTCGAATAAACGTTATTCATTTCCGCTGGGGTTTAAGCGATATTTTGCATCACCATTACCATGGGCTAAACTCCCCATGACCTTACACAAGATTGAACCAACATTCCGATCAAGAAAATAAACTTTTGTAAAACGTGATTTAGCTAGATACAAAGAAGATCGGTCAATGTGTTTATTTTAAAATTCTGTTATCTAAAACAATATTTTAATTTAAAAGTGCAAATCGAACGCTAAGCGACCGCGCTTAGCAACATAAATAGAACACGCTACCATCTAAGCTAGCCGGGACAAGCCACCATAAATTTTCGCGGACCATGCTGATAAGCATGACCTTTATATGACACCTGCAACCGATTGGTACCGTACTTACTTCTACACCCTGCATCAACTGTGCTTTGATTAAAGAATAAAGGATATCTGCTCAGACCGGATATCGATCCATTACGGCGACTGCACCTAGCCATATCCATTCGAGCTCGCTACTTGCTGCGCTACCGGTGACAATTTATCCGCCCCCTTCCCTTCCTCCCCTCCGCCCCATCTTCTCTTCGGTAGATTGTGCGGATAACGCTGATATCATAAATGACACCAGTAACAAATTTAAATTGATGAGGATACTGACATACTCACAGTACTCACACATACACCCCATCCTATAAACACGCGCGCGCACGCCAAGTGAAATGTTTCTTAAGGTAACCATTTGATTACCAGCTCTTTAATGGAATTAACTGGTCCGATGATCACTTGTTGCTAGTTTTAGGTATTCTTCGAATGCTATGTTGTTTCTGCTATGAAAATTTAATTCTTTTGATGACTCCGTAAGTAAGTTTGAACAAGTTTGTAGTAACTGCTCTTTAACTGTTCGTTTAATTAATTTATGCACGTTATTGGGTGTAATTAAATACTGGTTAAGCTAAGAAAAGTGAAACGAAAAATTAATGTTAGGCCAAAATATGTTGTAAAAAATTCATTAATTTGGTGTTGGTTTCCTTCAGAGTTAAATGCACCGTTTAAGAAAAGTATGACCCAGACGTATTAACACAAGGATGGCATGAAATTAAAACGCAGAAATTAATACTATCGCTATTAAAATTCACAAATGTGAATTAAACAGTTCAGAAAATTAAAGTATGTGTATTGTATGTATTTTATAAAACACAGCGTTGAATAAAAAAAGGCTAGCCTCACACAAATTTGTTGCGATGTTTTCTACTTCTGTTGTGTATCCGATTTGGCACAAAAGCACCGAGGCCCAGATGTCCAAATAATATGTTAGATTACTCAGTTAAAAGGCCAAAGAGGTATGGTTTCCAAATATGAAGCGAATCCCTTTACTATCATGGAAGTTAGTAAAACCATTTACTCATAAGGAACAGATAAAGATACAAAGAATTTAAATACTCCTTTTCTCATATAACTATTGACAGAGTAAAGAGTTTTACTTAGATGAATATAGATATTTCCTGATATTTGTAGTTCACTTTTAAAGACAGTCGATTTCATAATTTCAAACCGGTACATATAGAAGTATGAAATAATAAGCAAACGGTTCAATCACAATTGTCAGCAAATAATTGATTCCGTGACCTAGCGACCTCGGATTCAATAGGGAATCAATCATTCGCTCACCAAGGGTATTCCACAATGTTTGATGACAATAAGTACAAACGTGGTCAAGCTATCGTCCGACAATCTTTTTTGCAATGTCCAATTCTGTGACTTTTGCCTTTGTCATATTGACCTTAAAATCAACACAGATTATATTCAAATCGAGTGCTTTTCACATATAAGTTTTGATGGCTGTAATCTTTTTACACTTTTTGATTTCGCGAACTTGCCTTTTCACATTGTGACTACAAAATGAACAGATATCATTCTCACATCAATAGCTATCTGCATAAAATTTTTGGTGAAAGTAGGCAAAAAATTGGCATCCTCAAGACAAGTGTCCACAACCAGGCAGACAATGCTATAACATAATACTACCCGTCTTAAGTCGGGCGTAAAAAGGTCACTAAAATCATTATTTAATGTTTTTAAATAATTTGACTCGCCTTTCTGTAATATTAATTTAGTGTGTACAAAACATCAAAGAGTGTATTAGTCATATTCTTCCCTAACGTTTTCTTGAACGCTGGAAATGGCATTAATATCTCTTAGGAATATTCACAACGGATGTCATATGATTTAACCAGTTCACTGCAGACATCTGCAACATAGTTTCAACTTACAAGTCATTCTCCATAGTTCAAGTTCAACGTGAGCTTGCTGTCAGCGCTGCGTTCGCTAATACTTCAAATTGCTGTACCTCAGTTACGGACATAAAAATGGCTAAGAGCTGACATTTCGTGGCGCCTTCGATAAAAAGTGAAATATGCCTATCAGGAATTGCCAGATTCAGACATCGCAGCATCCACATGCAGCCAAAAGCAGAAAGGAATAGAGAGTTTATTGCAATTTGTCACTGGAGTTTTAAAACATGTTCTGGGAGACCAACATCTCACTTCTCACAAGTACAAATTGCCTTGTTTAATAAGTTCCAACCCACCCAACATCTCGACAATGCTGCATGCAAAAGCACACAATCATATGAAACATAAGAAGCTTTTTCATAGCATTAACAAGCAAACATGTGGGTATTTAATGACCTTTACGAGACCAGAGCCCCTGGAGTCAAATCAGCAGGAACAAGATGAAAGGAATGAAAGATACGTATCGAGCTTCTATGTAACTCTGAACCAAATCTACATTTCATATATGCGCCCTATCTTAGAATATGCATCTGTAGTTTGGGACGGTTGTACAGAATACGAGAAAACAAAATTAGAGCAATTACAGTACGAAGCTGCGCGAAACCTTACAGGCTTAACTCGCTCAGTTTCCATTGAAAAAACTTATCTGTCTGGTACCTGAAGATTTGGTATTAACTTTCCGCGATACATTGGAGATGAAAACCAATATCAGTTACGAAATGCGGATTATTATGCAACTATTCCAAGAAGAACAACTCTTTATTCGAATTCGTTCATTCCGTCGGCAACTTCTTTGTGGAACTCATTGCAACCAGAGATAAAAAATATTCCTTCCATTAGTAATTTTAAGAACATTTTGAAAAACTCATTGTTTGAATGCAACGCCGTTCCTGATTACTATTTTACGCGGTCAAGAATACTTTCAGTATACCATGCGCGTATAAGAAACGGTTGTAGTAACCTAAACAATGATTTATTTAACAATTTTCTAAAAGATAGCAACTTATGTCAATGTGGGACAGGAGTGGAAGATGCAGAACACTTCTTTTTTAAATGTTCAAACTACCGCGGTCAACGTATTATTTTATTTCGAGAAACGCGTCATCTCCATCCGCTTGGAGTAAGTACTTTACTATTTGGTAAAAATGAATTGTCCGACGAAGATAACAAAATCTTATTTGACTCTGTGCAGAAGTATATTAAAGATACAAAACGTTTCAGTTATTAGATGCGTCATATATTTAATTAAACTAAATTGAATGCGTGTGTTGCTGGGTCGTGCGGTGCGGCGGGGCAGAACTTTTGATATTTCATGACTTGCTTTAAGGTAACTATCAAATGTTTGTTAATTAATGTCACATTATATTCTATTGGATCATACTGCCATGTTAAAATTGTCATATCTGTATATGGTGAGGGCCAATTTTATGACGTGTTAAGCACTTGTGGCCCAAACCAATTTGCTTTAAATATTGGCAATAAAATATGTTTAAACTAGCCTCTATGTCTTTTCCAAGATTTTCCTTTAAACCTTCATAAACTCTTAAAGTCCTGCCACCGTCGTGCAAACAAAGCGTTTAGCATAATGATCAACTGTAGATGTGTTAATCACCAGTCATGCAGAGGCTGTAGTATAGCTTGTTGGTAGCCTTAACTTTTTGAACTAACAGATGTTTTTACTAATACGTGTAAAGCCTTTTGTTTTCTTTAATTTATCAATCAAATTTCCATAAAACAATAGTTGAGAAAAAACTTGTTGCAGTAGTGCTGTAAACTGCAGCTTATTTTTAGATAAATCCGGGTATCGATAATAAAATTTCCAACCAGCTTTCGTAGATGTTCATTCGAAGGACTGCTCATTCAGCAGTAGTGCTCTGTTTTGGATCTTCCCTAAAGACAGGTGAAAACTATGTTACACTGTGTTGTAGTGGATGTAATTTCAATGAGGTTAATGAACTGCGTTGTTGATAATGTTTTGATCTAGAAAAGAAACGTATACAAGGAATTAATTACATGTCAACAACAGTTATCAATGTTATAAAACTTTAACTTATTTATGTAATCATTGAATAAAAAGCCGCCGGTGATATAACGAAAGTCAGATGCGCAAGGATATCGTTTAAAGATTCTTGATTTTCATCATAAGAAGCCAGTTTCAGCCAAGACAGACCAGAAAATCTTCAGCCGAATTCATCTTAAGTGTTTTACAAAGATAAACGAAACAAAGAAAAATCTCATTGATATATCTTACCGATAATGTGACTCAAATTGTTTTGAAATCATCACAACTGCTTTACCTATTTGTAACAGGAAACAAATACATAAGACACGCAAAGACGCGTTAACTATTGTAAAAAAAGTACAGACATTTATGTAGATCTATTTCAGTTAAAGTATAATAAACATTGTATCCCAAACTTTTGTTGCAAAACAAACTCAAAAATGTCTTCATGCAAAACTCATCTTTGTATTATTTGGTTTCTTCTTATAAATTTTGGTAGACTGAAAAGTCAGTCCGAATGCGAAAGGTGTTCTTGTGATGGATATTTGATAGATCGAATCATTGAGCTAGAGGTAGACCGTCGTCTGGCCAAGAAGGACTTCAGAGTACTAGAAGAGAACCTCACGTTAGTTCACGAAGAGGTGAGGAGACTCGAAACTGAACTCAAACAAAACAAGTTTAATGCGACGGAAGTCCTAGAGAAAGGTAAGAGACTTATCACAATATTTAATTGAAATATATTTCGTGTGTTCTCCCTTTCACAACGTGTTAATATATTAAACGGATAATTACTAACAGAAAGACTATGTTTCTGTAATCTACTATATCACAAAGCAGTAGAGTGTTAAAAGCTTATCAGAGCATCTTCACATCTGAAACAAACACAGCAACATAAGAGTTTGAAGACAGACAGACAGACAGACAGACAGACAGACAGACAGACAGACATTTTATTACTTTAGGCTTACAAGACCTCCAACTTACTCCTTGTATGTCTTTCAAATCACGAAACAATAGTTTTGGAATTTAATGATGACTGTACAACGTTAATTCAAACACTCTAAGTTAAAACAGATTCTGATGAGAGATCGAACCTTTGATGCAACAGCGCTATTCCGCAGAAATACAAGCTCGCTACCATCAGCGCTTACTGCCAACCCCTCCCCCACCCACCCTCCACCCCCAAAAACATGTACAAAGAGAACGCTGATAAAAGCAATCCTGCGTTATATGACGAAAGTAAACGAAAGATAAGAGAAGTATCAATAAATAAGTTTGTCTAATGAATGAATGTTATTACTTTCAGCCGCCATACCAATGATTGCTTTCAGTGTCTACAACCCTGCAAATAAAACATACAACGGAGGCCAAGTTATCGTTTTCCGTAGTGCCTTTCTAAACGCCGGTGGAGCATATGACACCAGTTCCGGAACTTTCACCGCACCAGTCAATGGACTTTATCACTTTACAGCACACTTCTGCAACGGAGAGAACAGACATATGATCTTTGCCATTTTCCAGGGCGAGGTAGAGGTTTCCATAAGCGCACTTAGCCCATCGGCTCCTGTTATCGCATGTAACTCTGTGTCAGCTGTATTCTCGCTCCAGAAAGGGGAAAAGGTCACGGTCCGGGCAGGTGCTCACCAGGCCATGGGCATTTTTGATAATATCCATCGTCGATCGTCCTTTGTTGGCATGCTTGTTCATCTTTAAACTGTCGCAAATCGTCCTATATATACCACTATTTTTCGGCGTAGCAGTCTAAGCTCACTTTTGACCTAATTTATTAACCAATGAAATGTTGTAAATAATACTCGCATTCTATTATTATGCAGCGGGAAAAAGAAATAAACATTTTCGATTGGTAGGTTTTTACACCAGAGAGGCATCTCGCAGGGTGGAGAGGTATCTAGTTGGATTTTTAAACAATTAGTTTATTCTGTTTGAAACGAGTATTGCTGTGACGTTTAGATCTTTGCTATTCTGTTAAGACGAAAGATGTTGAAATGAGGCACACTCCAGTACAGAAGTCGTCATTGCATTGGTAACGTTTATTTGTAAAAAACAATACAGTCACTCTTTATCAACCTATCCAAAATGAAAGTGAAAGTATGTGGAACTGCCTATAATATGCAACGCGATATAAACAATGAGTTCGCTATTTAAAATCTCCTCTAAATTTATTTTATTCTTTCAGCTATTGATATACTTCTAATACATTAAGAATAAACAAAATCAACACCCTTTACAATAGGTTTCTTACATAACATTTATTCTTTATCTTTATTCTTTACAACAATTCTTTATCACGACTGAGGATTGTACGATGTGTTTACTGGTCTTAAATCTGGCAACAACGTGTAATGTGTTACGCGAAAAAAAACTTCGAGTTCGCTATTAAAGCAATCGCACTCAAGTCAGATCTAAGAACATGTTAGCGTAGCGGTTTTCAAGAGATGATTTTTATAAGATTGCTATTAAAGCATATAGCTGTCATAGAGTATAAAGTTGCGGTATATTCTAGAATTGTTTCATATTCATAAGAAATTCTCTTCAATTTAATAAAGAAAACAATTATAAATGTTTATTACTCTTTTATTGCTAACAATAAGTCTTAAGATCTTTACGAAATTTATTTATTATCTCGGATACATACTTTTTTATTATGTTTAAAGGTGAACAGGAATGGCCACATCCAGTAGACACAGCCTCCCCACACAGCCAAAAGGTAGAGAGCAAAATAGAGCATGGTTTTACAATAATCAGTTTCAAAATGGACGCCACAAACAATTAACGAAAGTGAGAACCCGAGGGGTTACCCCCTTGGAACGGTATTATGTTAAAGGAATTAATAAAGCCAAGACCTTTAAAATACGTTTTTCATAATTACAAATCAATATGAAGTAAATAATAGCAGCTATATATTGCATTATTTCATATACCATCTACGCCGTTTATCTTTTTTTAAAGATATTTCTTGTTCTCTCGTATTTTTCAATCTACATTACTATTTAACTGAACAATTTTTCTTAACATATGTTTTCTCTTGAAGGTAATTATATTTTATCAAATCTCTCTACGATGAATAATATTATCCGACATTGTCAGTAAGTTTAATTGGTTTATTTATTTTAATAAAATCTGTTGGAGCCGTAATTGTTTAATACATGTATGTTCTTATATTGTTTGTTTGTTGTGTTTTTTCGTTGCGGACGAATGATTAGAATAGTATTTCTTAAACAGTATTTCCAACAAAAATTTTAATCAACAATTATGCGACTGAGAACCAGTCAGTAGTAATAGTAGCATATGCGACGAGAACCAGAAAAGGCAGTGTGTCTCGTTTGGTCGCTACTTATCTAACCAAAAAAACCGATCTGCTAACCTAATAAACTCCAAGCTTTATTGAGTAAGTAGCGCCGGAGTACAATGTACTTTATTACTAGTAAATATATTAATACATACCTGACGCTGTCAATTTTTTAAACATCGACCTGCCTTGTAATTGGCCGATAATTTAGTCTAGATTTGAGCTGTGTAATGTCTTTAAAGTTACATAAACAAGGGTTTCATTAAATTGGGGAGATGCTTAGTTCGTCTATTCGGAACAGTTTGTGCTGCAAAAAAAACTCATCAGCTATATGTGACGCAACATCACAAAAGAGGCTAATGGCATATGTAACCAGTGCAGACCCAGTTGAGGCTCCCCGCAGTCTGATCAGGGTATGCCGTTGCGTGACAAAGGTATTTACTTTCCTTATTGCAAATAATAAGTTGTTTACTGTTTACCAAACGTACTATGACAATCGGGAAACATGAGGGTGCACCTGTACTTAATAATTACAGATTACAAAGTTTACAACACTTGTAAAAAAAATTTTTTTATTTTGAAAGAGGTAAAAATTGAACTTTTGTAAGCCACCGAACACGACAAATATAAAAGAATGCATGCTCAGTTTGAATAAGCCTTTCAAATGTTTCACGGGCAGTAATGGAAATGCATATAGTACTTCTCACACCTCCTAGCCCCTGGTTGAGCGCATTTCAATGTCGACACAAGTAGAAAAGTAAATTGTAGATCCATCCCAAACGGTATGGTATGACTGGATACAAATTTTATAATCACAAACCAAGCAAACAGATTTAATGAAAAAAGCAATTTTTACATTATTTTTATTACACCGTTAGTTAATCCCTGCAACCCACATGCAAATATGCCTCAGTAAAGATTTAGTTTGTGTGAATAATTATATTGCGTTTACAGCTATAAATCAGAAAAGTTAAATTATTAATATCAAAACTGGATGAAGAAGTACTCGAATAAACTTTACTAATTTATGCTGGGTTTAAGCGATATTGTGCATCACCATTATCATGTGTTGAAGTCCTCATGACCATACTCAAGATTGTACCAGCATCACAATTAAGAAATTAAATGTTTGTACTATGTGATTTAGCACGATGCAAAGAAGATCAGTAAATGTGTTTATTTTTATTGCAGTTATCTTAAACAATATTCTAATTTAAAAGTGCATATCGAACCGCTAAGCGACCGCACTGGGCAACATAAATCGTGCACGCTACCATCTGAGCAAGCCGGGACAAGCCAACATAAAGTTTCGCGGACCATGCTGATAAACAAGACCATTACATGACACCAGCAACCGATTTATACCTTACTTACTTCTACACCCTGCACCAACTGTGCTTTATAAATACAGTAATAAAAGATATCTGCTCGGACCGGAAATCGAGTTACTACGGCGACTGCCCCTAGCCAAATGCATTCGAGCTCAATACTAACTGCGCTACCCGTGACAACGTAACCGCCCCCCCCCTTCCTCCCTCCCCGCCCCGTGTTCTCCCGAAAGTGCGACGCTGACATGAGGTAACAAATTTAAACTGACGTTAATACTGACACTCTCACGCACACACGCACGCAACGGAATAAACTGATCCGATCCGATGATCACTCGTTAGCATTTTAGATACTCTTCGAATGTTATGAAGTCTTTGAAATATACTTCCTTTTGATGATTCCATAAGTAACTTTGATAACCTTTGTAGAAACTGGTTTTAAATGTTCGTTTAACTCGTTTATGCACGTTATTGGTGGTAATTTAAGAGTGGTTAAGCCGAAAAGAAAAATTAATGTTTGGCCACAATATATACAGTTTATGCAAAGGCATAAGTTTCAAGTGAAGTTTTAAATGCAGCTGTTCCTTAACCAATGGCTAGCGTGCACTTATCAAAAACTTGCTGTTATCCAAAATCCGGCTGCTTACTCAGAAAAAAAGGTAACAAAGGGAAGACGAATTTGCGTGATTGAGTACACGTACGTAACATATTGACATAACTGAAGAGGATATAATGGCCGTTCTCCGATTTTTAGGGGCGACTTTAGTGAAACCACTCAGTTTACAAACGCCCTTGTAACATTTAAGATTTAAGTATACAAAACAACTAGAAAACACAGTGTAATGATACTGACAAGAAAATTTTGTGTACTTTGTGAAGAACTTCAACTACTTAAATGGAAATCAATGATTGTTATCCGTTTACGCGACCAGGAAGTTGAAGGTCAAACACACTTTTACTAATATCTCAGAAAGTTTACATTTGTAAGTCACGAGGACACAACATATTGTTGCAAGTATCATATTACTCATGTGGTCATTTAAAATGTTGTTTTGTGTTATTTAGTTTTTGTCGATTTTTGTAAATAGAGTTTTAGGGAATTTTGAGATCTCGTTGTTTTTCTTTACTGTTCTAACGTGTCAAACCATATGCAAAATAAAGATACATTAGTAACATTCATTTGTGCAAACTTTCATTGAATGGCATTTTTCCGTTATTGAGATTTTGATCACTTTCTTTTTTATCGATGTATGTGATTGGGAGTAGTGTAGTAAGTAGTAGTCACGAGGACATAACATATTGTTGTCAGTATCATATTACTTGTTTTGTGTTATTTAGTTTTTGTCAATTTATGAAAATAGAAGTTTAGGGAATTTTGAGATCTCGTTGTTTTTCTTTACTGTTCTAACGTGTCATACCATATGCAAAATAAAGATACATTAGTAACATTCATTTGTGCAAAATTTCATTAAATGGCATTTTTCCTGTTATTGAGATTTTTATCATTTTCTTTTTTATCGATGTATGTGATTGGAAGGAGTGTAGTAAGCCCTTAACAGTTGCCACTCTTACTCTTACCAAGTGATCACTGTACTACTTTAGTGCAAAAAGTATAAGCCCTTCGTATTTCATAAGAGTCCATACTGAACGTGAACATAATTTACGACTTAATAAATTATAAAATCCCTTTGACGTTTTATAACAGGAACGAAACTTCAAATGAATCGGGATTATCTGCAGTATTTACAAAAGTAAGCTGATGCTCTTGAAAGACAAAAGTCTACAGCCAAAGCGAAGAAAAAAAACCCTACCGTTATATAGCGAAATACAAACCGACTGACGTTCGGTTTGCCACAAGCACATCTGACAAACTTGAAAATAAACGAAATGGATTCTCGAAGTATTCTTATTTTACTGGTGTTAGCATTTCTAAAAATTGATTTAGTCTGTGTTACTGCAAACGAAGTGGTTAAACGTTCGTACGAAGCACTGATGCTGGAGAGACTCATTCAGCTTGAAATTGATGTGCGCCAGATCAAGACAGATGTACAGAAACAACAGAATACTGGTAAGAAGTTAGACCCTAACTGTAACATCGGAACTTATAATTAAAACACTCTTTTTCAATTAAAGTACGAATTTAAACAATATAACTATTGATTTTGTCTTTGTCCTTACAAGGGTATTCAAATTTCCGCTGGTAATTCTTGTTATTTATTTACTAAAAGTTTCTTTCCAATCAATGCTTAAATCTAGCGGTCGTCGTGGTGCAAAATGAGTGTAATAGTGGTTTTCATAAAACTGCAAAACGTCACACCAGGAAGTTATAACTTTACATTTACACTTGTCAAAAGTGTTAAGTGCACACGTTTTAGTTTTGAATATCTCAAAGTAAATTAATTCTAATGAAAAGAAAGTTTGACAGTATGTTAAATATGATCTAATGATGATTTGAAAACCGTGCATATGTTTTTCGTATTAGTCGTCGACGTCGGAATCGATTTTGTTTTCCCAATGTTCACCGACATCGTACAATCGAAAAAGCACACCAAGAAATTAAAACTATGGACCGTTTGACGACTAGAAAACAAGAAAGTGCCGTCAAAATGCTCTTAACTGGCACAACTTTGAATTTGTTACAAAAACATCTTGATGTTATTCGTAAATGCAAAAGAAATACCTTATTTTTTGCATATTTTATCATTAAAAGAAAAAAAATCAAATCATATTATTTTCTAGATTGAAAACGTTGCTTACGTTGAACGCTGACGTTACTGAGTTACGTCATTAAATATTTACGTAAAAGAACGTGAACTAGAAAATGTTAGCATTACATTTGTTTGACAAGTGTCCAATCATAAAAAAAAAGTCTATAACTAAAATTAATATAAAATCATAAAAGTTCAAAATCGAATTATTCGAAAATGACGTTTATTTGGTCAAAAATGTTAAAAAGTGTGTCAGAAAACTGGTCAATTTTATGGAAATAAATACATTTTTTCCGCAATCTCCTCCGCAGAATTGTCGTTCCTTACACTCACTTTACATCTCTGCGAAAGGCTCAATGTTAGGATTTTTGACATAACTCGACAGCCTTGTCTTATGCAGTCATAATTATGAATATGAAAGCTTGTGGATGAACAAATGAATATCTTCACTATCTTTCATTTAAACCAAAGAAACCCAAGCAATTTTAAATGTAATTGGTGAACTTTTTTTAGTTAAAGTAAAAGTAGTTAAAAGTAGTTCCAGCCTATAACAGAGGTAAATGTAATGAGCCGATAGTGTAAGAGAGTGTTTTTTCGTTTGGAGAGGCTGTTACACATCATTCATAGAGAAACTCATCGTCCCAAACTGCTGTACCATTCAAAAACTTTTAGCACTAAATAATGTGAGAAAAATGAATTGTCTCTTTGAAATCCTTCTGAACGCGTTATGGATAAAATAGAGAAGAGTGTATTGGCTGATCGTGCCCAGCAGGGATGAGGAAGCTACAGCAAGTTATTTCAGTGAAATAGAATGGCAAACTCAGATATTTCCATTAATGTGCATCGAATTTTAAAGATACAAATGTGAAAAAATGATCACAAATGATAGCGGATGCACTGATTATTAACTTAAGAATTGATTTCTGTGTACCAGTGAGTAAATGTGTTTATGTGCCTTAATATTAATATTCCTTCATTGAAATTTACATTTTTTTGAAAGATTCTATCAAATAGTTAAAAAAAATCAACATATTTCAAGTGTGCACTTAGAACTTTTGAGTAGTGTATGTATATTTTTATATTACGAGAATGCACTTCACAATCATTTTGATGTATTAATGGTTATTTCACTTGTATTACATCAAATCCACATAGCAGCTTTTGCAGACAACCAGATTACGTTATAAACACTACTTTTAAAATTCAACATTCCTGAAAAGTTTTATTTGAAATAGCAATTGTGTGATGCAATTATTTTCTTTTTTAAGAACGGCGTCTAAAGTTGTGAACTGATGTTTAAAATCTCATTTCTGTTGATTGTGAACAGATTACGTCACAATACCAAGCATACAGAAGCTTAGAGGGGACACTGCTTGTCTAAATGTTTTGCGTCAAATCAATTATTGTCTTAATCTGGTCATTACTGAATAACAGAAGTCGACTTGTCGTCTTAAAATTAAACGACATAACCACATAATTACGAATGTTGGAAAAATTACTATTTTGACTATGCTTGTTGTTTACGGCTTTATGACTTGCTATAGGTCGACATAAAGACCCCAAATTCCAGAGTTATTGCCCCTGAGTAACTCTTAAACTGACCCTTGTTTGCTTTTGACCTGGTTAGCCAAATAATTATTATAGATAGAATGAATAAACATTCACCAAAATGTTAACAGGATGTGAACTTGTGCACCTCCTATTTTGCAATGGCCATTACTTTTAATTACTCAGTTATTGACCCTGAAATAGCCAAAATGATGAAAATTGGTTTGTTAGCTGCCTATCCAAATAACTATTACAAATAGAATCATGGAACCTTGATGATTTCTATGCAAAAGCTGAACATGTCTTTTCAGCCCACCTTCAGATGGTGGGCTTTTCTAATTAACCTTCGTCCGTGGTCTGTCCGTCCGTTAAATACTTTGCTCCCGGTACTAGTCAGAGACTACAGGGTGAATTTTAACCAAACCAGAACTGGATAAACTAAATAGGTCACAGGCCAAATGCGGTCATTTTTTTCATTCTAGAGAAGATAAGTTTGATCAAATATTGATGAAATTTAAAATGAATGAGTACAAAATTCGGGTCATCTAGCGGCAAAAATACGGTCAAAGGTGACATGCTAGAATAAAAGCATTGTCCCTGCTACAAGTTGACATTATAATGCCGGATTTCAAACAAACTTTTCAGAATGTGCCTCAAGTGCCCTCGTTGGTCCTAGCCGAAAGTGGGCCGCAAGATCAAATAAAGTCAAAACTATTTTTTCACCTTTAGACTAGAGACCTTCTTTTGACCAGGTCTTAACAAAATTTGGTGTGAATGTTGATCTTATGAGGGTGATGTCCATTAGATGACCCCTATAGTTTTTGTGGTCAGTAGGTCAAAGGTCATGGTCACAGTTGCCTTGAAGAGCAAAATATTTTCCAGGGACTTACCTAGACTAGTCAAACTTCATAGGTAGGTTGGTCATGTCCAGTAGATGACCCCTGTATCTTTTGGGGTAAAAAATATTGATAAAGGAATGCAATAAAGGATTTTTGTCAACATGCTTACTAGAAATAGGCGAGTCAGGAAAGATCGATGTACAAATTATGATGATAAGATGACAAAGCATACGTCGACATGATATATTTAAAAAAAACGTTGCACTAACGTATGTCAGAAAGATTAGTTTACATAGACAACCGGTACAGTTAATTTTCGTTTGTTATCATAACAAGTTGACTAACCTTAAGTCGATTTAATCATATCATCAGTGTGTACCATATACGTTTCCATAGTTTTGCTTTCGAATTGCCATCAAATATTTTGCAATGCAACCTAAGTCTTTTCGTATAACGGGATCTATGAGTAAAGTCGTCAAGACAAATGGCGACAAGATGGAAGTTTTTCGTTTTTCGGACATATTTAACTCGAGTTATGAAACAATTTCAAAACACAGTTATGAAACTTGTCGTGATAATTGTTACTGTGATGTCAAACAATTATGTAAAGTTTCAAAAAGGTGAAATATGCATATCAGGAATTGCCACATTCAGAAAAAAACAGCCTCCCCACACAGTCAAAAAGAAGAGTGAGGTAGAGAGCAAGGTTAATAAAATTATCAGTTTGAAAAAAAGCCCTACAGACAATTAACAAAAATGAGAACCCGGTGAGTTACCGCCTTGGAACGGTCAGTGGCAAATCAAATTGCCACTGGGGGTTTAAACCAGAATCTAGGGTACACCAACCTTACAGCTCTACCTTGAACGGTTACAGAGAAAAATACAACTTTCACAAAAAACTTAATATCAAAGAGAAAGGGGCATAACTTTGAAAAAACACAGGGGTTTTGCAACTTGTCCTGATAATTGGTATTGTGATGTCAGACTACTACGTTAAGTTTTAAAGCTGTACCTTAAACGTTTACCGAGAAAAAGACAATTAAAACACAAACTTAACAAAATGATGCCCGCCCGCCAAAAGACATACCCCAATCTAATTACCAGGATTTTTTTAAAGCAAACCTGGTTAAAAAACATTGTCACATTTATTTAAAAACATTTAAAAAGCAATGGAAATGTGCTTTATGGTTACTTGATAATTTGTCAACAGTGAAACAATCATTTTACTGCGTTTATACACCTATGCTGTTTAGCAATCAGATGGGCCTCATAAAACATCCCTAGTGATAGCCAGATGTATTATTGCAAATGAAAAGCCTGTATAATTATACAGTATAAAATGAATAGTCTGTAACTTTCCCTCAACACAGAAGATCTGGCTACCACAATACATCGACTTCTTTTCTTAGAAATGTTGTAAAGCTTAGAATTTGAGAGTGTGTATTCTTAGTTCAAGATCTGCAGTAAAACCGGTTTTAAGAAAACCACCCAAGGTATGACAAAATGTGGCTGTTTAACACAGGTGGCTGTTAAAGACATGAAAGTAATACCAAAATGGCTATTTATATTAAAGATGGCTGTTTAAGACAGGTGGCTGTTGAATGCAGGCGATTTTAAAGGCAGGTTCAACATCTTCAACATAATAGCAGAAAGGGTGATCAAGGTCGCACACAAGAATCACAATGTCCTCATGTGAGCATATGCAGAAATACTGCATAAAATATCTCAGTTGTCGCTTTTAATAAGAAGTTATAGAGAGAAAATGTTTCAGAAGTCGAGTTACCTTTGTGGAAAAAAAAAACAAAAACTTCGTTCTTGTCGTCATGTGTCTTGACGACTTTACTGATAGATTGCGTTATACGAAATGACGTAAGTTAAATTGACAAATATTTCACGACAATTCAAAAACAAGAGATACAAAATTATTAAAAAGTTCTTAGCATTTCGTATTAATTATTATGATTTCCTTAAATATTTTTGATCAAAATGAGAAAAAACAAATCGATTTAATGCAAAACATTTAGACAAGTAGTTTTCCCTCTAAGCTTCCGTACAAGCCTACAAAAAAATCATAATTTTTATTATTCTAAATAAAACTGTACGAGTATGTTAAATCTGTGCGGTAACGATAGTCAATATTACTATTTTTGATAGAAAGATGATAGATTGATTTTACATACCTTATTTATGTACTGTATGACATATGTTATTTTTCATAAGTTAACAATACTAATAAGTGCCGACTTGTGCTAGGGTGATAGCAAAGACGTGAGATACTTATAGGTTACTACGATAGATCAGATGTATCCTTCGTAAATTATGTTATGAAATAATCGGTGTTGTTTTAAACTGATTTTGACACCTTTATTGAATACATTCTATTATGTTTGTAGGCAAAGTTCCTTTGATAGCGTTCAGTGCATACAATCCGGCTGACTGGACACCCCAAAACGGACAGGTTGTCGTGTTTAAAAGTGTCTACATGAATGTCGGCGAAGGTTACGACACAACTTATGGAATTTTCACGGTTCCAGTCCGCGGTCTTTACCAGTTTACTGCTCATTTTTGTAATGGCGGTGATAGACCGATTGCATTTGGCATTTATATCGGCGGGATAAAAATCGCGGCCAGCACTGTTTTCGATGCTGACTATTCAGGCTGTGGTTCTGTGACAGCTTTAACAATGTTGGAAGTCCGCCAGACAGTCACTGTGAGAGGAGACTACGTTGGAAATCTGTTGTATGAAAATGAACATAGGAAAGCCTCCTTCATAGGGGTTCTTATCAACATGTAACGAAGATGACTTTATCATTAAACTTTTAATATAGCCAATGAAGTATTTTTTATTTCAGTATTTTTTCTAACTTTGTAAATCATTATTATAAAAGAACCACTGCAATTGTTAAATTAAGCCTATATGTACTAGATTTCGTTTGAACACAATCGCAGTTCATTATGATTTGTTTTATTCAATTTTCATATCGCAATTCATAATTTATAATATTAGGATAAAGCTAATGGGAAAAGTTAAATGAAATGGTACAATTCTCGATACAGACATGCAGTGTGTGCATGCATGCTTGCGTGCGTGTGTGTTATTATTTTTTACATTGCAATCGTACAACACAGCAAGTGTTATATTTGGTTTCATGTATAAGAACGCAATGATATTTTGACTCCATATTTTACTTCCTGCATACATTATCAATCGACTGGGCATTGGTGAATTTCAACCATGAAAGTGCCGAATATTGTTGAGTATCTACCGTTTAACTTTCATTGAAAGTGCTTGCAAAATAATCCAAGACAGCTATTTTTAGCTTTATAATTATAAAACAATAAAATGACATCGTGTGTTTGTAAAATGTTCAGAAATAAAATTAATGTTGTTTACGTTTCCCGTACATTGAGAAAGAGATAAAGTTATAAAGAATTTGAATATTCTTTTTTTCTCACTATTGACAGAGTAAAGAGTCTCAAAAAAGAGAACCGTATGGGTTAGCGCCTTGGAACAGTCAGTGGCAAAATAATTTGCTACCTGGGGTTTAAACCAGGTTCTAGGGGTGCACTATATAATTTATTATACCTGTTTGTGTTAACTGAATACCTATTATGATATTATTTTTATAATTATATATGAAGCTGTCTTTATGTTTACTGGTATCGTAAATTAATTTAATTTCAGATTGTGAGTGGGGTTTTTCCACCTTATCAAGAGTGAAGACAAAGCTTAGAAGCAGGCTTAACAATTCAACATTAAATTCATTGTTACTGACATCCATGGAAGGTCCTGATGTACTGAAGTTTGATTACAATAAGGCAGTCAGCACTTGGGCCCAAGAAAAAAAGAGGCGTCTGAAAGTTTAATCCTAATCCTGTCAGTTTTAATGAAACACTGAGTTTGATATGTGTGAGATATCTTGGACAATGAAGGTGAAAAACTAACTATACAGAGTATATAGTATAAACTTTGGTACAAATATAAAACTGTATAAAATGATAGTTAAAAAATAAAGTTTCGCGAGCTAAAATACACGAACAGTCCAGCGACAACCCTTCCGAAAATCCTGGGGAGATCGTAAGTAAGTTGGCGAATATTTTTGTAAATACATTGTTGCGATCGACGTAAAAATTAAGATTGTACCTGTTTCAGTCTCTTAAGGTACGTGAGCCTTGTGCATTTCATTGTTGACACTACTCAGTTGTGGCGGAGCCTGATCATCGTTATTCTAGCAAAATTTAACCACTAATCATACGCTCCTGCATCAAAAAGATTAAGGTGAAAAAAAAAGTGGAAAACCTAATTTCCTTGCATCAAAATACAAGTACCTGCATCTATTGAAATCCCTGAATATACTGAATTATTTGCTTATGTTGAGGATAGTAACTGTCACAAAGTTTAACGAAAAAAATCACACATAGTTTCATATGTTTAAAGTAATGATATCTGTGCAGGGCAAGTTCGATTCAACCAGCGTGCCAGTCTTTCAACGCTTTCAGCGCTTTGATTACATATAAGTTTTGATGGCTTTAAGCTTTTCGCGACATTGACTTTTCACCTTGTGACTACACAATGAATAAAAATCATTCTCACATCTAGAGCTTTGAATTGACATACTTATACAAACATGCTCTCTCCCAGGAAACATTTGACGTCGAAAAGACGTTGGATTAACGTCAGACAACTCCATGTGTCTTATACATGTAATGGGCTTGCATTTCAACAAGATTTAAGCAAAAACAAGAATTTAACAACAAACTACGAATACGAAAAACTTACTTGCTAAATCCTTCTTCTCTGGCAAATATAAAATATTCCTTTTCCACTTCTGTGTTTGTTTGGCGACTTTGTCTTTGTACTTTGTTTCTTTGTTTCAAATGGCGCAGATTGTTTACATTTAGATTCGGTTGTACAGGTTTCTATAATATCCCTTCCACTCAACAGCAAACCATACAAATTGAGAAATATTTTTTTCCGTATTTTGTTTAATTGAATTTTTGCAAATGTATAGAAAATTTGGGGAAAAAAATAGTTATTCGAAAATAAATATTCCTAGTGGGTTAAGAAGTCAAATATCTGACCAAAAACCGACGTCTATCCGACGTCATTTTCCGACGTCTAAACGCCGTCGCATTTTCGACGTCGCGACCAAAATCCAACCTAAATCCAACGTCGTTTTGACGTCAGGTGTTTACTGGGCTCTCTCATCATCTCTTCTTTTTCGCTGCGTTACTTTGTGTCTACATAATTTTTTATGAAAGTAGGCTAAAAATTTGCAAGTTATCTTCCTGACATACAAGTGTCCACAACCAGGCGGACAACACCATAACGTAATACTACTCGTCTCAAGTCAGGCGTAAAACGTCCACTAAAATTCATTAATTAACGTTTTTAAATGTTTTGACTTGCTTTCTGTACTATTCATTTAGTGTATACAAAACATCAGAGAGTGTATAAGTCTAACGTTTTCTTAAACGCTGGTAATGACTGATATCGCTTTGAAATATTTACAACGGCTGTCATATGATTTAACCAGTTCACTGCAGACTTCTGCAAAGTAGTTTCAACTTCAAGTCATTCGCCATATTTCAAGTTCAGCGTGAGCTTGCTGTCAGCGCTGCGTTCGCTAATACTTCAAATTGGTGTAGCTCAGTTACGGACATAACCAATGGCTAAGAGGTGACATTTCGTGGCGCCTTCGATAAAAAGTGAATTAAGCCTTTCAGAAATTGCCAGATTCAGACATCGCAGCATCCTCGTGCAGCCAAAAACAGAAAGGAAAAGAGAGTTTATCAATTTTAATAAGACATAAAAAATTAACAAAAAAAAACAGGAGGGGCAGAACTGGAACGGTCATTGCAATTTGCCACTGGAGTTTTAAAACATGTTCTGGGTGACCAACATCTCACTTCTCACAAGTACAAATTGCCTTGTTTAATAAGTTTCAACCCACCCAACATCTCGACAATGCTGCATGCAAAAGCACACAATCATATGAAACATAAGAAGCTTTTTCATAGCATTAACAAGCAAAATGTGGGTATTTAATGACCTTTACGAGACCAGAGCCCCTGGAGTCAAATCAGCAAGAACAAGATGAAAGGAATGAAAGATACGTATCGAGCTTCTATGTTTTTTCCAAGATTTCCCATTAAACCTTCATAAAGTCCTGCCACCGTCGTGCAAACAAAGCGGTGAGTATAATGATCAACTGTAGATGTGTTAATCACCAAGCATGCAGATCGCTGTAGTATATCATGTTGGTAACCTTTCTTTTTGAACTTACAGATGTTTTACGAATAACGTGAAGAATTAATAATTGCCTTTTTACTTTTAAATTTATCAATCAAATCTCCATAAAACAATAGTTGAGAAATATCATGTTGCAGTAGTGTTTGTAAACTGCAGCTGTATTTTTAGATAAATCCGGGTATCTACGATAAAATTTGCAACCAGCTTTCGTAGATCTTCATTCGCAGGTCTGCTCATTCAGCAGTAGTTGTTTTGGATCTTCCCTAAGGACAGGTGAAAACTATGTTACAATGTGTTGTAGTGGATGTCATTTCACTGAGTTTAATGAACTCCGTTGTTGATAATGGTTTAATCAAGAAAAGAAACGTATACAAGGAATTAATTACATGTCAATAACGGTTATCAATGTTATAAAATTATAACTTATTTATGTAATCATTGAATAAAAAGCCGCCGATGATATAACGCAAGTCAGATGCGCAATGATATCGTTTAAAGATTCTTGATTTTCATAATAAGAAGCCAGTTTCAGCCAAGCCCGACCAGACAATCTTCAGCCGAAATCATCCTAAGTGTTTACAAAGATAAACGAAACAAAAAAAATCTCATTGATACAATCATATGAAATATTGTATCGATAGTGTGACTCCCATTGTTTTGAAATCATTCGAACTGCTTTACCTATTTGCAACAGGAAACAAATACATAAGACACGCAAAGACGCGTTAAATATTGTAAAAAATACAGACATTTATGTAGATCTATTTCAGTTAAAGTATAATAATTGTATTCCAAACTTTTGCTGCAAAACTAACTCAAAAATGTCTTCATGCAAAACTCATCTTTGTATTATTTGGTTTCTTCTTATAAATTTTGGTAGACTGAAAAGTCAGTCCGAATGCGAAAGGTGTTCATGCAATGGATATTTGATAGACCGGATCATTGAGCTAGAGGTGGACCGTCGTCTGGCCAAGAAGGACTTCAGAGTACTAGAAGAGAACCTCACATTAGTTCGCGACGAGGTGAGGAGACTCGAAACTGAACTCAAACAAAACAAGTTAAATGCGACGGAAGTCCTAGAAAAAGGTAAGAGACTTACTCACAATATTTAATTGAAATATATTTCGTGTGTTCTTACTTTAACTACGTGTTAATGTATTAAACGGATAATTACTAACAGAAAGACCATGTTTCTGTAATCTACTATATCACAAAGCAGTAGAGTGTTAAAAGCTTATCAGAGCATCTTCACATCTGAAACAAACACCGTGACAGCAACATAAGAGTTTGAAGATCGACAGACAGACCGACAGACAGACCGACAGACAGACAGCTGACGGACAGACAGACAGACAGACAGACATTTTATTACTTTAGGCTTACAAGACCTCCAACTTACTCCTTGTATGTCTATGAAATCACTTAACAATAGTTTTGGAATTTTATGATGACTGTAACGTTAATTCAAACACTTTAAGTAAAACAGATTCTAATGAGAGATCGAACCTTTGTGGCAACAGCGCTATTCCGCATAAATACGAGCTCGCTACCATCAGCGCTTACTGCCAACCCCCCCCCCCCCCCCGTCCCCTCCACCCCCCAAAAATGTACGAAGAGAACGCTGATAAACGCAATCCTGCGTTATTTGATGGCGGCAAACAAAAGATAAGAAATATCAATAAATGAGTTTGTGTAATGAATGAATGTTATTACTTTCAGCCGCCACACCAATGATTGCTTTCAGTGTCTACGAACCTCCAAATATAACATACAATCAAGACCAGATTATCGTTTTTCGTAGTGCCTTTCTAAACGCCGGTGGAGCATATAACACCAGTTCCGGAATTTTCACCGCTCCGCTCAAGGGACTCTATCACTTTACAGCACACCTCTGCAACGCAGTTGGCAAGTTTATGATCTTTGGAATTTTCCACGGAGAAATTGAGGTTGCCATAACCACAACAAGCCCACCCAATATTACCACATGTAATTCTGTGTCAGCTGTAACCTCGCTCCAGAAAGGGGAAAAGGTCACAGTCCGGGCAGGTGCTTTCCAGAACATGGGCATCTTTTTTAATAACCATCGTCGATCGTCCTTTGTTGGCATGCTTGTTCATCTTTAAAGTGTCGCAAAATCGCCCTATATATATTTTTCACTCGTTTTGTTCAATTTACATTACTATTTAACTGAACAATTTTTCTAAAATTTTCTCTTCAAGGTTTATTTTATCAAATCTCTCTACGATGGATTATATTATCCCACATTGTCAGTAACTTTAATTGATTTTTTATATTAATAAAATCTGTTACAGCCGTAATTGTTGTATATTTTCTTATATGTATTGGTATTTTTTTCGTTGCGTACGAATGGTTACAAAAGTATTGCACAGAAAAATTTTAAGCAACAAATTATGCGACCGAGAACCAGTCAGTAGTTATGGTAACATATGCGACGAGAACTAGAAAAGGCAGTGTGTCTCGTTTTGGTCGCTACTAACCTAACAAATATCAAAGCGCTGAAAGCGTTGAAATACTGGCGCGCTGGTTGAATCGAACATGCCCTGCACAGATATCATTACTGTAAACATATGAAACTATGTGTGATTTTTTCGTTAAACTTTGTGACAGTTACTAACATCAACATTAGCAAATAATTCTGTATATTCAGGGATTTCAATAGATGCAGGTACTTGTATTTTGATGCAAGGAAATTAGGTTTTCCACTTTTTTTTCACCTGAATCTTAGGCGGGGGTCTTTTTGATGCAGAAGCGTATGATTAGTGGTTAAATTTTGCTAGAATAACGATGATCAGGCTCCGCCACAACTGAGTATTGTCAACAATGAAATGCACAAGGCTCACGTACCTTAAGAGACTGAAACAGTTACAATCTTAATTTTTACGTCGATCACAACAATGCATTAACAAAAATATTCGCCAACTTACTGACGGTCTCCCCAGGATTTTTGGAAGGGTTGTCGCTGGATATTTCGTGGATTTAAGCTCGCGAAACTTTATTTTTTAACTATCATTTTATACAATTTTATATTTGTACCAAAGTTTACTGCAAAAACTGTATATAGTAGATGTTTTTTTTTATCTCTTTAGAGCCAAGAAAGGTACAAAGTTAAAAAACATAAATAATGTGAAACAATGTGTAAACATTATGTCAACATGTGTTTTAATAACATAAACTGATCTGATCTCAAGTTACAATGTCAACTATATACTCTGTATAGTTAGTTTTTCACCTTCATTGTCCAAGATATCTCACACATATCAAACTCAGTGTTTCATTACAACTGACAGTATTAGGATTAAACTTTCAGAAGCCTCTTTTTTTCTTGGGCCCAAGCGCTGACTGCCTTATTATAATCAAACTTCAGTACATCAGGACCTTCCATGGATATCATGAACAATGAATTTAATGTTGAATTGTTAAGCCTGCTTCTAAGCTTAGTCTTCACTCTTGATAAGGTGGAAAAACCCCACTCACAATCTGAAATTAAATTAATTTACGATACCAGTAAACATATAGATAGCTTCACATATATAAAAATAATATCATAATAGGTATTCAGTTAACACAAACAGGTATAATAAATTATGTAGTGCACCCCAAGAACCTGGTTTAAACCCCTAGTAGCAAATTATTTTTCTACTGACTGTTCCAAGGCGCTAACCCCTACGGTTCCCCTTTTTTGTTAAACAATCAACAAACAAATCATTTATTTTCCTCTCTTCTTTTTGCTGCAGGGGAGGCTGTGTTTTATGAGTGTGGCGATTCCTGATATGCATATTTCCCTTTTTTTATATAGAAAGCATGAAATTGAGTTATTTTATTTATTTAATGCAAGTCACAAGGCTAAGTAAATATATATAAAAAAGTCATTGCCAACTTCTTGCAACCAGAAGTAGACTTTCTTCCGCTTAGGATCGACACCTGACTGGATCGAACTGGCTGTTCGAGGTAGCCGGCGTTGATTCAGTGTCTCGGCATGTTGGGGTACCGCGTCCGGCGTCGGAGTAATTTCACGACGTGAAGGGGTACTTGGCGTCGTAAGAGTCGCTCTTGAAGGGCTATCCGGAAATGATCTCGATCTCATTTCTAGAATTTTGAAGTTCAGAATGCCCGATGGAGTTGGCATCAGCCTCACAAGGCCGGTTTCTCTTGAAATAAGATAGAATTGACGAGTCGTCGTTCTTTCGCGCATGCATACTTGAAAATGTGTCCGACGAAAATGAACTGATCGTTACGATGATAGCGCAGTAAAATGCCACAGAATGTATTTCTTTTGCAATTTAAGTTCTAAATGCAACTTGCCAATAGATTTGTTTAAAACAAATCCATTATCGCACAATTATTTTCATACATGTATACAGTACAATTTTCGAAGTGTTTGTCTTCTAATCACAGAACTAAGAATAACCAAATAATTACTCATGATCGCATCTCATTAAAATCATTGATTATTATGTTAAACACACCGGGTTCCGCTATTAATTGAGAATATCAAGAGTCAACAGAGCCAAAATACGATCAAACGACACCGACAGACTTGCGAATTCACCACGTGGAGAGGCGGAGTTATCCAGCTGATAGTAAAGAAATCGATTGTGATTGGTCAAATCGCCCATTGCTTAACCTTGAATGAGGTGTGTATTGAATAGCGACCTGTGTTTACAATGCAAGAAACAGAAAATTATGACATGTTGATTTTGAATAAACGGATGTCGGCGAATTTAACACTTGTTGGAAATAGATCAAAGCTTGTTAACGGTTGTCTGGGGAGAACACTGGGACCCGGCCCGGTCCTTGTTAGCCGAGCAAAATCTCGATCCACAACTACTCCAACCTAACCAAAATGGCAACCCACGCTATCTCCCGCTTTTCACGTGACTGATTTGTTTTTAATCGTTCTTTTAATATCCTTTCATAGTTGTTCGAATCACAACATTAAATTGTTTTCTTGTTTTTATTTGTAGAATTATCTTTCAAAGTTCGCATTCCTTCTCGAAATATTTGTATTTTCTTAAAATGCACTACTTTTTATGCCACACAACTACGAAATCTTTCAGGCGTAACTAAACTACTCATTCATATCCAGTTGCTTGTTCACTGCCGTAGCTGGTCATCATTTCACTCTACATTGTTCGATGGAATTTTTGGCATGGATGCTCCAAAATTACACGGAAACTTACTATCAATCGCTCAGAATTCGTGGAATGGTGTGCTGCATTGTGCTTCACACTTGTGCAGAACATTTCGGCCTGCTCTCGTGGTGACCACTTACTTGATACGCTCTCGTGGTCGCAATGATACACCCGAAGTTAAGGACTGCGCGTCGCAGAGTTCACAGCATCGTTAGTTAATACTGGCGCATGCGCGCCAGTATAACTAGATCTGCTAACCTAATAAACTCCAAGCTTTATTGAGTAAGTAGCGCCGGAGTACAATGTGCTTTTTAAATATTTTAATACATACCAGACGCTGACATTTTTTAAACATCGACCAGCATTGTAACTGGCCAATAATTCAGTCTAGATTTTAGCTGTTTAATGTCTTACATATAATGGGTTTCATTAAATTGGGGAGATGTCTAGTTCGTCAATTTAGAACAGTTTGTGCTGGAAAAGAAATAATTACTCATCAGCTATATATGACGCGACATCATAAAAGAGGTTAATGGCATGTGTAACCAGTGCAGACCTGGTTGGGCCTCCCCACAGTCTGATCAGGGTATGGCGTTGCGTGACAAAGGTATTTACTTTCCGTATTGCATCTGCAAATAATAAGTTGTTTACTGTTTACCAAACGTCCTATGACAATAGAAAAAACATGAGGATGCACCTGTACTTTCAACAGATTAAGATTACATACCTTTAAACACTTGTAAAATCTTTGTTTTTATTTTGAAATAGATCAAAAATGAACTTCGAAAGCCATCGAACACGTCAAATACAAAAGAATGTATGCTTGGTTTGATTGAGCCTGTTCATGGGCAGTAATGGAAATGCATACTACTTTCCACGCCTCCTAGCCCTTGGTTGGGCTTAGTTCAATGTATACAAAAGTGAAAAAGAACAGCTCATAGATCCATCGGAAACTGTTTGGTATGTTTGAAAATATTTGTATAATAACAAACCATGCAAGCAAATTTAATGAAAAAGCAACCCTTTACATACATGTACTTTTAATTGCACAATCAGTTAATCTCTGAAACCCATATGCAATATGACTCAGTGAAGATCTAAACTCAACAAAAATAAAAAGTACCCACTGTCCTATCTTCAATTTTGTTTAATTTGAAAAAAGAAAACTCAAAATTCTATATGTGAACAAATTTGCATTTCTGTTATCAATGCAAAGAGAAAAAGTTTTCTTGAAAATCTGCAGCCACAAATTATTTATCTTTCCCTTTGTTATATTAGGATTTCAGGAAAAAAATCAGTAGTCCTTAAAAGTGTAAACATTTATTTGAATTGAATCAATTTCTCCAACCCTTGTGATCAATAAAATCACAAAGCATTCATCAATAAAACATCGTGTCTTCGACAAACAATGTAGAAATTCCAACCATTTCAAATTACCTCCCTTTTTATCGAATATGTAGTGTTTTGTAATTCATTATTAATTGTTGTTCGACTGGCAGTTGCTATGTTCTTGGTGTGGAAGATTATGTTCATTAATAACTTAACTTAAAAACAACTGATATTATCTATCAAAACACCATTCAAAGCGTTCGTGAATAAATGAAAATGTTTCAATGAGAAAATAAGCATAAAAAGTGATAATGCAATTTACGACGAGAAAAATATGTTGATCTTGTCTAGAAATAAGCAAAGTCAAAAGAAACAGTTACTGCATCTTTTCTCGGGTCGACAGGAATTCATACGGCTACATGAATATGCATGTACGCTTTAACAGTTATTATTGTCGGTCATCAGGATGACCGACATATTATAATGGACCAAACTTGAGCTTTCTACCTGAACACCGGTTAACAGTGATGTAAAGCAAAGATCACGTTCCAGACGGAACGGATAATTTAGATAATTAGACTCTTACTCAGTCGTTATTTATGGATAGACCCTTACTCAGTCGTTATCTATAAAAACCTAGAGGCCTCGTATTGGCTGTTGAAGGGCGTCACATTTGGAGTCTGTACCTATTCTTAAATCTTCTCTCCAGCTTCTTATCAGCTAGGCTTATTACTCATAAAGATATTTCCGATAACGAACAATAAACATATACATGTACGTGGATTTGTTTAGTAAATGTTCACTGTATATGATAAACAAAAGATGTACAACTTATAAATTTATTAAACCAAAGCAAATAAAATGTGTAGAGAACAATGAAAAGAGATTAGCTACTTATTTTGCTGACCACGAATCTACGAACTTGTGCAGCACTTTGTGAAACTCGGGGATCAGATGTATCCCAGGGAATGTTTTAAATGGGTTAGCTAGCTCGATATGGATACATCCGTCGGTACTTTCTTGATTATTTTGCTTAACTGTTATATTGCATTTTGCCACTAATCAACTGGTTGCTAAAGTTGTATAAGGTTTTGAATGTAAAAATTATCTTTGAAACACCGGAAAACACAGTTTTGCAGAAATCTTAAATCGGGTAATAAAACTGAAAATAATAGACACTACAAGTTTAAGCTTTACTTAGTTGTAATTTGGTTTTGAATCAACAAAATAATCTTTGGAACATTCGAACACACATACTTTTGCAGAAGTATCAAATCGGATCATGAAACTGTCAATAATAGACAATACAAAATTTTGCTTTCCAAAAAGCTAGTCGGTCATTGGCATAAGCTTTTAACAAAAACAGACGGCGCTGTAGTGCATAATTTTTGCGAATTTGAATTCAATGCGTTAGGTTGTTATTCGAAGTCATGAGACATACTAAGTGAATACCAACATTCTAACGATATTGTTCTAGATCAGAAAGAACAATTTTATCATACCTGTGAGTCCCTGACAGACTGTTCACGTTTTTCTCTCCCACCCTATGACTGTGAAAAAACTTTGGTTTTTAACATATTCTGTAGCTTTTGACATATATTTACAGCTAGATAATAGTTGCTTTCTAACACTTTCTGACACAAATATATTATTTGACAAACTTTTCCATTTTGGTTTACTTCCAAGTAAATTATTAACTTGTTCGGAAACAGGGTTAGATTTATCACCTGATTAAAAACATCTCATTCGAAAGAGGAAATACCTATAAGTAAACTGACATTTTGATATGGCATCCAATAAAAGTGCCTTAAAATTCAAACTTTTCTGCCGTTAAAAGGTTGTGCTAATGACCGACTAGCTTTTTGGAAAGCTAAAACTTGTAGAATATATGATGGATGGAAACAAACAAAAGGGTTTCAGGTGAACATCGTGCTTCGCAGCAAGGTCAAGATTTAATCAAACTTTTTCACCATTTAATTTTATTTTATATACCAAACATCAGACAATTTTATGAAAGGATTTACATTTATTAAAACTGTAGAAAATGTCTTTAAACCAGGTTGTAGGATGCAGCAACGTCACTTCCCCCAACAGGTCTTGTTCGCTTTTCTAGAGCTTGTAACAGCTTAAAAGATTCTAATGACCGTAATCTTTGCATAACAGACAAAAACGTTTAACACAGAGTTATCTGTATCACAAATCAAGGAAAACACTCTGCAATTTATTTCATCGATATCCTGAGCAAAATTAATGGGAAAAAATGATTATTATAAAACCGCGGAGAATGTTTTGAATGGATGTAATGTTCATTTATCATTTGAGTCGCATGCATTTTAGATGTCGCACAATACAAATTACATATTAAACAAACCTCGTTAATATTTTCTTTAATTTACCGGCCAAGTCCTAAATTAATGAACTGTGATATTCAAATTTGCTATTGACCAACGCCCACGACGCTTTGACAAATCAAAAAGTTCACTTGTAAACAGACCTTGTACTTCATTGCCCTTGAATCACTATTTGATATCCTGTTTCATTCGCTGTGTTTTACTGGATAAGAAACAGAAATATTATTACAAGAATTGATTTAAATTCTCCTTCGCTTTTACCTCATACATTATTATACAGCAGGAATAATCTTCAGTCCGCCCATGAGCAAATTCACCACGTCCAATACAAAATAAACGATGTTCTTTTCGCCCGACAGTCCATACTGAATGACAAGTTGTACAAAACAACGAAATTTCCTTGTGCATTTCTTACCACGCCATCTAGTGTTCATCATCCTAGAAAGAAATTATTTTCTTCTTTTTCGATTTTACTGAGAGGAAGAAAGTTACATTTTTATTTATTCCACAGTGTTAAATTATTCTGAAATACGTATATCTAAGTGATGACAACAGAAATGTTTATTGTCTCTAAGAAAGCATTTTCGTTTTTGTTTTCGAAAAAAATCCCCAAGTAAAGACGGAAAAATAACCAAGTAAAGATAAATCCCACGACACTGAGTCCACACAAGGATCATTTCGCTAGATACTGCGTCGACGTAGTAGAAAAGCTTCTGACAAGATACCGATAAGAACCGATGTTTAAGGTTTCGCAAACATGCTCATTGGGTGGGGTAATACAAAAACAAAAATTTGTTTTTCTTTAAGAAAGTTGAGTTTTTCCAAAATCATTGCAAACACTATTCTGAATAATATGTTTCATATATTATAAATTGCACACAATTCAAAAGATAAACACACGTGAATTTTAATTGCAAAAGAATGTGCATCCATTTGCAATACTGAAGATCATATTAGCAAAAGTAACGTGTGCAAAAGCTGATCAAAATAATCTAACTACAACACGTTGTTGAGATAATGCTAAAAGGGAAAGCCAACTCCAAGAAATTCGAGAAAAACCCCTTCATGTCTAGTTATAGTTCCAAAGGCAAATCCTTTTGCTGTATCTTTTCAAAAGTCGACATAAATTCTCACTTGCAGATCAATAAAAGTGATGAAATATAGTGTCCTGTGGTTGTATTTTAGTTTGGTATCTCAAGTTATTTGACAAAACAATTGTTTACATAGAACAGACACACAAAAAAAAGAAATACCATTTGTACGAGAACTGTGGAATCGCTTGACATATAGAAAAATGATATCGCGAAAACCCTTATTTACAATATTTTGTGGCCATCTGTCAAAATAATGTCAGAAATTTTAAGAAGTATAGCAAAAAATTTTTACCTACATATCGAAAGTAGACATGATGGATGTCTTTATCGAATTTCTTGTAAACTCTTACATTATTTTGACGTGTAATGTAATGGGGAAATTATATTTATAATTTTCCGCATCGTATTATATTTTATTTATGTACTCAAAAATTTAAAGTTATTTCTAATATTCTTAAAAGGTTTTAGGATCTTATTTTTTTTAGGATTCTTTTAAAAAGTTTAAAAGTGTCCATCTATAAGGTTGTATAAAATGTACATGTGTCATTCATTCATCAAACTGTCAAATCACTTTTGGTCGGAGGTCATTTTCATGTAGACGTGACTTGCTAATTGCTTTTATGTCATTTTATTATTATTATAAACCGTGTCTACACGCATGAATCTTGAGTAAATGACAGAAAGTACACCCTAAAAGCTATTATCATGTCAAAATGATTCATTCGGGTACTATACGCCCATGTCGGGGATTTCGAATAAAAGCTAGGCTAAGGAAGGCAGATGGACAATTCACTTTGGAACTCTTTTGGCACGGGGAATTCTAAATTACTAAATTATTATAAGGGGAACTTATGTCAGTCAAGATATATGCTAGAAATTGTTGTTAGTTTATTTACTTACAAGAGAAACTGTTTAGGACTTTAATATTCGATCTAGTAACTTTAAGAAGTCGAAAAGTAAATCTATTTAGAAACTTTAATCAGTGTTCGTTTGATATACACCTGGGATTAATTAACTACTACGCTACAAGAGCGATTTTGGCGCCCAGTGCCAGGATTCTTACTTCTAGAGGTCGTCGCGGAACACCGAGGAGGAAAACTACTATACGTCACGCCGAAAAACAAGGTTAGCAAACTGGTTATTGTTCTTTTTGCTCGTTACATTTAAATTCTACATAATGGCTGAAGCTAATATAGAACGAGTTTTTCAAGATTTGGCTACTTAATTAAGAACTGTTTCCACCACAGTAGGAACTCAAGGCGTAGGGCAAGTTGTATCTATTTGATGGAAATTCTAAAGAATTTAAATATTGGATAAAGTCAATTGAAAAATATGCAGTTTTAACGGGCTTAGATGATGAAAGAAAGAAAATGGTTTGTTATCAGACCGCAGTAGGACCCGTATCAGATTTTACTTTAAGGTTCCTTAATGACAACGCAGGTTGTAAATGGGTAGCGTTAAAGAATGCATTGGCAACTAGTTTCTCAGAAGATTAAGATGCGCAATATGCGGCCTATTTATTAAGAAATGTCAAACAAAAACCTGGCGAAAACATAACTTCGTATGTAGAACGATTATTATCATTAATAGATGACGCTTATGTAGCACCGAGACAAGATCAAAATCAGCAAGGAAATTTAGATATTTTAGAAAATCAAATCATAGGCATTTTTATTGATGGACTAGCTGAAAATTCTTTAAAAATGAAAGTAATGCGTGATAATCCAACTACGTTAGAAGCCGCTATAAATTCAGCCAAAAACGAACAAAATTTGCGAGCGAGATTCAAATTAAGATTTGGCACGTCAAGTGATTCACAAAGTAATTCTGCCCCCGAGCATGTTAGGCCTCAAAAATGTCAATTCTGTCAAAAGATAGGACATAACATTAAATATTGTAGAAAACGGTTGCAAAGTATTCAAGCAGTTTCGGCCGAAACAACTCAAACAATGAACTAGCAAAAGCAAAAATCTCAAAATAATAAACAATCTACCTCGAATCATTGGAAGAGTAAAATGGACTGCTGGAATTGCGGTAAATTAGGACACTTATGGCGAGAATGCCGGAGCGCACCGCGAAATAGGTCCAACAAAACTCAACCTTTAAACTAATTAATTCCTGTCATAAAGAACTCGATGGTAGGAAAAACGGTTTGTCAACATATAATATAGCGTTAGCAGGTAATCCAAATTCATGTAGCATTAGAGTAGGAAAATATAAAATAAGAACACTTGTAGATTCTGGAGCGGAAGTTTCATTAATAAACCGCCGCACTTATAATTTATTTAAAAAGAAATACCAATTAAAAAAAATCACAATATATCCTTGCAGTCTGTTGGGGGAAATGCATTGAATGTAGAAGGGTTTGTAGAAATTCCTTTCAAAATTGGCGGTGTTTTACTGAAGCATAAATTTTATGTAGTATCAAATATGAATCGAAGGGCAATTTTAGGACGAGATTGCCTTATAGATAACGGGGTAAGATTGTATTTTGACCTCAGGTGCCTTAGGGTTCAAGAGGATATTCATATACATTCAATTGTTAGGCTTCAGAAAAGCACAGTTATAAAATCCCAAAGTGTACATATTGTAAATGGAAAATTAAATAAAAATAGCAAATTTGAAAAATCAAAAATACGAATTGAAGAGTGTCGAAGATGGCTATCTAAGTACCGAACCGGGCTTAATGGTAGCAAATTCAGTATTCAAATTAAGGGGACATAGACAATTTCCCGTCATGATTGTAAATACTACAACTAGGACAATGCGTTTACGACAAGGGTCTCCCATAGCAACAATCGAACAAATTGACGAAGAAAACATAGCATCTGTCACAAGTACGACCAAAGATTTATAAGATAAGACATTAAATAAGGAGTCGAAAATTGATCTAAGCGAGATAAAAACACCCCCGGAGCACTATGATTATGTAAAAGGCTTGGTCTCAGATAATCAAGATATTTTTGCAAATAATGACTCAGAGCTCACTCAAACTAATACAATTAAAATGAAAATACCCACAGTTGATCATGAACCGATAAAACAACGTCCTTATAGAGTACCACTAAATGACAGGAAAATTATGAGTGACGCAATTGATGAAATGTTACAGGCTAAGGTAATTAGACCCTCGCACAGCGCGTATGCTAGCCCAGTGATTCTGGTTCACAAGAAAAATGATAATAGCAAAAGATTCTGTGTGGATTTTAGGAAATTAAATAAGGTGACTAAAACATGTTCCTATCCTTTACCAGTTATTGGTGACATTTTGGCCACTTTGGGTGAATCAAAATTTTTCACTTCACTTGACTTACGAAGTTCGTACTGGCAAGTGCCTATCGAAGAATCAGACAAAGAAAAGACCGCCTTTGCCACTTCTAGAGGCTTGTACGAATTTAATGTCGTCCCCTTTGGCTTAGACATCAGTCCTGGGGTCTTCCAGGAACTCATGGCATTAGTCTTAGAGGGATTAGACTTTGCTGTCGCATACATGGATGATATCTTAATCCATAGTGCCACACTCGAAGAACATAAGCGCCATATAGATATCGTTTTCCAAAGGCTACGGGAACACAATTTAAAGCTTAAGTTAAAGAAGTGCCAATTCCTACAGTCTGAGACTGAGTACCTAGGATTTATAATTGACAAAGATGGCATCAGACCCAACCCTAACAAGGTCAAAGCAATTAGGTCGCTCCCTATCCTTAAAAATGTTAGAGACGTTCGTAGAGTCATAGGTGCAGCAAGTTTTTATAGACGCTTCATACCCTCATTTTCACAAATAGCAGAACCATTGATTAATTTAACTAGGAAAAAATACACTTCAATTGGACTCAAGAATGTCAAGATAGTTTTGATAAGATCAAAGAACAATTAACAGCAATTCCATCTTTAGCTTACCCTGATATAAACAAGCCTTACATACTGTATGTAGATGCGTCAGATAGCCATGTTGGCGCTTGCTTAACACAGAAAACTGATTTGCCTGAGGCAGATGATAATAATGAAAGACCAATTTATTTCTTATCACATAAACTTAGTGACACTCAACGCAGGTGGAGCACAATTGAACAAGAGGCATTCAGTATTCACTTTGCTCTACAAAAACTTGATCATTATTTGCATAATGCAGAATTTAAAATCATGACTGACCACAAGCCTCTGCAACATTTATTAGATTCTCCAATGCAAAATAAGAAAATTCAGTTATGGGCATTGTCTATTAGTGGTTACAACTGTAAGATTGAGCATCTTCCAGGGAAAACAAATGTAATCGCTGACTTCTTCTCCAGGCCGCCCGAGTCTGAAACGATACAATCAGAGTCTGATTTTGACATTGAACCGGAAATACATGATAATACTTACAAAATTTCTGGAACAAACGCAAAATATGTTAAGACAATTGAATCTATCAAAAAGATTGAGGCTATAAATTCTAATGACATTGATCCTTAACAATCAGCTAATAAAGAGTATGAAAAACAGGATTCTTTTGTGGATCCTGTGGCTGAAATTGAGGGATTAAATTTACAATTTGAGCAACAAAAAGATATTTCAATTGTCCAAATCAAAAATCAACTTAAGCATGGGGATCCTAGTAAGGCTGAGTTCAGGAAATACTTAGAAGTCGATCAAGTATTGTATTACTTATCAAATCCTGATGAAGAACCTATTATGAGACTTTATGTCCCCGCTCACTTTAAGGGCTTGGTCATCAAACAATATCATGATAACAATGGACATCCGGGCACTCAGCGTATGTTTGCCACAGCAAAAACTAAGTACTTTTGGCCAAATATGTTCAAAGATTTTCAAGCATATGTCTCGACCTGTGTCGACTGTCAAACTAGAAATCTTACAAGGGTCAAGGCTCCATTAAGGGAAACAAATATTGCGCCTTTTCCATTTGCAATAGTTTCAATAGACGTATGCGGGCCTTATGAACAAACACTTAGCAACAATAGGTACATAATCTGTTTTATAGATATGTTCAGTGGTTACCCAGAGGCATTTGCTGCCCCTGATAAAAGTACAAATACTATAATAGACTTACTTTTGAATGAGATTTATCCTAGATATGGCTGTCCGTTGCAAATCATTCATGACCGAGGGACCGAGTTCACTAGTTCGGCATTCAAAGAGGTTCTGAAAGAATTAAACATTGATAATGTTTCATGCACCGCTTACCATCCAGAAAGTAATGCTAAACAAGAAAGAATGCATAGGGTGTTACATGACATCTTAGCAAAACGAGTGCAGGGTAATACTAGAGAATGGGACCTTCATCTCAATATGTCATTAGCAGGAATCAGACACAATGTCTCTTCAAGCTCAAAATTCTCCCCCTTTTATTTGGTATACAACAGAGATCCTATTCTACCAATTGACAATCTACTTCGCCCTAGGGCTAAATATCATGGCGAAGAGTACCATAAAATTTCTTTACAAGAACAGCATAAATCATTTCTTTTGGCTTACAGACATTTAAAACATTCAAAAAGAAAGCACAAACAGCAATTTGACAAAAAAGCTAAGGATATCAAGTTCGAAATTAATGACCCTGTCTATTACAAAAATTTTCAAAGAAAAAATAAACTTGAAGGCCGCTGGAAATCCCATTACAGAATAATGGAACAAAAAGGTCCTGTTACTTACTTGATCAAGAATCAGCTAGACAATTCTGTTGTTCAAGTACATGCCGATCAAATTAGGCTGGCTAATATCACTGAATGGCCAGAACGTAGACCGGTTACAGGCTACCCTAAACGAAAGGCAAACTATGTCGTTGCGCCTGATGACAGTTCTAGTAGCTATGATGAATCAGATGCTTCTGATGCTGAAACACCAAACAATCAAAATAAAGGCATATTACCGCAAAGTACAAATAGAATAAGACAAGTACGCGAAGACTCCTCATCAGAAGATTATATTCCATTAGCTCAATTACGTAAACATTTGAGGGAACAAAATCAGGAACAAAATAACGTACCTGATTCAGAAAGTTCACAGACAGAAAATTCTTCAAATGAAAATTCTGACTATGAAACATCACAGGAAACGAATTCATTTGCAGAAGATTCTAGCAATGATAATTCTGTTATGGATGCAAACTCTGATCATTCTGCTTACCTGGGTGGAAATTTTCAGGCAAGCTCTGACGAGTCGCAGTCGGCAGACTCAATAGATACTGACGGTATGGAGGTTGACTCCTTGCCTGACACTCCTGAAACTGTTAATCAAGATAGTTTAGAAATAGGTGTTATTACAAAATCAGTAACCCCAACAAACATTGCTTCAGCAAATTCATGTCCAATAAGTAGTTCAAATTCTCTGCTTAATGAAGAGAATAAATCAGCCCCGATAAGTTTACTGATAACCAAGAAAATGACAAACAGAAATGTCTACAATTACTGTTAGGTCATATGGAACGCAGTAACTCAGATCTTATGCAAGGATTATTGAAAAACAATGCTAACCTAATGCAAGGATTACTACAAAAGTTCTTTTAATTATAGAAAACAAAAAAAAAAAAAAAAAAACAAATATAAAACTGACTAGAAAATAATTATACAAAAAAATGAAACTGTTCTGCTGATATATAATTTCATGAATTTGCATAGTTCATCAAGTTACGAGAAACGCTATACGTTGTTGTTGACAAACCTTAAAATGACTTCACATGGAATAGGGGTGAGCTCCATTCCACTGTAAATAGCTTCAGTTGATAATGTTAATTGTACATTACTTTGTTTGCTTATTATATGACTTCAAGTAGAATCATATGACATAAATTGCTATGATTACGAGTAGAATCATATGACGTTAGCCAGCTTTGGGCTTAAGTTTGTTGTAAGTATTTGAATGTGTAAATATCTATTTAGAGTGTTGCATCATCACGCATTGCGATTCGCAAAGTAATTTTCAGTAATTACAATATGGCTTTTATTGTCTATTTTCAAAGACGTATAACCATAAAGCTTATTATGCTCACTTGTTGTTTGGCTTTTCTCGGTGCTATAGAAGTACATGAAAATGCTATCCTTGTTTTTGTTCTAAAAACAAAAATATTTTTGAGTTATACCGTTGAAAATTTATTTAATCCTATATTTAATGCATTGTTTTCGCTGCCCAGTCAACGTAATTATATTTCATACATAAAAATATACATTTGCAAACCGTTTTCTTAATATTTTTGTTTTTAAATATTAATATTTTTGTTTTTAAATTATTATTTCTTAAACTGACATCATCTTAAAGAAATTAAAAATGTTACAGTTTAAAGAATAGGTAAACTACTTACCTGAGTTCAATCATTATGATTAAAACAATGGCTGTGCAGTCCGATTCTATGCCTTATTGTTCTAGTATCCTTGACCTTTCTTGGCGTGGTGGTACTTGATATCAAAATTCACTTTAGTTATTCCAAAAACACTTAATCAGCCACGGTTAACGAGTAAACAAACAATGACAGTGCGCTAACAGGTACCCTGTTCGTACGGAAGAGTGACCTTCATGAAAACGAGGCAACATTGTCGATCAGCGAACACGCTTCAACCAATCACATTGCAGATGACGTTTAAAAAAACTGCAGCTCCTTCATCCGCCGGAAGTATCCTGCCTTTGTTACAGTCAACAATCGCTAACAATCTCACATAGGTGACGTTTCATAAAACCAGTCAATCAAATCCCCGTCAAGAATCAGCCTCCAGCCTTTGATAACAACATCTTCGACAAAAGCAACTCCCTCTGGCCTTTGATAAGCAAAACTGCATCCTTTTCTGTCATAATAGTGATAGCAGTTCACCAGATTCGTCAAGAGTTCATCAAAGATATTCATCAATGTGACATTTCATAACAACACTTACAAACAAAGAGACAGTAATTTTAAAAATCAAGAAGAGATTCAACGTGTAATACCAGAATCATAACCTTCAGCCATTAGCGACAATAATCACCCGAAGTTGTAACAACAGAGATACAACAATGAATCAGACATTCTTCCATCCGTCAATTCACAACAAAGCAAACATATACACGACGAACTGGAAACGTTTTCAAACACAGCAAGTTTCAAGACACACCTGCCCCCGGCGAGATGCAGCCTAACAGCATGAAAGAAGACTCGCTTTCAACGGCCGCGATGCCTCGTTTGGTTCACCTGAAGATACCATTGATCCGGAGAGTACCTACATGAACTACACATGGCGCGGTGCAGTGAGGAAACAGTATTTTATGTCGTATTGTTCCATTGCTTTATTTTATTTATTTCTATATATTTCGCGTTCTCGGAATTATTGATAAGCAGTCTCTTCTACACGGGAGGTAACTCGATGGTTACGACTCCTTAGTCGTAAAAGAAACTGGAAATATCGGAATTTCATCAAAATCAAACTTAATTTAAATATTTTCTTTTCTCTCATGAAGTTAGTTATTAATTTAGTTCTAATTATCAGTTCTGTAATTTCAATGGTTTGCCTTCCGTGAAATATGAAGGAAATCGGAAAAATCAATTTTTCCTAAAAAAAAAATATATACGTATATATAAGAATGCAAATTGTTATTGTATGATTACTTTGTTTTGTTATACGCAAATGCTTTACATCTGCTATCTATTTTCAGAAATTTGTGTATTGCAAGAAAGAAAACCTTAACCAATGAAGCACAGGGACACGGAGCGCGTCACGGCAAGATCTAGAACCAGAACAAATGATTGTAATGAATAATTGTAACTGTCTGGAATTATGAAATTGTGACTTTCATATATTGCCGTTATATATTATTAAGTGACTCTCCGTGATTAATAATTGTTTTGTGTTCTTAAAATGGGTTTTCTGTGCATTAATTAATTGTCATAATAAGTTGAAATGATTGAACATTTTAAATGCATTTGTGTTGTTTTCAGGTTTTAACATTTCATGCCGTTTTTGATTATCATGTACTTTCCTTTTAGGTTTTATATGAATTGTTTGAAAATAACTGTTGTAAATAATTCTTACAGTTAGCAGTATCTAAGTTACGGGTACGGAAAATTAAAATTCTAAGTACAAAGTTTATTAATTAAATTTAAAAGAAGATTAAACACGCAAAAATATGATATTAGCGAAACTGCACTTACTTAATTTCTTATTCTCCCTACTGGGTAATTCCTATTCCAAGAATGATACTGCTGACTAACTTTGCTGTACATTTATACACGAACCATTTAATTAATTAGCAATTATGTTTTCCGGTACTTTTAATCAGCAAGTCATATCATTATTAGATAATCAAAATTCTCATTGTTAAAATCTCTGAGTAACGGACGTACTCTAAGTGTCCATTATTATAACATCTAATCGTCGTTTAGATCGCACCTTCCTGACACAAAATATCTTTTTTTTTTGGTTTTTGGAAAAGAAAGGAAGGGATTTGTAATGTAATGGGGAAATTATATTTATAATTTTCCGCATCGTATTATATTTTATTTATGTACTCAAAAATTTAAAGTTATTTCTAATATTCTTAAAAGGTTTTAGGATCTTATTTTTTTAAGGATTCTTTTAAAAAGTTTAAAAGTGTCCATCTATAAGGTTGTATAAAATGTACATGTGTCATTCATTCATCAAACTGTCAAATCACTTTTGGTCGGAGGTCATTTTCATGTAGACGTGACTTGCTAATTGCTTTTATGTCATTTTATTATTATTATAAACCGTGTCTACACTCATGAATCTTGAGTAAATGACAGAAAGTACACCCTAAAAGCTATTATCATGTCAAAATGATTCATTCGGGTACTATACGCCCATGTCGGGGATTTCGAATAAAAGCTAGGCTAAGGAAGGCAGATGGACAATTCACTTTGGAACTCTTTTGGCACGGGGAATTCTAAATTACTAAATTATTATAAGGGGAACTTATGTCAGTCAAGATATATGCTAGAAATTGTTGTTAGTTTATTTACTTACAAGAGAAACTGTTTAGGACTTTAATATTCGATCTAGTAACTTTAAGAAGTCGAAAAGTAAATCTATTTAGAAACTTTAATCAGTGTTCGTTTGATATACACCTGGGATTAATTAACTACTACGCTACAGACGAATTTCCACAACTTACTAAGTATTGTAGAGAATATACCTATTTCAGATATGATTTGTTTTGGTATATTGTCCATGAATTTCAGAGTTCTCATGCAAACGGTTTTTCTTTTGTTTTAGTATGTGCTTGATAATTAAAACATGGATTAGTCTTATCTGAGCGGGAAAACAATAGTAGACCTACATCCATGAATAAATGATAAAAATAAAGATGGCTATAAGTATACCCCCGCCCCCACAAAAAAAGTCATTTTAGAAATGTAAGCCATTTTTCGCCATCTGAAATGTTTGTCTCCCCTTAACACTCAAATGCGTAAACTTACATTATTCACATAGTTTGTGCAAACATGTTCCTAAAATAAGAACTTAACCATATGAAAAAAAAAAGAAATCTGTACTGACATGTTAATAGTTTGTTACAAACAACAACATATTAACACCATGGTCATCGTGCAAAAATGGATAACTGCAAACAAATAGAAAAGTGTCAAGTTTAACTTAGAGAATACAATTTTGGCCCAAACGCGGATAACCTCATTTTAATTTTATTTCCGTTTTACAATTAAACCATGAATGAAAAATTTGAAACGATGTGTAGAATATCCATAATAAGAACATTATATTTTGCTAATAAATAGTCCATTTACGATAAACATTTCTACAGAGAATATAGATATTACATGGGATCGAACGCCGGAACTATTAAACATTTGATAATAAGCAGAAAAATCTAAACAACAACGACAACAAAGACAACATCGTATGGCATATATGTATGTGGTAAGGCAACATTATTGTAAGAATCGCGCAAACCCCGCTCCCATACATTTGACCCCAGTTGCATGTTGATAAACAAATGAAGGCCTATAGTCAGCTTGCATTAATGAACTACCATTCTCTGGTTCCACTCTTATGAAAAAAGTTTTGAGCGATGGCGGGAACCATCGTCGGTCACATGCTCGCCATGCTCCTCCTTGCTCTTATTTGCAATTTAACGGCTGTAATCAAGACATCGGCTTTTTAAGACAATATTCTTTAAATAATCACAAAGAACAATGACTCTAAGAACTGCAGCTTGACGAGCATTTCTCAAATTTCATCAAATAGCCTTCTTGCTTATCATTTATAAAATCGAACTTGGCCAAATTTAATATTTTCAGAAAAAAATGGCTGCATAATCATTGTTTGTTTTTTTTGTGTTTTTTTTTTGTTCTCTTATTCTTGTACGCATGCAGCAATATCAATGAGAAAACTATAAAAAAAAATAGATATTCCGCCTGTCGGAGATTTGAGGAAAAAATATTCCAAATAATTAAACAGGAGACGAAAAAACCATTGAACTTGATATTTGATAATATGAATTAGGCTATGCCTAGGTATGGCAATAGCATTTTCCAAATAAAACAAGTTATTTAATTGATGTAGTTCACTTTCCTTGAGGTCTGATTAAAAATGTGTGTTTCCAACCTGACTTTGAGTCTTTGTTGACTGATCTTGAGGATCTACACTTGACAACTTTTCTAAGTATACACCTTCGTATTGAGGCATTACTGGCTTGATAAATGAGATATTGCTTTAAAACTTTCAATAAAAATGCAATAAATACTAACTGATTTATTTGAAAATTTGGTCGAATTTAACAGGTATATTGGAAAACTGAAAGAAAGGCAAATACATTTTATGCATTCAAACCTATTTGCTGAAAAAGTGGGTTGGACTATAAACAGTTATAAAACATTAAGATCAGAATGAAATGAATTTAATTTAATGGAAATAGAAGAATAGCATATTTTTGGGTCCCAAATGTTCATTTATATGTACGCGTAATTCGTTTCACAAGTTGAACATACGCTTGATTAACTGATGTTGTGAATTTGTATTCTGTAGGTGTCATTAATCTAAATGATTTTGAGAAGTCAGTTGTCTGAAATTTTGAATGAAGTTTTACTAACAAATCAATTAGTTTTCATTGCATGGTTTATTAAAAGAAATAGGACAATAGCCCAAAAAACAAGCAAGTAATGCCCCAGTAAGAAGGTGTATACTTAGAAAAGTTGTCAAGTGTATTTGGTACAAGTAGCACTGAATAAATAATACTTTCAAATACATGCAACCGTCAATTTGTTTATCTCCAATAAATTTATCTTCGGCTACTTCCGTCAATGTGACCGGTTTGCAAAGTGCACAATGTACCCATTTATTTAAAAATAATTTAAAAATAAAATTGTCACCTATCAAATCTCATATTCTTAAAAAATATAACATTTCCACGCCTATAAAACTAAACGACGGAAGACGCAGATCGTATCCTTTTATATACAAGTGTAATTTAAAGAGGTGTAGGTGCTGTAGTTTTTTAAAATGTAGCTCGACTATAAAATCAACTGTTAATGGAAGAACTTTTTCAGTAAATATTAATTCAGATATTGATTGACAAACAGATAATATAATTTATGTTTTAACTTGAAACGCTTTAAATTGTGGCATTCAATATGTAGGACAGACGGGACGCCCTTTAAAAACACGTTTTAGTCAGCACTGTTCTAAAATACGAAACAATAATAAAATCAATACATATTTATATAAACATTTTAAACAATCAGGCCACACTTTAAAACACGTTAGTATTCAACCTGTGGAAAAAATTATATTTGATAACAGTGCTTCAAGAGCATTTAAAATTAGAGCAAGACTTGTTTCAGAAGATAATTGGATAAAAAAAACTACAAACTCCTTATCCACTTGGTTTAAATGATAATATTTATCAAGAAGGCAACATTTCAAAAAACCCTGATTTTGACATTTTTGGATTGCTTCAAATACGAAAACGAAAATCGAGGTCACATGGGATAAGGACTAATGGTAACATCAAAAGAAAATCACGTGTTCATTGTTCTATTCATGACCTTCAAAATATTTTAAAACATTCTGGAAGACATGCTATGCTGTCGCGTTTAGCTTCTCTTTCTATTTCAAGTTTACAAAAAGTGGATAAGGAAGCCGATGATATTGTTATTAGAACTCATCCACTTTATGAGGTTGCAAGCCTTACTCAGTGTTACACTCGGCATGTTCTAAGACCACATATTGACTTGGAATCTGATCACCAAAGACATTTCCTTAAAATTTCATTTTTAAATAAAGGCATAGATTTTATTGACCTTCCAAGTATATTTAAAGATAAAACTGTTGAATCGGCTATACCTAATTATTTCAAGAATACTGAAACACCCATCGTTTGTTATAAATATAACAAGCCTATTAGAAACACAATTTTCAATTACAACAAAATTACCTCGGATTTACAGATTGTTGAAAACACACCATTATCTTGAGACTGTTCTAATTCAAAATTTTGCTATCAACCTGCCGGTCATATCGTTACAGGGGATCTAAATGTTATCAAAGACTTTAGAATCCGCAATTTAATTTCAAAAGGTCCAAAATACAGAATTCCATCGGACATCGACTTTAATACCTGTCGTGCGGAAATTGCAGAGTCTTTAAACTCTTTTTGCAATAAATGGTGTAAACGAGAACATGCTGAGCCTAATGCTCTTTCAAACTGGAAAAAACAAATATTCAAAATAATTGACACTCGTATATCCTTCTATAAAAGAAACATAGCTTTACTACCACCTCGACCTCGTTTTAACTTTCGTCATTTGAAAAAAGGTATTCAAGATTTTCACAACAAATTTGTTTTAACACCTGCTGATAAGGCTTCAAATAATGTTATTATAGTGTGACGTATACACTATATAAATGTTCAAACTGAAGAGCTTAATAGCACTAATGCTTATACACTGACTTCTTCATCTGAGAGTGATATTGTTACTGCACACACTCTACAAATTACAAAATTTAGAATCAGTGTTGAGCCTAAACAAGACAAAGTACCTACTATGTATTGGTTGCCTAAAATGCACAAAACACCGTACAAAGCAAGATTTATCGCTAACTCTAGTTCTTGTACTACAACAAAGTTATCCGTGCTCTTAACATCTTGTCTTACAGCTATAAAAGAACATGTAATTAGGTATTGCGAAAAAGTTTTTGAAACTACTGGCAAAAATTTATTTTGGTCTATAAAAAATTCAAATGACGTTTTGAAGAAACTTAAATCAAATAATTTTCAGGCGTTCTGTTTGTCTACATATGATTTTTCTACCTTGTATACTTCTCTCCCTCATAATTTAATAAGAGACAAGCTAACCAGTCTCATTGAAAAAACTTTTGCTAGAGAAAATAAAACATTTATTGCTTGTAATGAACATAGGGCATTCTTTACAGATGGTTCTTATGATAATTATACTTCATGGACCTGTCAAGACCTTATCCAGGCGCTCACATTTTTATTGGATAATATTTATTTGAGATTTGGTACCTCTATTTATAAACAAGTAATAGGCATTCCAATGGGTACTAATTGTGCACCCCTTGTTGCTGATCTGTTTTTATACTGTTATGAAAGAGATTTCATGTTATCTCTTTCTACCGAACATCAAGATGATATTATTACAGCTTTTAACAACACCTCGAGGTACCTTGATGATTTATTAAATATAGATAATAACCATTTTCCATCACTGGTTAATAAGATTTATCCTAAAGAACTACAGCTTAACAAAGCGAACACTTCAGAAAAGCAAGCAAACTTCCTTGATTTAAATCTATCCATCGAAAATGGTTACGTCACTACTAAAATTTATGATAAAAGAGATGATTTTAATTTTAATATAGTAAATTTTCCGTTTCTAGACGGCGATGTTCCTCGTGCAACTTCTTACGGGGTTTATATCTCACAGCTTGTTCGCTTTTCAAGAGCTTGCAACGATGTGAATGATTTCAATGAACGTAATCTTTGCATTACAGAAAAACTTTTAAAACAAGGTTATCGGTATCACAAATTAAGGAAAACCTTTTGCAAGTTTTATCGCCGATATCCAGATCTAATTCATAAATACAGCTGCAGTTTAAAATCACTATTGCAACAAGGAATTTCACAGCCAGTTTTTTATGGAGATTTAATTTATAAACTTAAGAAGATAAAAGGCGATGTTAATTTCTCCCGGTTATTCGTAAAAACCATCTGTAAATTTAAAAAGAAAGGTTACCAACATGATATTTTACAGCGCTCTGCAGGCCTGGTGATTAACCCATCTACAGTTGATCATTATGCTTACCTCTTTGGTTGCACGACGGTGGCAGGGGTGTAAGAGTTTATGAAAGTTTATGGGGAAATCTTTTCTTAAAAGAACCTAAAAGCTCGATTTGTTTCTTTTATCCCTGTCATCGTGTTCTTGCTGATTTTACTCCAGGTGCTCTGGTCTCGGAAAGATCATTGAGTACCCGCCCTTTGGCTTTGCAATGCTATTAAATTCTTATGTTTATATGTTTGTATGCTTTTGCATGCAACATTGTTGAGCTGATGGGTGGGTTGGAGTTATTTCACCAAGACAATTTGTACTTGTTTTGTGATACGAGAACCTGTTGGGGCAAGTGTGAGGTTGGTGCACCCTAGAACCTGGTTTAAACCCCCAGTGGCAATTTGTTTTGCCACTGACCGTTCCAAGGCGGTATCCCCAAAGGTTCTCTTGTTTATTAATTGTTTGTGGCGTCCTATTTGAATTGACATACATATATAAAACATGCGCTCTCTCTATCTTCCTCTCTTCTTTTTCGCTGCGTGGGGAGGCTGTGTTTTTTGAGTGTGGCGATTCCTGATATGCATATGTTGCTTTTTTGTTAAATATAACTTTGATTTATATATCTACTGCATTGAGCACATAAAAGACTGAAAAGTTATATTTCTTAACAATTGATATGCATAGTTCAATAAAAGAAATAAATTTAAAACATTAGTAAACATGTTCATTTTAGCTTAATAATTTGAAGTGTGAATTTAAATATGAACAGTTAGTGAGTGACATGTCACCCACACATGCACATACGATTGCGACTTTAAAATTGAGCAAAGTCAACAAAATTTTTTTAATTACAATTTTTCAACATGTACATTTTTAATAATATTTTAAAGTGGGCCTTTGAATATGAACTGTTGTTGACGGACATGTCACCTACACATTGAGCCAGTGAAACAAAATCTATTTTAATTGATGTTTTATTCACAGTTTTTATTGGCTCTTTTGATTTCCCAGCTATCTTCTTCATCTGAACTTTCTGAATCTCTATCAATCTCCAGTTTTAATATATCCTTAAGGATAGAATGACACATTTCTGAGTACCACTTATTCGAAAGTTCTTTAATTGGATGAATACCATCATACAAAAGTTTGTATGATGTAGATTTAACTTTGCGTTTAGTGGATTCTGTGTCTTCCTCTTTTTATGCCCCCACAAAGTGGGAGGTATATAAAGTTGCACTCGTCCGTCCGTACGTACGTCCACAAATCTTGTAGCATTAACTCCTCCTAAACTATAAAGCGGATTTCTTTCAAACTTGCACAGATGATCAAGCAGTATGTGTAGATGATCGTAAAGAAAGGATTTTTTCCTGCGACCATTTTTACTGGAGTTATGGCCCTTTGTTAATTTCAGTAATTAAATCTTGTGGCATCAAACTCCTCATTAACTATCTGAGGGATTTCTTTCAAATTTGCACAGATGATCAAGGAGGATGTGTAGATGATCGGAAAGAAAGGATTTTGTCCTGCGACCATTTTACCAACGTTATGGCCCTTTGTAAGTTCAGTAATTAAATCTCGTGGCATCAACTCCTCATTAATTTTCTGAGGATTTTTTTTTAATTTGCACAGAGGATCAAGCAGGATGTGTAGATGATCGTAAAAGAAGGATTATTCTTGCGGCCTTTTTACCATTTTTGCCACCATTATGGCCCTTTGTTTATTTCAGTAATAAGATCTTGTGGCATCAACTCCTCATTTACTATTGGACCGATTTCTTTCAAGCTTGCACACATTATCATTTACGATCGTTAGGAAAAGATTTTTGCGCCATTTTAACCAGAGTTATAGCCCTTTGTTATTTTCACTTACAAAATTTTGTGGCATCACCTCCACATTTTCTTTTTGGCTTATTTCTTTCAAACTTGCACAGATGATTGTTGATAGGACTGTCTTGCAACCATTTTCACCAGAGTTATGGCCCTTTGTTTATGTTAGTCATTAAATTTTGTGGTACTTACACCTCATTTTCTTATCATGATCACCAAATGTTGTTAATACCTGGTACACAATTTTGTAACAAATGTTGTTGCAGCAGTGGGACATCAGTGTCCTGAGGACACAATCTAGTTTTGGTTTTAAATATAAATAAATCCCTGTTCCACCTTACAGAATGTTTACAATATTTATTATTCAATTTTGAAATATGATCATTAATGTTCTCAAGATCCTGATCAAGAAGTTTTTGTTGTTCCAGTTTTTGTTCAGGTGAATACAAATTATTTTTGGGTTTACCTTCATTTTGATTATATGTTTCCTTTTTCTCAAGAGATATGGATGGAAAACGTTCAAATTTAACATGTATACAGTTGGAATTTTATTTCGTAGTCTGATGATATCAATTGAAAGTGATCGATTTTTTTAATTTATTTTGAAGATAAATAACTTTGACACCATCGCTATGTTTTGTGTGCGTGTGCGTGTGTGTGTGTGTGTGTGTGTGTGTGTGTGTGTGTGTGTGTCAAATTGCATATTCCAGCTGCAATTGTTACATAGATGTTTACACTGCAATTATAATGGGGGTAAAAATTACTAATTGTTACTGAAATTTTATTTGAAATAGCATATATTGTTCCACCAGGACTAAGTAAGGTATGTAAGTGATATTTGAAGAATTGAGGAACGTTTTGTAGGAAATTTTGAAATTGTGCTCCCTTGAGTCTGTAGCCAAAATAAGATGATCCATCTGCAAACAGATATATTGTGTAAGATTTATGTTTTATTTGTACGCAGAGTTATTGAGTATGGTATTGAATTTTGTTGAAAGCAGATTTACATTCAGCCTCAAGTAGCTCAAGCTGTTTTATATTTCTTAAGCATTGAACATACAACATATTTTGTAAATATTATTTATCAAATTTGAAAAAAAACAAGCATTTGACTTTAACATTGAGTGCTCTACCAGAATATTGATCAATACAATGCTGATAAGGTAAGATAATCAAATACATTTAACTGAAACCTCTATGCAACAAATTTGAAACGATTGTCAATGTACAGAAAAAAAATGTTGTTTTCATAAAAAAAAAATTAATTATACACTGCAGTAGATATTTTACCCTTAAAAAATTTGGTATGACACTACTTCGGTATCGCTGGAGTCTAGTGTGCAGCAGACTTACACCGCTACACGGACCGTAACGGGAATCAGGTTATTAGCAAAAACGTTATTGGACTGCGTCACTCGGATCACGTTTCGGTGATTCTATGTGTATATCCGAAGCTTGCCGGAGATCGCCGAGTTGATACGATTGGGACTGCGTAGCAAAATAATCATGCGGGCATTCTTTTTGAAAACGAAAAACATTGAACCAAGAAAACAATATTTTTGTGGGATAATTTAAGTAGCGGTTTGCTTATTTATGACAAACATCGAAAATGGTTAAAATTTGTATGATTGGTAGTCTAGAGGCCGTTTAAATAATATTTAGAAGAAAAAAAATTCCGGAAAAATGGCCGCCTGAAAAGGCCACGGGTATGGATTCCTCTAACTAATTACATTAGTTTTTTTTTTCAATAAATTACATTGTTTTTAAATAAATTACGTGTTACCTATTAGCGGCAACGCCCGGCCGCTTCGCGTTCGGGCTTTTGCCGTAAAATATATTTTACAGAACACCATTTAAAAATTCCTGAACTGGTCATTAAGTATAGAAAGGTGTCCGTAATGTAGGCCTACATTTCCCATAATTTACATACATTACAGTATTCGATATCTGCAATCTCTTAGCAACACGCCCTAGACACTTCGTCTTAACTTTATCATCAATTTCACCCCAATGATATATTTCTTGATTTTTAGTTTCTTGCCTGTGAAAGGCATGATTTATATTCTCAGTTCCGCCCATTGGTTTTTCGTTAGGGACAAACCCATTCTTTTATCTAGAGAATATCCAACTAAGAGAATCAATCGGTTAGCAAAAGTCGATAACGAATTTCTTAATAGATTATGAAGGAACAATTCAGTTTTTTCTTTACTACAGTTTTATTTTTAAACAGTTGAAAAAAACAACAGTAAAAATTTAAGATAAATTTCTGCCGATGCAGATGGTTATTTTTATTTTATTTTATCTTAACGATATTTTGGTCCTTTTTGACTTTGAATATAGCCACCCTATTTTCCCTATTGTTTACATAGAAACTGTTGAGAAAATGGGATTTTTTCGCTTATTCTTACATATTCTATTGTTAATATCTTTTATCCAAATTATAAGTTTTAAAAACCCAGGTTGCATACTTTGCCAAAAATATTTAGCTATTGTTTGAACTATTTTTTTTTAAATAAATTTATAACATTTTTGTCCTTTTTAGCTTTTTGTAACACGACTATCGAATTTTTTAGGTGAAAATTTAAGTCTCCGTAGATTTGCGAACACCCCCGATATTTTACGATCATTGGCGGAAGATGGTTTAATTCGACAGTCAAGTGCAGAAAACAATATAGAGCGTTTACTTGTTTTATTTGTAGAAGTTGGAGTATTGTTTTGAAATTTTGTGATATTACTTTGAATTAAGTAGAAACAGTAAATTTTGAAGTCAATACTTTACAAATTTCATGGGCGAAAACAAATACGTACTAAATTATTCATGACATTTAGAAATAAGGCTGCTTTATATGTCTTTTCGATATAGTTGTAAATTAAAATCCGATAAAGATAATTAATACAGCCGAAAGACTAAAAAGGTGATGATTGTAACAAATTGCAATGAACCCAAGGTAAACCAACAGGTAAGAAATATGTGACATTTTGTGTATTAACAATATGTCACATTGAGTCACAAAAAATTGTCAATCATTAGAAAATGCATAAAGAAATTAAAATCGTCATTATAAAGTCTCATCTATATACAAGCCTATCTAAAACAAAAAAGCACATATATATTAAGGTAACTTAAATAAATGTTACTTAATTATTTGTTAAAGTTAAATGCTTTCTGTTTACTATTAAGAAATTAAAATGTAAATTTTATCCAAAAATTTATTTCGTAAAATGCAATCGGAAAATTGAAATTGTTAAGTTGAGGGCATATTTCTAAACACATTTGAAACATACGCACGTAATGATGTACCCAATTGGAATTTAAGTTAGAACAAATAAAAACTATCGTTATCTCTTCAACATGTATCAAGATTACATTGTAAGTTGTTTTTTTCAGTAAAATATAATAATTCATTAAACTTTAATTCTTTAACTATTTTGACAAACAAGAACGCAACAGTTAGAACGAATTCGGCATTTTATTAACTGATCGAAAAAATGGATCATTAATTTAATTGTACCCTCCCAATAAATGACGCGTTGTAAAAACAAAGTGACAGATCAATAATAAATATGTTTTATGGCTTATTTCATGTACCGTCTAAACAAGGTAAATGGTTCCTATAAACAATGAACCTAGCAAATGCATCGATTTGTTTTTCGGTGTATATAGAAATCGAGAAAAGGCTACACAATTCTGCCGCTTTTTTATTATGACTGAATTTGTAAATTCTTTAATGTGTTAAAGGTCAGAGTTCAGGTATAAAAGGGAGAAGCTCTGCAAAATGGCCACTTGTAGTGAACTCTCTGTGGTGTCTGCTAGCAGAACACAGAAAGAGAAAAAACAAGAATATCTCATGAAATAACTAATATTTTTATCTATAATTTGGCACACATATTCTCCATAAAGTTTTCTTACAATGTTGTAAATTTGAAAGAAGAATGACATCTAGAAATGTTATTTCCAGAAAATTATTTTCAAAATAACAGATAAATTCAAATTTCCCCCACTGGTGTGATTGACAGCTCAAGAAAGGTCATGAACTCTGAGAATGGCTAGCTTGGCACAAGGGGGGGGGGAATCTTTACAAATGTTTATCAGTTGTTTACATTATTGTGAAAGCATCAAAATGCTCACTGTCTGATAAACACAATGATATAAATCACTCCCACAAATGCCCACTGTAAGGAGAACCTGTAGGGTTAGGAAACCATTGTCTCAATCAATATTATTATTTACCTTTCAGCAAGTCAGCCCCTTATGCTTACTGTATTTGTTTCTTTATGAAATTTATTTATATCTCTATTAACTAATGATTGATAGCAATGATTAAGAGAATTGTAAATAAATATATTATCTCTGTATAGCAATGCAACGTTATTCATCAGAGATAAATTCTAACTGTATAACCTTAGCTCCTATCATTTACCACAGATGTTTCTGTTTACAAGTAATCTCACTAGAAACTGACCAGTTGTTAACCACGCCTCCAGCCCCAAATATGCTTAATGGCCCTCCGTACGGATTTTTGAGTTCACGAACTCCCCTGTTTAAGTTTACACACCGTTCCACCAATTTTACACATATAAAAATGTCTTTCCTACAAAATAAATTTCTTCATCAGTGCAATAATAAGGATGAAATGTTACAGACAGAAGTTAAATATCGCGGGCTTAGGATTCTAAAAAAAATGAAATAATCGGACGTCTTTGTGTCCAAATCCAAATTAAAGAACTCGGCACTAAGCTGCGCAGAACTGATAAAAACGAAGACATTATAGAACGTATATTAATACGGTCGACTCAAGCCTGTGTGTAACTTTTGCAATATAGGAAAAACTGATATTAGCATTAAATACTCGAAATTTCCTTACACAAAAAGTTTTCTTAAGTATAAATTATTGAATACTAGTTTTTTATGTATAAAACTCTCAGAGATTTTTTCATTATCAAGATTATTTATTGCTTATTTATTTCTTCGTGTTACCTGCGTGTTTATTTTTTTCTCAAATCTTAAGCTTTAAAATTTTTGATAAATTTTCTAATTTTGAAAATATTGCTTTTACTTTCTGCTTCATTAATCAATTAAATTTATCAATTTTTGGCGAAAATTTTCTTTCTATATATTCCTTTTTAATATTCGTGTAATAGGGGAATATGAACAAAAAGTGGTATTCGTTTTCTATCATCTTATAATTACAGCATTTACAGATTCTGTTTTCCCTTTAAAACCCGTGTACCTTACAGTTTCAATATTTAAGATACAACTAATATGAAACGAACTGAATGCTTAATGATGAAACAATTCTGTGCTATTTTATTGGTTTTCCCCTCCGGCGCAAATGACATATTTTATTGACCATAGACTTCGTTAATCTCCGATAATCTGACGACTGATAAGAAGGGCAGATAATTGACAATACCACATAGTCAACGCCGTACACTCTCCCTTTATGAGATGATGAGCAAAGTGCCATATGGAGCATTTGCCGCTCATCATGGATGGTGTAAATAGAATTAAGTTCATTAATTCGTTTAGACAAGCAATCAAGCGGCGCACCTTAATTATGGTCACATGACCTGTCCAAGGGGATTCTCTGAGTTTTGGCTCTCTCGCCCCTTCTGTAGGCAGCAGTGCGCGCTTGATTCTCGCAATAGCTGGACGCTTCTCTTTATCTCAGTGTTATTTATCTCAGTGTTATTACTTAAGGACTATGTTATTCATGAATTCTCATCATGGCTTCAAGATAAGTCTGGTTATAAAAAATGAAAATTACAAGTAATTTATAGTAATTTGAGCTTTTCCTTATGTCAAAATAAAAGTAAAGAGTAAGCGCTACAAAGAAATGAGAAAAAAGATGAACAAAATCTATTTATTTTATGAAAAAAAAGGACTATAGTCACTGTTATTTTCCATGCAAGTTTTCATATATTCTACAAAAAGCAATTAAAAATAAATATGAAAGTAAGATAGTGCAGACCTCCTTACAGATTCACTAACAGTTAAAATTTTAATTTAATTCTTATCTTGACTGAAATCCTCCCATTAAAATATCCATGTTTACTAAAATTCAGAAATCCACCATTTATAACTTTACACAAGAAAGTAGTGTAAACAGTAGGTATGGTGTCAATACTGGACACAGGTAATGCAAAGTACACTAAACATTAAAGATAGTAATTTAAATTTAAAGTTTATACTGAAAGTGTGTGATAAGTGATAATGTTCTGTCTCAATTTTATATTATGAGGTGCATAAATAAGATACGATAATCCAAATAAAATACATATTCAAGCGGTAGCATGTGATTATGCTTATATAATAAAACAAAAAGGTAGTAACTGTGCTACTAATACCATTAATTTTATTGCCTGAATAGTGAAAACGTATTTCTGTAGTATTAAATGTTGTAAAAACGAAACATGTCATTGAATATGTTTCTGATACGCTGCAATAAGCAAAACAATATACAACTTCAAGTTTTTGAATTACAAGTGTTATGAAGTTGTAATTATTTCATAACATTAAAAGCCTATTGCAATCATGGGATAGGATTCTTAATAAGTTTTGTCAAATAAAGATTTTCTACTTCATATGAACAGTACTCCCCTTCGTAAAGCACATGGTAAACTTCATTTGGTGAATGGTCTTGTCCTTTATTGATATCATGAATAGTGCCTACAAAGATGTTTTTGTAGGTCAAATACTTTAATGAATAAAAATTACTAACATCATATTTTTAAATGTGTAATCTTTAAGACATAATTTAATTAAGTATACATAATCACAAGCGTATGTGATCATTGCATGAAATGGAAACACGGAGCTCAATCGAAGTATAATAATATTAAACGTGGTCCTCTCACGGACACCATACTTTCATATCACGAGAAAATCATGGGTAATTTTTGTGTACACTAAGAATGTAAACAACGGTGACCCTCACAAGAAAATGGTAATAAAGTATGTTGACGTACACGATCGCACGGTATTTGCAAAGAAATGTGCATTTATAACATAAACGAACTTTCATTGCAACACTCACCTTAAGTTTAAAAACAGCCTTTTTTTCCTACTTTCACTTTACTTCCACGACAGTAACTTCAAAAAAAAGGAAGTCAAAGGGAAACACTGAAGAAAATAGTTCGCACGTGGCAACAAAATATTTCACACTTACATAAATAAAACATAACGATCAAAATGACTGACAGAAAAAATATAGTTAATATTAGAAATACATAAGTTATCAGTAAGTTCGCCAAAAAATGCGATATTTTAAATGAAGTTCGTTTCGCGCATGAACACAAATATTGGTGATTAGTCCCTTACTTCCGCAAATCTGTGTTGATGAAAATATTTTATTTACACATCTGAAATTAAAGGCAGATTATGAATGATCGACGGAAGATCAAGACGATCGATTGGTAAGGAACAAAATTATAACCATTGTTCTTTATGATGGATTGTGTTTTGGGGTATGTCATGTTGTATTAACAACCAAGAACGCGATTATTTTCGTCGCTGACAAAACAAAGATGGACGCCCTAGTTTTTCTTGCAGTTTAGTGGGTTCGTTTATGGGATATAAGATGTTTCAAATATATATTTAAATATAAGACTCAGTGGTTCTACAATAAAATCGTATTCACATGTCATGTGCTACACCAATGCTAATATGCCTATGCTTAAAGATAACTGGCAGGGAGATTTATAAAATATTATAACATTTTTCAACAGTGCCCTTTTATATCTCAAGATTTTATGCACTGGTGCCAACAGTACCATTTTCTTATTTCAACAATTACATAGTCCTTAAATGAATTGTATGCTTTATTTATCCCAATCATGAGTGACACAGAACAGGGATCAGCAGAAATTTGCGGGAAGGCCCTTCTGTAGGCAGCAGTGCGCGCTTGATTCTCGCAATAGCTGGACGCTTCTCTTTATCTCAGTGTTATTTATCTCAGTGTTATTTATCTCAGTGTTATTACTTAAATGAACTGTATGCTTTATTTATCCTAATAATATGGTGGCTGATTTATGCCATTTCGTTTTTTCGTTATTTCGCCGCGAAATAACGCCAAGCGAAAAGACGAAATAACGAAAAAACGCCACGCGAAAAGACGAAATAACGAAAAAGGCCACGCGAAAAGACGAAATAACGAAAGAACGCCACGCGAAATAACGAAAAAACGCTATTTTTGCGCGAAATAACGAAAAGTAGCCTTGCGAAAAAACGCCAATTTAACTGCACAAAATAGCGTTCTTTCTAGTTTCGCATGGCGTTTTTTCGTTATTTCGCTTGGCGTCTTTTCGTTATTTCACTCGGCGTCTTTTCGCTCGGCGTTATTTCGTTATTTCGCCTGGCGTTTTTTTCGTTGTTTCGCGTGGCGTTTTTTCGTTATTTCGTATTTTCGCGTGGCGTTTTTTCGTTATTTCGTCTTTTCGCGTGGCGTCTTTTCGTTATTTCGCTTGGCGTTTTTTCGTTATTTCGTATTTTCGAGTGGCGTTTTTTCGTTATTTTGTCTTTTCGCGTGGCGTCTTTTCGTTATTTCGCTTGGCGTTTTTTCGTATTTTCGCGTGGCTTGTTTTCGTTATTTCGTCTTTTCGCGTGGCGTCTTTTCTTTATTTCGCTTGGCGTCTTTTCGCTCGGCGTTTTTTCGTTATTTCGCGTGGCGTTATTTCGCGTGGCGTTTTTTCGTCTTTCCGCCTTCCGGTTGACATGCGCAAAGTGTAGCAACAGTAAAGCTGGGCATATGGGTAAAAACAACTATTCACGGACGGAAGGAGGGAAGGACAGACAGACGGACAAACGAAGACCATTCCTATACCCCCATCCCGCTACGCGGCGGGGGATAGAAATCGAAGGACAGAGGCGGTACCAATGAATTTTCCCAACCACCACCACCAAAAAGTTTTGATTGGTGCGAGTTTTGAGAAATTAAAGTCAACAAAAGAAATACAGGTGGGGTGTGATGGATAGGTGCCTGAATTCCCACCCAATCCCAACAACAAAAACATTTGTTGGTTTGAGTTGATTAACAAATAAAATAAACTAGAGCTCCTCGAGTTAGATGTGTCGCCTAACGAAATTTTTGTTAGTTTATTGATCTACAGTTATTAGCAATGTATTTGCACAAAATTCACATATAAAAAAACCTTTTAATTGTCTGATTGCAAGAAACATGCACAACAAGTTAAGTCCTTTGCAAGAAAGGCACTAAAATCAATCAAGGGAATAATTTAAAAGAATGACAATAAATGCTCTATAAAGTAAATCAAAGAGGAATAATTTAACGACATTAATGGGACAAAATATGAGCAATATTGTCGCAAAGCATACCTAACACTGCTTTTATGAAACATGCATACCAAGTTTGGAGTCATTTGAACATATTGTGACATTGTTACGATCATAACAAGAAATGCTCTATAAAAATCAAAGAAAATTAATTCAAAAACGAAACAAGGTAGAGTTACGGTTCTTGTGCAGTGCACTTCGAGTCATTGCAAGAAACATGCATACCAAGTTTGGAGACATTTGAACCTATGGTGACAGTTACGCTCCGCACTAGAAATGCTCTGTAAAATAAATCAAAGGGCAATAATTAAAAAACGAAAGAAGGTAGAGTTACGGTTCTTGTGCATTGCACTTTGAGTCATTGCCAGAAACATGCATTCCGAGCGAAGAGACGCCAAGCGAAATAACGAAAAGACGCCAAGCGAAATAACGCCACGCGAAATAACGAACAAACGCCGAGCGAAAAGACGCCAAGCGAAATAACGAAAAGACGCCACGCGAAAAGACGAAATAACGAAAAGACGCCACGCGAAAATACGAAATAACGAAAAAACGCCACGCGAAATAACGAAAAGACGCCACGCGAAAACACGAAATAACGAAAAAACGCCACTCTAAAATACGAAATAACGAAAAAACGCCAAGCGAAATAACGAAAAGAGGCCACGCGAAAAAACGAAATAACGAAAAAACGCCACGCGAAAATACGAAATAACGAAAAAACGCCACGCGAAACAACGAAATAACGAAAAAACGCCAAGCGAAATAACGAAAAGACGCCACGCGAAAAGACGAAATAACGAAAAAACGCTACGCGAAAATACGAAATAACGAAAAAACGCCACACGAAATAACGAAAAGACGCCACGCGAAAAGACGAAATAACGAAAAAACACCACGCGAAAAGACGAAATAACGAAAAAACGCCACGCGAAACAACGAAAAAACGCCAGGCGAAATAACGAAATAACGCCGAGCGAAAAGACGCCAAGCGAAAAAACGAAAAGACGCCAAGCGAAATAACGAAAAAACGCCAGGCGAAGCTAGAAAGAACGCTATTTTGTACAGTTAAATTGGCGTTCTATTGCACGGCGACTTTTCGTTTTTTAGCGCAAAAATAGCGTTTTTTCGTTATTTCGCGTGGCGTTCTTTCGTTATTTCGTCTTTTCGCGTGGCGTTTTTTCGTTATTTCGTCTTTTCGCGTGGCGTTTTTTCGTTATTTCGTCTTTTCGCTTGGCGTTATTTCGCGGCGAAATAACGAAAAAACGAAATGGCATAAATCAGCCACCATATAATCAAGACTGACACAGAACAGGAATCAGCAGAAATCAGTGACTTTAACTTCGATGAATGGTCATCTAAGCTTGGTCTCAGCTGAAAAGTGACTCAGGTTCTGAGACAAGAGGAATTAACGTCAAAGATGCGTTAGCGTTACTGGAATTAAAGGACATGAAGGAGCTTGGCTTTCCGCTCGGTACAACCAAACTGTTACTACGTGAAATCGAACAATGGACAGAAAGTACCATCCACGGGGACAAAAGTACAGTGCAAATGCCGAGCGAAAAGACAAATGATGAACATTTGACAGGGGCAGGTAAAATCTTAGACGATTTATTATTAAACATAACTGCCCCATCCGGCCACACATCGACGACATCCAGCGACGCATTTAGTCATATGGATCCCGAACCATTTTAACATTGAAGGCTACGTCGGGAAAGGCCGTACATATCACGCAATTCCTAACCGAGAAAGCTATACTCCGCCGGCAAAATAGACGTAAGGAGTTTGTGATTAGGTCCGGAATCGAAACATCAGAAGCACTTGTCCTCAAGACTGATGACGAGCATCCCTATTTGGGTATCTTCCTCGAAGAATGAAGTGCTGCAAATATGCGTCTGTTAAATCATCTTCTCACATCGGGACAACTTAAGAGGAACGAAATTGAGTTTAATCTTGCATATAGTACCAAGATCTTTGAATTTGCCGAGACTTATGACTGGAACAGTGTACTGAACTTTGACTACCTATATCGCGAGCAGCAGGCTGAGCATAAGTTCAAATGGGGTACGTTTTCGCCTCATATGGAATTACAGATTCTCGTACCAAAACGCGCTCGACAGACCGGGTCGAATGGAACGCCATCACAATCGTCACATTAAGAACTTGCGTCTCCCTCTCAAGTCTCATATATCCCCCTTTCATCTCAGGTTTGATCCTTTTTGGGTTCAACAAACCACTTTAAACATGTTTTACTAGCCAAATGAGGTAAATAGAGCCAGACTGACACCTACACCCTAATAAAGGGAAATAAGCAGAATATCACCCCCTTGGGCAGGGTGACAGTATTTCTGTTACAGATGCCAAACCTCCCATCAAAACTGAGAAAAATGACTGTTTTCAACTCAAACTATGTTTAGATATTGCATTTGCATTTCATCGAAGTCAACTTTCGCACACGAAAAAATTAAGGTTTTTACCTTAAGGGCGTAGGGTTAAGTTTCCGAGGCGGCTTTCAGAGTCTGGGACTGCGCGCAAACTCTTGTTTACTGAAAATACAAATTTTGTACTGCTAACATTGTGTTGTTGTATTTTCTGGGTTGGAGTGGGTGGCTTCATGCAAACAACAAGCAACTGGTCTACAGTAATTATCCTTCAGGATTTAATAAGACATATAAGCTCACCCTACCCCTGTTTTTCCAGTGCAAATTTGGCTAAAATCCTACATATCTGAAAACCTGCAAAATATTTCCTGCAGGAACTTTTGAAATAAAACCCCTTTCCTGTTAATATTAAATCTGTGCCCGATTCCCCAAGCAGATGGAAAATGTCCCCATCCAGCTTGATTTTTCAGCATTTGTCATTGAAATACCTCACCGTCAAATTATTCTCAGATTCAGCCGAGCAGACTGTGTTTTCATCCGGTTACTATTCAACTCAGAACATACAAAGCTACCATCCATGCATTTTAGGCTAATTACTTGTAAATAGTCCAGCGGATGTTCCTACTCGGGCTAGTCAGACAATGGCTGACACTAAATAGTTCCAATTTTTTTGCCTTTTGGGGGCATTAAATGGCTAGTATGGCCTGAAAGGAACATGTTAAGTAAATGAGATGCTTTTACTGACACACTGATAGCAAATTTATGTTTGGAAATGCAGTATATGAAAAAAGGCCCTGGTTTTAGGACGGCATATGTTAAACAGTTTTGAAGTTCACACAGAAGTGAAAAAACCAGACCACCGGTTTCAAGGTGTCAAATCTCTGTTAATTGATACATGACCCCTACTTTTCTTGCTGGAAATGGACAGTAGAAACAATTAGCTTTAAAAGCATGTAAGTTAGCCCTTATTAAAATGGTACCAGATATGATTACCAGCCTTTTGAAACATGTCATGTTTACTATAGTTTATATAGGGAAGTCTATTTACAGGTCTTACACCTATAAGAAGTACAAGTGGAGGGCAGCATTTGAATATTTGTATTGTCTGCAATGTTATTTTCCACTAAAATTGTGTGCTGACCAATTTTAAGCAAATTTGAAAGTCAAAAATCAGTATAACTGTGTTACAGGAGGCAAACTTAGGTTTTAATTAGGTTTGGGTCATTTTTAACTGTTTTTGCCTTAAAAATGCCACAATTGATACCCTGTGTGGCCCATTTTGCATGTGTCAGCTCAAAAAGTGAGTTGCTTTTATTAGTTGAGATGTTTTACTATTATTCATAACCATGTTTTTGGGAAATTTGATGTTTTTCAATTTTTATTAGCAAGAAATGAATTCTTAGGTTTAGCCGCTTGGCCGCAAACGCGTACCAGAATAGGTGGTGTTTGAAAATTCCTCATATTGAGTTCATTTTTGCTAACTGAAAGCTGAAACTTGGTAGATATATTGCAAACATCATATTATTGAATAAAAACAGAAAATATAAGATATTGAAAAACACAAGTTTTCTTTTTAGCCAACATGATCAGATTTCTTATTGCACAAATTATACATAATTTAAAAAGAATCTCACATTTTAAATTTAAACAATGATTTTAATGCATTAAATTCAAGGGTATCCCAAATATTTAAAAAATCGACCGGGACCAAAGTGCAAAACTGTACCCTGCCCACTAAAGAAGAATGTCACGAGTAAAATCTTCAAAGCGAAAGGTAGCTGTCCGTTTGGAGTTTCATGCCGTTATCAACACAAACGACCCCCGCCGCCAAAGAATCAGCCTCAGCCGGATTTGTCAAAAACATGTAAGTGGCCGATCTGCAAGTTTACTTTATGAAGCTTGGGAGCATTCTCTTCCAATGGATTATGAATATCGTGAATTTATCTTAACTGGAATAAAAGATGGATTTTACATAGTCGATGCCGACTCCGTTTCCAATTTTGTCGAGGTAAACAATTACCCGTCAGCAACATCAGAAAAAATCCGCGCGCCCGTGGAGGATCAGATCTTTACGGAATTAGAAAATGGCCGGTACCGGATCGTCAGTGAAAAACCCAATATTGTGTCAGCATTAGGGGCCATCCAAAAAAAAAAGACACTGGCATTTGCTAAAATATGGAGTGGAGTGTTGGAGTGGAGTTGTGGAGTGGAGTCTGGAGTGCAGTTTGGAGTCAGATTTTGGAGTGACTTTGGAGTCAACAATTGGAGTCAACAATTGGAGTCAAATTTTGGAGTCGAAAATTGGAGTCAAATTTTAAATATTTGTAATTACAAGATTTCAAGAGTCATTGTTGATTCAATTACTTTTATTAGGTTGTCGGAAAAACGAAAGTGTATAATTATTAATAAATTTTTGCAGAATGTTTGCGTGTTTTAAGATTTCGATCTAGACTGTAATTTTTTTGTACAAGAAAGTAAATTTTTATTTTTTATGAAAACAAAATGTATAAAATGGCTTTCTCGTGGAATCTTTAGGCACTGTCTTAGAATTAATATTTTTTCCGAAAATATCTTTTATTAAATTAACAGCCTTCAAGCAAATATTATAATTTTATTTCACAATCAAGTAGGTGCCTCAAAACATTAATTCACAAGTAAATGTAAACAAGAAAATTACTACAGAACATGAAAAATAGTTTGATACTCCTGAATGGTGGCACTGATTTACTCGTCTCGAGTTCTCTACAAATAACTTGTTTTAGATCAGTTCAAAGTCTCAAGAGCCAGTTTTCTATACAAAAATTATTTCCAGACTCTGTACAAAGATCATAGAAATCTAATCTAACCTCCATACCAGATAAAATAATTAACGCTCAAGTTATCATATACTTCAACAATTTTACGCGGTGACTCCAAAACTCAACTCCAAAATTTGACTCCAAAATATCACTCCAATTTTCGACTCCAAAGTCACTCCAAAATCTGACTCCAAACTTCGCTCCAGACTGCACTCCTACACTCCAACACTCCACTCCATATTTTAGCAAATGCCTCACTTCAAGATGCAATGGACTTAATGACACCAGGATCCTATTTTGCCAAAGTAGACCTAGCTAATGCTTACCGTAGCGTGAAAATACACCCTTCTAGTTATAAAGCCACCGGGCTTAAGTGGCGTTTTCGGGGTGATAAACATTTCACATACATGATTGACGAACGACTTCACTTTGGTGCCGCGCGGTCTCCAGAAATATTTAATTGCTTAACTCAAGCCGTTCGTGCTATCATGGCTTGCAAAGGATATCCTAATATAGTTGTTTACTTAGACGATTTTTTCATCGTGGCTAAAACTTACCATGAATGCATGGCTACCTTGAACACCTTGTTACGCCTGTTACGCAATCTGGGTTTTCAAATAAATTATAATAAGATAGAAGGGCCAAAACGTGAACTCGTATTCTTAGGAATTACCCTTAATTTGGTCAGCATGACATTCTGTATTCCTAGGCCCAAGCTAATGGAGATAGAGTCTGTTACGAAAAAATTTCTGGTGTCAAAGAAAGTGACTAAACGTGAAATACAAAGTTTAGCGGGTAAATTGAATTGGATAACACAGTGTATTTATGGCGGCCGGTTTCACATGCGGCGTTTAATTGACAAGTCTAATACACTGCGAAAGCCATGGCATCGAACGTTAGTTACTAATGATATGAAACAAGATTTGACTTGGTGGTTGCACTTCATGCATGATTTTAACGGCACTATGCCTATTGTAGATTGCAGACCGGCTACACCCATTACAATTGATGCGTGTAAAGTGGCTGCTGGAGCCATTTATCTTGGAGACTTTTTTCATACACCGTGGTCCCTAAAGACCGCGGCTTTGCCAATAAATTACCTTGAAGTACCAGCGCTTGAACCTGCAATACGGAGGTGTGCTCCTGTTTTAGCCAACAAAAAGTGTTTGTACATTGTGACAATATCGCGGCCTGTTCTATTATAAATAAGGGCAGCTCTAAAAATTCTATTGTTATGGATTCCTTGCGACGCGTATTCTGGCTGTCAGCAGTTTTCAATTTCCGCCTCAAAGCCGTGTATGACAGAGGAGAATCAAACATTTTAGCCGACAGTGTTAGTAGGTTGCATGAACCGGGTGGTGTGCCGAGACTGATGTCTCTTTTAATAACATGCAATTTCTCTCACTGCAGAGAACATTCGGACTCCTATAACGCCTGCTATATTGAAAAACATTCTCATGCATTTGGATGTTACCTATTCCTTTGATGCAGCCGCGTGGGCAGTCTGTCTTAAAGATAGCTTGAAATTGGCACAATACACTATTCTTCATGCGAGGTAACGGAATGTCGAAAGTTCTGGACTGGAACTGTATCATTTTACTCTAGCGAATGTTTAACATGAGGCCCCAGGGGAAGAATAAGATATCGCGCCGGCGTAAATGTTTGGAAGTGTCAAACTCCGACGCTGATGGAAGAATAACATTGCTGTGTCTTAATAGGCCATAAAACATCTTTAATTATCAACAACTAACGCTGGGCGCGGACATGGATATTCCCGCTTTCACTTACCGCGAGAACAATAAATTAATTGTTATAACCTCAGATAAGTTTATTGGTCGTGTTCGGCTTTGTCCGACTTTGTGCAACGTTAATCCAACAGACATTGCAATTCATTCTTTTAGGCGTGGTTGTGAAAGCTATTGCTAATCTGTTAGACTTTCTACGGACTGCATTAAACTTCTTGCTGACTGGCGTTCTACTTGTTACCAGGCTTATATTAAAATGATATCCAATCACGTTTCAAAATTGTACAGCACATCCAAGCATGTTTAATTCTACCTAATCTTCTCCTACTTTATTGTCGGTCATCCTGATGACCGACATATTATAATGGACCAAACTTGAGCTTTCTACCTGAACACCGGTTAACAGTGATGTAAACAAAGATCACGTTCCAGACGGAACGGATAATTAGACTCTTACTCAGTCGTTATTTATGGATAGACTCTTACTCAGTCGTTATCTATAAAAACCTAGAGGCCTGTTATTGGCTGTTGAAGGACGTCACATTTGGAGTCTGTACCTTTCTTAAATCCTCTCTACAGCTTCTTATCAGCTAGGCTTATTACTCATAAAGATATTTCCGACAACGAACAATAAACATATACATGTAGATGGATTTTGTCCAGTAAATGTACACTGTGTATGATAAACAAAAGATGTACAGCTTATAAATTTATTAAACCAAAGCAAATAAAATGTGTAGAGAACATTGAACAGAGATTAGCTACTTATTTTGCTGACCACGAATCTACGAACTTGTACAGCATTTTGTGAAACTCGGGGATCACAGGTATCCCAGGGAATGTTTTACATGGTTTAGCTAGCTAGATATGGATACATCCGTCGGTGCTAACTTGATAACTTTGCTGTTATCTTGCATTTTGCCACTAATCAACTGGTTGCTAAAGTTTTATAAGGTTTTGAATGTAAAAATTATCTTTGGAACACCAGAACACACAGTTTTGCAGAAATCTTAAATCGGGTAATGAAACTGAAAATAATAGACACTATAAGTTTAAGCTTTACTTAGTTGTAATTTGGTTTTAAATCAACAAAATAATCTTTGGAACATGTGAACACACATACTTTTGCAGAAGTATCAAATCGGGTCATGAAACTGTCAATAATAGACAATACAAAATTTTGCTTTCCAAAAAGCTTGTCGGTCATTGGCATACATTTTTAACAAAAAAAAGACGGCGCTTTTTGCGAATTTGAATTCAATGCGTTAGGTTGTTATTCGAAGTCATGAGACATACTAAGTGAATACCAAAATTCTAATGATATTGTTCTAGATCAGAAACAACAATTTTATCATCTCTGTGAGTCCATGACAGACTGTTCACGTTTTTCTCTCCCACCCTATGCCTGTGAAAAAACTTTGTTTTTTAACATGTTCTGTAGCTTTTGATATATATTTACAGCTTGATTATTGTTGCTTTCTAACACTTTCTGACACAAAAATATTGTTTGACAAACTTTTCCATTTTGGTTTACTTCCAAGTAAATTATTAACTTGTTCGCAAACAGGGTTAGATTTATCACCGGCTTAAAAACATCTCATTCGAAAGAGGAAATACCTATAATTAAACTTACATTTTTGTATGGCATCCAATAAAAGAGGCTAAAAATTCAAACTTTTCTGCCGTCTTGTTAAAAGGGTGTGCTAATGACCGACTAGCTTTTTGGAAAGCTAAAACTTGTGGGTAATACACTTGGACGATAAACTTTACAAAAACAAATTTGTGAATCACCTGATATTATTTCATATGCTTTTTTGTGTACAATTTTCTATGAGCTCATATATTTGTGTATGATTATGTAATTCTGGCGCGCTTACATGCACTTTTGAATTTAGATACAAGTTTTGTATTAATTTGTCTTTTCTGTGGTATCATTTAATTTCGCGGGGAAGAATGGTCGCGCTAAAGTTGCAAAGGATATATTCGCGCGGGCTTCTATTCGCGCAGTTGTATATTTGTCAGATGTATTTTCGCGCATTTACCATAGCGCGAAAATACGCGTATTTTTAAACCTGTGCGGAATATAATGATACCACAGTATTTCAGCGCGCTTTCTTTTTAGTATTGGAGCGTAGTTATGAATAAAAGCTCCCAGTTTCCCCCCTCATTTGTCTTGGTTGTTTGTTTATATCTGAAAATACCGCACTGAAGGCTCCATATGCAAACCATCGTTTGGGATGGATCGAAAATTTACTGTTCACTGGTGTAAATATTGAGTTGAATTTAACCCGGGGCTAGGCGGCGTGGGCAGTAATAAGATCTCTGCTTTTCCATTACAGCCCATTAATATGCTCAATCAAACGGAGCCTGGAATAGTTCCATATTTGTCGTGTTCGATGGCATTCAAAGTTCTCTTTTCATCTATTTCAGAGAAAAACTGTTTTTTTGCGGTAACCGTTACACATATATCCAAAAGTCACAATTTAGTTAATTTAGAAAAAGAACTGCAGATTTCATAAGGTGTCAAATTTACATTGTTTAAAGATAAACTGACAAATGAATACTAACTTTTGTAAATTGTACTAAATTTACTAAATATGTTATTGTGAATATAAAGAAAATCGTTTTATGATCAAATGATACAATTTACACGAGAATTGGATGAATTAATTCAGTAAAATTCGGGTGAGCATTTCACGGTACGAAAAATCTAAGGGGAACAACTTGTGTTTACCGATGACGTCATTGGATCGCAGTTCGCTATGATGGGTATCTGTCGCGTATAGTATAAAATAGTAAATGTGACAATAACGTTGTCCTGTGTCCGTAACTTTGCTAGTATATGAATTTTTGAATTTCCACATAATTTTTGCAAACACTAATATCAACTCAGATGCTGCTGCCTTTTTCGATCGGCGTTCGGAACTTTTTAATATCGTCTTTGTACAAGCACGTAAGATTTATATGGTAATAGTATTAACGGGGGACATAATACTGATTCGCATTATATTTGCACGAGTTGTGCATGTCCAATATAATGCCACATGTTTAGATACTTATCGTGGTCCGCTTCCAATTTTTCCGAAACACAAGTAGTCCAATTATGACGATTCAATATCTGTAAATCACAGCTACGGAAACCATATATCCCATGAAGCCATTTCGATCACAGCAAAAATATCCATTGTCATTAAAATTTATCATCAAATCACTGTAAATACAATCAAATAAGTGTACTATTTACACTATCGTTCATAAGCGCGAAAGATCCAATGACGTCATCGATATGAAGCTCCGCCCAGCTCGAAATTCTAGTGATTTTAAGAGCGCTGAATTTGTGGATGTCAGTGCTAATTTATGGCGTTTTTTGTGCATGAAATAGATTTATTTATATGAGATATAAATACATAAATACATAAATTGGAAAGTATTTTGTTGGAAGCAAAGCACGTGTCAGTTTATCTTTAAGTATTTCAATATTTTATATATTTTTAAGAAAGTGAGGAATTCAAAATTAATTTACACAGGATGTATAAGAGTAATATTTGAAAATAAATGAGGTGGCCTATTAGCAGTTTCTCAGTGTAAAATGTAATATAAAAACGCCACTATTTTTTAAACTGGCGTACATGTATACATAATGTTGTGAACTTAGTGAGTCATAAGCCGTTCACTGAACTTAAAAAACAACATCAAGTAAATGCATGTTTAGGAACATTCAAGATGCAGACTGAAATACACACAGTGGTTAATTTAGCCAACACAGTTTATTTGCAAGTTCGTTCTTAATGTGTTCTATACGTGAACAAGCATTCCGACAAAAGAACCTCTACGATAAATATCTTCGAGTAGTCTGTTTGAATCATAAGATCCTTGAAGTGTGACTCGGTGACCGAGCTCTAACATCGTCACAGCCGTAACCGAACCACAAGTGTACGCATCACTACTGTACACTGCGCTGACTGCAAGCTCAGTTCCTTCTTGGTATATCGAAAAAATCACGTACTTTGATACTACTTGACAAAGGTGAGCTGTAAACTGATATAACCCTTTTACTGGCGCAGTAAAAATCCCAAATGTTCTGTCATAACCTCCTGCCACATTTAAAAGGACATGACGAAAGGTGATAATCCGTCCTCGTTCTGCGTTGGAGTCGACAGCATTGTAAACGCTAAACGCGACAATGGGACTGACAACTGGAAAATAGAAAGGCAAGTCTCCATAAGCCAAACGTGAAAATAACGATTTTTTTTAAAACAACTTCACAATATTGTGCTCCTCCATTCTTCGCAGTTTTACTTTGTTAGATAACACATCATGGGAAATATTGAAAAAAAACTAATTCGTCAGTGTTATCACTCTTTTGGAAATTAGTACTTTATTAACAAATGGTAATCTCATTTATAGATGTTTATTATTAAATAATCGCCTCTTTAAAGAAAAAGTGGAATATACATTTACAGAAAACCCCGTTGCTTACTCAGTTGGTACCGTGTTCGGGTTGTGAAGCTAGGCATGTGCATGTTCCGGGCATGTGCCTTTATCATTTACAATTTACAGTAGCGCTTTTTGTGTAGAGTGTTTTCGGTGTGTGTGCGTGCGTGCGTGTGTGCATGCTTTTAAAAGTATCCACGTCCAAATGAGTCAATACTGTTGTCAGTATAAATATGAACCAGTTTCGTCAAGTTATTGTCACGTTTATCAGGTTATCAACGCAACCAACTTTGGGGTTGTCCCGACTGGCTTTGGTTTGATTCAATTTACTGTGGTGTACAATTGTCATTTACAAGCTCAGCTTCCCGTCATAGGAAATTAAATGCGTTATTTGTACAATATAATAAGCAAAACTTTTCTTTTAAATGGTTCGACCTGTTTTAAATCTGTGGTTCAATTATCCAAGCAGATATGGCTTTTGGATGTCTTCTCAACCGCCCAAGGATACACTCCTGCTCTTTAAGTTTTGCCTTTGAAAAATATATTATCAGATCCCCTGTTAAAGTTATATTTTGTTCAATTTCAGCCCTTTTGTTATCTCATTTATCGTAAAACATTTTATTATCTGGGGACCATCTGCAATCAGCACTGAAGATTTCATGTTTACCGTCATATCATAATGTGTACTGGGGCTATAGGCGGTGTTAGCAGTATTATGAGAATACAAAACTTGCGTTCTGTACACATTAAACGCAGATTAATGTTGGAATATTCGTATTTTATGTAACTTTTTCGCAAAAGCAAAGATTGCACTGCTTTACAATTTTTTTAACACTTGACATCCACTAAAAATAATGCGTGAATAACACCCATAAACTCGTCCATCACTACATGCCCAGCTTTATCATAAAAGTAAAATTGGAAATCAGTCTCAAATGTCAACCATCTGATTCAGTCCCAGTCAGATACTTGAGATTTGGGACTCGTCACCAGGGTTGAAGGTTATAAAACTGAGTTTGGAAACCAGTCTCAAATCTCAAGCATCTGATTGGCTGAAATGGCGACCAGTCGCCATTTCAGCCAATCAGATGCTTGAGATTTGAGACTGGTTTCCATGCTCAGTTTTATAACCTTGGGCACAGATTTAGTTTTATGAGTTTTGGTCCGTGATATCAATACTAACTTTTTTATCACTTGGACAGGTTTTCGAACCGCAAGATTTCACAAATATTGACTGTACTAAGAAATACAAATAAATATCATTTTTAGAATTACAGATAATAATTAGATATTATGCCCTACCTTTTCCAAGGCTTGTGTTTAGTGCTGAAAAATCCTCCCTTAATTCGTCTGTAGACGTTTCCAGCTTGAGCATGTGTTCCTCCATTTTTTGCATTTTTACTTGCATTTCCACGAGTCTGTCGAAGCAATGTCCTTCGTATGAGCATTTCTCACATTCGTACTGAGCATTTACTTTTAATGTAAGAAAGAAGAAAAGTAAACGAGTAAATGCATTAATATGTGCCATAGCTACGTTAAGCAATCAAGTCAAAACTAAGTTTTGTGAACGGTAGTGAGCACTGCAGTCTTATTGTAACATTATTTTCCTTAACACTGTTTTATCAGTAACGGTATCTAACTAACTTTGATGTAAAGATAGCAAAGACTACTATTTACCAAGTGACAATAGAACACTAGAACAAAAGGAAGAGTGCGATATTTAAAGCTACATATTCAGTGTATTATACAACTTTGTTTCGCTACATGCTTGTACTGGGCACAAGATCATAAAACTAAAACTAGGGATCAGTCTCAAATGCTAAAATATAATTTATCAAATATTTGAGCACTGAAAAAGAGAAGCTCAGTCATGTTTAGAGCACATGTAAGTTGACGATTATTAAAATTTTACGAAAAAAAACGTTCATGTATATTATCAATTCATGTTTATGCCATTAGTTATAACACTGCGCTCGGTCTGACCGTTTAACTTTCACATACAATCCCCGCAATAAACAATAACTCATACATACTGTCAGGATTAAATCATATTCCATGTCAAAAATTAAACTGTGAGTTTTAACTTTTGAAAAAAATTATTCGCCAAATGTTATTGTTTACATAACATATGCCTTTAGTGTAGTAGAACAACAGTATTAGCTAAAAGAATACAGCCCGTTTTGTTATGATGTTTTGATGTTTTGCATCGTCACCCCCGCGATCCAGGCACCCCCACACCACCTCCGACTCATCCCATTATTCCCAGTTTTGGCAAAATTCTACTGGCCCGTTTGATGAACAACTGGACAGGACTGGCGATCCATGAATTCTGGCGAAGCCTTAAAATTTCTAAATAGAAGAGTTTAAAGAACCGAAAATCTGAATTTCGAAATTCTCTTCAAAACGATAAAGAAAATAGATTTTATTCTACGTTTGCATATATCCATTCTGTTTCACAGATGAATGTAGAATCCATATATAAAACGAATAAGCAAGTAACGAAAGAAAGAGGAATTTACATGATGGATTACAGAAATGTAGTCAAACCTTCAACAAACACATAATTATATATTATGTCCGTTCTCCGAGTCACTTAAGTGACACCACTCAGTTTACAAACGGACTTGTAAAATTAGGTTTTAAGAATGCGAAACAACTAAAAAGCGCCACCACCTATAAACTCAGTCTTGTCAAGGCACAACATTTATGAATGCATTAGTTTTTCAGTAATATATGAACAAAGAGTGAAAATTACTCAGATTTACTTAGATCGCGCATATTCTCGTAAACCAATTCTCTACTGTAACTCAGGGGAATTAACAACATATGACCAACAATCATAAAGCTTTTTGGGTTATCTTTCTTACATTGTGCGTTTATTTTTTATCATTTTATTACCCATGCTCTTTTTTCCTCTCTACTTGTTAGCTGTGTCTTCTCATCTTTATGTGGCTATTTCTGATATACATATGTCACTTTTACTTAATAAAACATTTTTTGTGTTATCGATTTAATAGAATAACCTTAATGTCCCGCAGTTCCTACAATGTTGAAGTGTAACATACACTAAACTTGAACATGATTTTGTTCAGCAGGGATGTAGAATAGTTTCAATATTGTTTTTCCTGTGCTAAGACGGTAATTAGGCCAATAAAACGTTACCATCTTAAACATTTTATTAAACGATAAACTAAAACCATGAAATACGGCACTGAAGGAGAAAATCGTTAAAGCATGGAATTGTAGGCTTCAATAGGTGGATATGTGAGGATAAGTGAATTACAAATTTCAAATCATATTAGTTGGATGTAAATGCAAGCCATACACATGCCATGATAACAATGTATAAGACACCAATTCCGAAAAAAAACAACACATAAATGCTATATAAATAGAAGACAAAATGCCAGTGATGAATTTTGGACCGAGACTCTAGAAGGGCCAGGAATGTATATAGTCTAGACGGCATTAGAACTGTAAATTTAGTCCATATTATGCTTCTGTTAGTTTCCAGTTTAATGCCAAACCTGTCGCTGAATCCTGACTCTGACCGAGTATTCCATGGGATGGCTGTCAGCGAAACTTTTGATTTGAAAACTTTTGTTTCACCCTGTATACAAACCGACTAACTCTTACAAAAATGATATTGCGCAGCGCTAACGTTTGCAAATAGTTCTTCGATTCAATGCTAGACTTTAATAACCTCATTTTCAAGAAAATGGTATTCCCAAGGATTAAAAGACTTGTTTTATTAATTGTATTCAACTCAGGTGAAGCAAACCCTTCTATTTAAACTTGTGTTTAAACATCACGATGTATTTAACCCAGGTAAGAAATTACTACGCATTAAGTAAATTGGTTCTCAGATGCAGAAGTCCTGAATGGAGCATAGCGTGAATATAGTAAAACGGATCGTGTGTTTATTGACAGGATGGGTGTTAACATTCACAGATGATGGTTATGAATTGTGCTACTCTTACAGATGAACCGGGATAGACGATACGATTATGTTGTTTATTGATTAATAGTGAAAAATCATGGAATTAAATTGGGTGACAGTTGCACACCTGATTCAGTGTTTACTGATAGTAAATTTTACAGCTTCAATAAATGGAAGAATAAAGTTGCAGGAAAACGACGTTGTGATTGTCAATCGGCCAGTAGATGCATTGTTCGGCCGGGCAACAGTAATTGACCCATTGAACGACCTCAAGTTGCACGTGCGATCAGGTGACCGGTGTACAGTGACCGCAGTGGACAATGATCGAGATATCACATACCGCCCGGGAAAACTCTCCACGTCAAATTTCCCGTGCAATTTTGGACCTACTGGACTTCAATATATTCATTTTGGTGGCAGAGTTTCATCAAGCGATCTTGTGCGACTGCTGTTAAGATACGATTCAGCAACGCAGACATTAATCATTCCATTTAGTTTAGTGGTGAATATTGTATTTAAACCATTTGAGATTATTACAAAAATTGATGCAATAAATGTTAACCATCATATGGGATTAAGTTCACCGATAGATGATTCAACTCTTCGGTTTTCTCTTTCAACAAAAAATCATTCAAGGTGTAAAGTCAGTGTGCCCAGTCATTCAAGTGGACTGCCTCAATATGGATATTTAAGCAACAGCTCATTTTCTTTGACAAATATCAACTGCAACAGATTTCTTACAGCAGGCGTACGATACAAACACCATGCTAGGTCCAATGCACCTGACCACGATTTTATTCCTTTGACTGTTCAGATTTATAGTGACAGTGGTGAGTTACAGAAACAAGAATATTTCCAGATAACTGTCAACATTTTATCAGGACAAGAAAACACTCCCCCAGAGCCTAGCAGAAATGCCTTGTTTGTTATGAACTCTGTTAACCAATTTGTTATGACAGCCATTACTCCTGCGATAATATCCGCACACGATGGTCAGACTTCTTCAGATAAACTTTTGTTCAATATTTCACAACCTCTCGGACCAGGGGAAGGTGAAATTGTCAACACAGACAGCAGCAATATCCCTGTCCCGTCCTTCTTCCAACATGAAGTTAATGATCTAAAAATAGCATACAAACCCCCAAGCTCTGATTCAAACATCAAACGCCTGTTTCAACTGGAAGTCACTATACTGGATACAGATGGTTTGATGTCTTATCCCATTCCGCTGATGATTGTTGTGGAACCAATGAATTCTAATGCACCGGTAGTCACAAAAAATACAGGAATACAACTTGTTGAAGGGCAATCAAGACCAGTAAGTACAGACGTTCTTGAAATTGCAGATGAAGACAATTTGAAAGATGTGAAAATTTATCATATAGATGGCTTAAAGCATGGTCACTTAGTCATACCAACCGGTAAAAAGTATTTTTCACCTGCTGATCTGAAACTTGGCAATGTTGTTTACCACCATGATGATAGTGAAAGTTACAGCGATAATATCATTTTCCGAATGTCAGATGGATCACATGAAGTAGAATTTCTCTTTCCTGTAACAATATACCCGAAAGATGACATTGCCCCTGCAATGACTGTAAATACTGGAATAGAATTACATAAAAATGATATCGTTGAAGTAAGTCAGTATGTTCTTAGTGCTACCGATACAGATACTGAAGATTCTTTTGTGACTTTCAGTCTTGAAAAACCTTTTTCAAAAATTGGCATTATCACAAAAAGGCAATTCCAAATTCCTGAAGATAAAGAAAACTGGATTTTTGAAAATGGAATTTATGAGAAGATTGTTAACACATTTACTCAGAAAGATCTGATTGAAGGGAAAATATTTTACAAGCATGTTGGAAATCATATTACAGATACAATTACCGATAAAATACCATTTAGTCTGTCAGATAACGGAACTCCTCCAAATAAATCCCCGGTTTATTATTTAATTGCAAAAATCCATCCAGTAGACAATGTTCCACCTTATTTATATCAAAACACGGATTTGCATATGGAAATAGCAGAAAATGAACTTACGCAGTTCCGTAAAAAGAATTTACGTTACGCAGATGATGACACAAATGACAAAGAGATCAAATATATAATAACATGTGATCCATATGACACTTTCAAAGGTGGCCCAAAGGATGCTGGGAAAATTGTTAATTGTGCCGATCCCGATATTTCAATATCACGATTTTTGCAGTCAGAAATAAATCATCACAAAATTTGCTTCCAACCTCCATCAGTTGAACTTGGTCTTACAACAAGAATAATTCAGTTTGCTTTTCAAGTAGAAGATTTAGCCGGAAATGTTCTGCCGGATCAGAAATTCACTGTTACAATTAAACCTGTGAACAATCAACCACCGGTAGTTACAAACGTTGGTGCAGTTGTACTTGAAAATGATCAGATTGTAATAACTCCTCAAATGCTTGACATTGATGACAAAGACACAGATTTGAATGATATCATAATCATAGTAAGAACAGTTCCAAATTTTGGAAACTTATTCCAGGAAAGAAAACGGTTAAATGTTGGTGATAGGTTTATGAGAAATGATATAATTCAACAACATATTATGTACCAAAATCATGGTGAAAACATAGAGGTGAAAGAAGACAGATTTACTCTTGAAATAACAGATGGTGTTCACTTTGTACCAATTACTTTCAGGGTAAAGATTCAACAAATTGATGATGAACCCTCATATTTTGAAGGTACAGCAAGATCAGGAATATTAAATATACAATATGAATTATTTGAAAATAGGTCAGTTTTAATAAGACCAGAACAGTTCAGTTTAAGAGACCCTGATTCAGATGTCATGAATATAATGTATGTAATAAATAAATACCCCGATCATGGAACTATTTTCAAAGACGGTCACAGAGCAAGTTATTTTTCGCAGCGTGAAATACGGCAGGGTAAAATCAAATATGAACATAGAAAGAAAGAAATTGGAATTGCTGAAGTTATTGATCATGTGAAATTAGGAGTACATGATAATGCTAATGTTGTTTTACAAGATGGTACAAGTTTGAAAGACATTAATGTGTATTTTAAAATAAAACCAGAGAACAATGTACCTCCAAGAATAGCTGTAGGTGATAATGCTATTGTTGAAGAAGGAGATAAGACACCAATACTGAAAAAACATATAGATGTTCGAGACCTGGATTCAATTGAAGATGATATTCTGTGTATGATAAACGAGCAACCCAAAAATGGATTTCTCACTAACATAGCACCTCTTGAAGGATCTGAAAAACTCAGGAATGGAATGCAGCCTATTTCTGCATTCACAATTGGTACTGTTAGGCAGGGAGATATTTTGTATGTTCAAAGTGTACACAAAGGTGTTGAACCAAGGACCGACAATTTTGTCATTCTCTGCAGTGATGGAATAAATCTTTCAAATCGGGAAACTGTCCATATAACAATACAGCCATCAAATGATGAGGAACCTCAAGTCTATGTTAGAGAATTCATTGGTTCTGAAGGCATGGAAATAAAAATCGATTCACCAGTTTTACATGTAGTTGACAAAGACGAGCCATCCGATGTTCTGAAATTTATAATAACAAAATACCCATCCCATGGGAAGATAGTCCAGCAGACTAGAGGAGGTGATATACTTGTGAATAATTTTACTTTTGGTGGCAATGAACAGTTCTCAACTATAGTTTATGAGCATGATGGATCAGAAACACAATCAGACAGTTTTGAGTTTGTATTAAATGATGGTAAACACAGTGTGTCTAAATCTATTCCGATAATCATCCTTCCTGTTGACGATGAAACACCCAGACTAACCATAAATAATGGCCTTCAAATAGAAAATCTTGGAGACCGAAGAGTTATCACTAATAAAGACTTATTAGCAGAAGACATTGATTCTCCAGCCGGAAGTATAACTTACATAATAAAAAGACTTCCTCAGCAAGGGTATTTAACAAAACAGGAGAGAAATTTTGAAAGACACTTAACACTTGGTTCAAATTTTACTCAAAATGATATTGATCAACTGTTTGTATCTTATATCCACACAGGAAAAGAGGCAAAAAGAGATTTAATCAAGTTTGATGTTACAGATGGTTTGAATCCTCTTATTGACCACTATTTTTATGTAACCATTAAAGGAATAGATATAATATACCCAGAAGTTATAAACCGTGGCGTTCAGTTACCTGAAGGTGGCTCCGTTGTTCTGACAACAGATATCATAAGCGGAACTGATAAGAATTCGCCAGATGAAAAGTTGAAATTTACAATAACAAAAGCTCCAAAACGTGGATATGTTGACTTTGTTGACCGACCAGGCATTCCTGTGACAACATTTACTCAACTTGATCTTGCAGGTAGTCGAGTCAGATATGTCCATAAAGTTGATGATGAGATCAAAATGGACAGTTTTGAATTCGAAGTCACCGATGGATTTAATCCTGTGTATAGAACATTTAGAATTGCATTGACTGATGTTGATAACAAGAGACCAGTGCTGATGTTTACCATGTTAAGACTTGAGGAAGGAAAAAACAAAATAATTACTCCATCGGAACTGAAAGCTGTTGATATAGACACTCAAGATGAAAACATTATTTTTACAATAACTCAAGTACCACTCCATGGCAATCTCCTGTATAATTTTTCCAAGATTGTTTCCAGGTTTTCACTGAAAGATTTGTCTCAAGATCTGATTTGTTACCAACATGATGGAACTGAAACTTTATCTGACAGTTTTACATTTACTGTTACTGATGGCACCCACTTGCAGTATTTCATACCTGGTTCGAACATCCCAACCCGCCAACCACAAGAAATGGACATTGAAATTATTCCTATAGATAATGGAGTTCCTCATATAGCCATCAACATTGGAGCAAACTTTCTCACTCCCCTGGATGTAGGTCTAGGGTTCAGGTTTACCAGTCGGCATCTGCAGAGTGGCGACCATGACAGTCCAGTAGAGGGCCTACAGTATGTGATCACTATACAACCTCAACATGGATACATACGTAACATTGGCCAAGGAAATGGAGCTGTGGCTACATGGACGCAAGGTAAACATTTTAAATAAAAATCTGTATTTTAACCCTTTACTTCATATAGACCCATATTATATCATGTGCTACCAGTGTATATCCATATCAGCTGGCACATTCATGCTTTCTGATCAGGATCTGCACTGTTTGCTTTTTGGTCACAAAAACCTAATATATCTAAAAGCTAACAGAGAAGATCCTGGTCAGACAGCATGGATGTGCTGGCTGATCTGGATCTACACTGTCCACCTACACCTTAAAGGTGTATATATGAAGGAAAGGGTTAAAATTAAATACACTTTGTTTTGGTCCCATCATCATAGGATTTGAATAATTGTTATTATGTATATATTATATACACTTAATTTACTGCTGCAAGTCATGTCACATAATTATCATTACTGAAATCAACACTATTTTATAATGTTAATGAAGTAATTAATACATTATTGTTAAATAAATACACAACAGCAATGAAAAACACACATTATTAGCAGGTTGTAAATACCAGTGCCTCTTTGATAGCAGAAGTAATCTGCATGTGGAAGTTTGTATATTTTCTTGATGGTTATCAGAGGGTAGAATATCAGGTAATCAAGTAACCCTAAGATAATTAGAGAGCTTATATAACTGCTGTATATATCTTGATGATTAAATACTAGGTTACACAATGGCACTAAAAGAGTTGTTTTTACAACCTGTACCCCAAGATCATAAAACTAAATCTGGAGACCAGTCTCAAATCTCTAGCACCTGATTGGCTGAAATAGCGACTTGAAAACCCACCCCCAAACCCTGGCAGTTTTGACCTAATGACCCTGAGCTATTTGGAAAAGCAGCAGTTTTGTTGGTAATTTTGATGCCAGAATCCCCCATCTATTTCCAATTAAACCCCCTGCTACTTAAAAGATAATGAAACCACTGCATAACAATATGCTTGCAAATTAAAATAGCTATTAGTTACAATATGTGTTGCAACAGAATTACATGTAATTTCTGAATAAATAAATCTTACATAATTAGCTGTACTGTAGACCTGTGCTTATTAATTGTTGTGTAATTAACACTTGACCCTGGTAATGGGATACCCCCATGAGATACAGAAATAATTAGCAGCAAATGAGGAATAAATTTGTTCAAGGAGAAAAAGAGAAATGCCACAGCAATGAATTGTAGGTAGTGCAGGGGGCCCAAGATTATTATTGGTGGACTTCAGGGTGAGAAGAGATGGAGCAAGGGTTTTATCACATCTTTTATATTATAAATTTTATTCTGTGGTATTTTTTTAATTTCGCGGGGTCAAACACCAAAAATAGTATATTTTCACTGGCACAAATTCAGGCAAATGTACAGAATCTATTAAAACTTTATTAAAATGTTTTATAATATGGCTGCAGTTGAAAGGTGCAAGTACATGAAATTTAATACAAAAATATAATGATGACATAGTATAAAAATTGAGAATCACTAGTAACAATTTTTTTTGTATGTGCATCATAATGCATAGTTGAAATTCACTTGTAGTTTTAAAGATAAAGAAAAACTGCCAGGAGAAGGTACACAAATGAAATCTTCACTGCAAACCAATCTCAATCCATGTCTGATATCCCTTGTGGAATGAGTGTAGATCAAGTTCAGCCTGAACATCCTAGCAATCACCAAACTGTACAGTTGTTCAGTAAGATCTAGATTTTCACTCATTGCACATCATATGTAAACTGTTTTTTTTAATTTGTGAAATTCAGTTTGGGGCTAGTTTATGATGGCTTTATTGTTATCTATGCTATCATAACCATCTGTTTCCATCTGATCTTATCTGATATTTTTTCTATGGGCCAGTAAGTAATTTGTTTATCAGCAAATTTTATGAATGCAATCTTTGTGTCTGTTTAACTTAGCTGCTGTAACAAATTGGATGCAATTTGTAAATTGAGCAATTAACCAGTTAATTAAATGATTTAAGTTCTTGTTAAATACAAGAGTCTATGCTCTGTAATGAACAACTGTTTTTACAAAGGCTTTTGAGTTTTGCTTATTAAAAAAGTATAAATGTTATTAAAAATTATAATGTCTATACTTTCAAGTGTTTATGTATGTGCAAGGAAAAATTTGGGATTTTGTGTTGCCTTATTTAACTGAACACCTGTCTATGATCTGAAATGTTGTGAAGTTCTTTTAAACAGAAAACTCAGTTGTTTTGCTTAACCCATTATAGTGCTAAGCAGTGTCACATTTGTGAACAGTGTAGACCCACATCAACCTGCACAGTTTAATCATAGTCTACACTGTGGGCTATTGATTGATAGGTCTATAATGATATAGGGTTAACCCTTTACTCCATATAAATTATAAGCTTTGTAACGCATTTGAGACCCATCTAGATCCATATCAGACAGTATGTGTATGCTGTCCTGGGTCTACAATGGTGGCATTTTTGGCAGAAATAACTTATTGAATATAAAAAGACAACAGTTTAGATCCTGATCACCCAGACAGCACAGATGAGTTGGCTGATCTGGATCTATACACTGTTTGCCCAATGCATTGCAATCAATAAAGGTGCTGAGATGTAGACTTAGATCAGTTTGGTTGGGTTTGGCTTCCTTTAATGACTTAATGCAGAGTTTCTAAGTCAAATTTTGAATAAATAAAATGACTTCACATTGTTAATGTATAGAGCCATTAATATTTAGAACAAATTGATTTTCATTCTTTTTTTCTGATTTTTGCTTGGCCCAAACGTACCCACCAAAAGACTCCAAAAACAATATACAGTCGAACCTCGATAATTCGAACTCGACGGGACCGGGAAAAAAGTTCGAATTATCGGGGTGTTCGAATTATCGAAGGTCTGTCGGACGGCGGAAGTGGATATTTTTTGTTCATGTTTTTAATGTCTGTTTATCTACATTATCTTTTGTATGTGAAATAAGACAAGCCAAATATTTGTTATTTATTTTTATTTCAAAACTATATAATTATGCATGTTTACATAATTATATACATGTAAATGAACGTAACTCAAATACATTTTGTCATAAATAATGTACGTAACACAAATCATAAATCACAAATCTTCACGTCACAGATGTTTAATTTACAAACTTTGCCATGCTAGTTTGAATGGCCGCCCGCCTTACAAAGTCTTTTTTCATTAGAACATTGTGCATCTTGCACAACATGCTTAGTTCACGCTCACTATTATCCTGACATTCAAAGTTGCTCAGCTTGGGGAAGACGGCTACTATCTTCTGTTTCAGACATGCTAATAAGATATGATTAAAATTAATTTTGGTCTTCGTTTTATACACAATGATAAACAATTATATTCGCTCAATTTTTGTTTGCAAATTTAGTTTGCAAGTCTTAATTATTAAAAATTTTCTTAAATTATATTTCTGATCGGATTTTAAAGAGATCAAATAATTTAATATTATTTGTTTGTAACAGGTATCGGGTTGCTTGAATTGTGTCAGTTTCACAGCGTGTGTTATTCATACGGCGCCGCTATTGTTAACCGCTTGAAGTGTGAAAACTTTAACATGTCATAATTTTGAGCGATATATTTCAAAGGTGTTCGAAATATTGAGAGTGAAATTAATAGAAAATCAAAAGGACGGACTGGACTTTGAGTTCGAAGTTCAAAATATCGGGTGTTCAAATTATCAAGAGTTAATGCATATAAGGTATATAGGCGTTTTGCCGGGACCGAGATACTAGTTCGAAATATCTACGGTGTTCGAATTATCGAAGTTCGAATTATCGAGGTCCAACTGTATTTGACTGCCACTTAAGGGAAGAACTGCTGAGTGTGCAGTAAATTTCTAGTGAATTTATGAAGTAATCAAACCAAGACAATCACTAAAAGTCATGAATATTTTAACTCAGACCACATTAGAAGGGCGCCAAACAACAAAGTTTTGTCAGGTTTTTTTTAGTGTCATGACCTTGATTAAGCAGATAGATATAAAGTAGATCATTAAATCAAAGGCATATTACTTTATTTGGAAAGCAATAAGCATTAAATTAAGTGATATTTATGCAATGAGTGATAGTAAATTAGGATAAATTATCTATGATTTTAGGCCCTGAAGTAATGTAATTGTAATATAGTGCTGTACGATATCTATCACCTTTATAAATACCATAAAATTCATTTTAACGCCCCTCCGTAATATATGCCCCCATGTTATTCTGTAGGGAAACAAATCTACAGTACACACTAAGTACTGAAGAGTTCATCTGTATTAAATTTATTCAATTTCCTTTGGAATCCAATATTATAATAAAAAAAAGAACTGAGTGAATTCAATAAACTTGCAGTCTATTTTAATTTAGTCTTATAAAAAGAATATATAGCTGGTACATGAATAAAAGCTGCATACGTGTTAATTGATTTCCACCAGATTTAGGGATAAACATGTCCTTATTAGTGCCCCCTTTCAGTAAATGTAACATGTTCAGCGACATTAAACAGGATTTTTACGGTAAATACATTGCATGTTACATTTTGGATGTGCTATTTAATGATAATGAATGGTTTATTATTCTGCAGAAAAAAAAATATAATGAAGTCATAAAATTCACTCCCCTTCATTGCTGTCAAAAACATTTTTATTGAATCATTTAAACATCAAAGAGTTCTGGTTGCCCAATATGAAATAGCAATTTTTTTAATTAATATTTAGCCGGGAACTATTTTATGCCATAGCTGAAAAGATTTTCTTTTGAATCACTAAAGATATCATTTTGCTTTTACCCCAGCTTCTATGGAGATACAAGGAATTATATTTTGTTAATCTGACTACCACCAGTGGTATATTGGTATAAATTTGAAATCAACTATGATCTAGAAATTATAGAATGGGTGACACCCTTACCTAGACCTCAGCTAACGTATAAAATATTTAGTTATATCATTATTCAACCCTTTACTCCCTACAAACAGGTTTTATGGTGTGTGCGGCCAATGTAGATCTAGATCAGATGGAGCTGTCCCCAAGGTTATAAAACTGAGCATGGAAACCATTCTCAAATCTCAAGCATCTGATTGGCTGAAATGGCGACCAGTCGCCATTTCAGCCAATCGGATGCTTGAGATTTGAGACTGGTTTCCAATCTCAGTTTTATAACCTTCAACCCAGATCTTCACATCTGAGTGAGGCACATCTTTGCCAGCTGAACTTGATCTACTCTGTCAGTTTTAAAAAAGAAGCATGGTTAGGACCCGGTCCAGGAGTGTAATTTTGACAACAATTATGTTATATATATCTTATACCTTTTAAGAACTACTAAACATTTGGATAAAGCAAATTTTGTTTAATGGTTACTTTCTAAGTAATGAGATCTCTCCTCTATCCTGACAAATATTGTGTCTGTTTAAATGAAGAAAAATATGTTACATGTTAATTTCTGACATGATGATAAGCAAATCAGTTCCAGTGATCAGTTTATCATATAATGGATTAGAAAATCCCAATTCCAAGCTGCAAATGATATTGCCTCTTTCATGAACACTGGTACAGAGCAAGTAGCTTGTCCCATCAGACCATCACTATCTCCTTTATGAAGATTACCATATCTTGTAGATGGATTTGCTGGTCTCATTTGATAAGGCTGGGCAAGATGTTTCTGTATCAGGTTACAGTTGATTGATTCCTTTAATCTAATGAAATGTTGGTAACCAAGGTGTATGTTGTGCCACAGGACATTGAACTTTATATTGGTGTAGGTTTTGCCTAAAAAGAAAGACAGGGATACTGCAAATTATGTGACAGCAGTAGAGATCACTACTGGAATTTTGTACTTGCATAATAATAACAAGTGTGCTTTATTATATTGACAGAAATGAATACAATGTAAAAGAGTAGCATCTGAACTGTATTTTCACAAAACTTCAGAATGAAGTACATGTAACCATCCATTCTGAATCAGATAAAAAAAAGAACACAATGAAAATCTGCCAAGGAACTCTCAAGGTTGCAGTGAACAATTGTCACTGCATCCAATGTCACAAAATGGGATTGCATAACAATGTCTCCAGGAGAAATTGAAACTAGAATCATCTTCTGTCAAAGTTTACCCAGCATTTCTTGATGTCTTGAGTATAGTTATGTGCCAGTCTTTATTATATTCTAGTTATTCGTTAGCTGAATTATTAATCTCATTAAAATATATGAATGTATAGCAGTTAATTAATTGTTAATTAAATTAACTTAAATTAACATTCAATTAACAGCTCTACATTCAATTTTTGTAACTAGAATTGATTAAGGTAAAGTAGTTATTGTTCAAGTTAAGATTCAAATGACAAGGGAAACATCCAAATTCAACAACTGTCTGTACTGTAGGATGTATGAATGAAGCTTTTCTCACTGAAGCATTATGTTGTTTATGAAAGATTGAATGAATGAACAAGAATTTTGTGAATGCATCATGGTTTAGATAATTTATCTATTACTTGTTGATTGACACATTTCTGCTGGTCTATCTCTACAACAAGTTAAACATTCATTGTTTTTCCAGACATCAAAGTAAAGTTTGCTTTATCTAAGATCTTTTATGCTGAAACTGAACCTGAGATTCATTTAAGACTGTTAAGTTTAAAGAACTGGTAATTGAAACTGATTGAAAATTAAAGGCTTGCTTGGAGGTTTGATCAGCCATGAAATGAGTTAGTGTCTGATAAAATCTGGACATTTAAAAAGCTTTTTTTTTAATTCAGTAAAAAATAAATATAAAAACAAGAGAATATCAAGGGGTAATCATGAACGGCAATTCTCTTTACCAAGACAGTTATAAGCAACACTAGTTTTCTTGCAATTTAGTTTATCTTGAAAAGCATAACTTAGTAAATAAAGAATAAGATTGACAGAGACATTACTAAATGTCTCCATTCTCAGCTGTTTTTTTTTATCTTGGTCCATGGTGTTGTCTTACTGACAGAACTCTTTCTACGAACAATTAGTAGTGCATTCTATTACATAAACTTACTATAAGTAAAATTAAAATTTATTTTTTATCAGTGTAAAATAGCATAAAACCTTATATGAACAATTAGCAGTGAATTCCATTAAATAATCATTATATGTGAAAATTAAATTTATTTCTCTGTGGGTAAATTACGGTAAGCCTTAAATCGCATGATAGATTGAAATCATAGGATAGATGTCAGTTTACTGATGAGACAACCACAAAGTCATTATGGCCTGCTGAGTTCATGAATGATGGGGTGATTAAATGAAAACTTGATGCAAGCACTCTTTGTATGAGCTATATCCTTTTCAGCAAAATGCTTCACCACAGCCGCCAGACATAAATAGTTGAGCAGATAAAATTCAAATTGTCATAGTATAAAAGTGGATTAAATTTGTCATTTAAGATGAAGTCTTTAATAGTGATAAATAATATATAATGAGTGATACTCTTGATGAAATATTTTGCTTTCTGTTCTGCATGATCGGGGATTCTGCTCTTTGTTCTACACACTTGAAATCTTAAATGTTATTTCCTGTTGTGGTTGGATAGGTGTTGTACAAGAAACAAGTTGAATTAGTCACCCACTGATTGTAGTTTATTATAATACATGGTTCTCATAAATGGGAATGTTGCAGAGATTTCAGAAAAAAAGAGAAAATATTAATCTGGATGACTTGTCCTGTTTATTCCAGTCACAAGGTTAAGTATATTTTACTGAGAATGGAGACCAGTCCAAATCTCAAACATATGATTGACTGAAATGGAGACTTGCAACAATTTCTTGTGTCCTTTTAAAGAAATTTCAAAATTGAATAGATGGAAAATATGTCTATGGTTAAGGGAGATATTGTAAGTGTACATCAATTAGCTGGGACTGTTTTGGAGCATTTTTGGTAGATGGTTTTCCTTTTCATGTATTTCTTGTGCAGTTCAGTTAAACCTGTTAAAGTTCACAAGGAACATGTGGCTATTTACAATTAAATTGACCATAAAAATTATATAAAAGAGAGGATAACTTGATAGAAAAGTGACATGAAACATGATCACAAATGTTGTCACTTACTTTAATGCCATAACATGTCATAAGATTTCAGGTCAGTGAATCTAAATGCCATGACAACTGAAAACTGAAAGGTTATTTAGAGTCCAAATGAATTATGAATAAATGACAATCTTCTTAACATCTTAAAACAAGTTCATAGGTACTTCTAAACAACTATTAGCAGAAAGTTGCTCACCAATTAGCAACCAAGGGGTCTGTCTCAAGGAATAAATTCTGTGCTTGTGTAGCATGTATTTTTTGTTGTTCTAAGTTACATTGTTGCAGACAAGAGTCAATTGTTTTGGGGTTTTTTGGCATTGACTATCTAAGTTGGCTTTTGGCCTATTTTTTTTCAACCAATGAAGTGTTATAAATAATATGCATTTAATTTATTTTGCAGAGGGAAAATCAAATTATCAACAATTTTTACATGCAGCTTAAAATGACATAGATCAGGCTCAGCCAGTCTTCTAAGAAGCTTTACACAAACAATTTTGGTATACAAAAGGTATTTTTATTAACATCAGTTCTTTCAACTGGTAATATTTTGGCACATTGTAATAAAGAGTGAAAAAAGAACTTTTTGAATGATAACATAGTCCATATCACCCCAATTTAAACACTGAAATATCTTTAAATATTTGCATCTTTAGTGGGCCCAAACCTTTAATAGTAGACCATCCTTCCTTTTAATCTACTCTGTATATTACAGCTGCATATAAAATAATAAACTGCTTATTCCCTTTAATAAAAGTACCTCATAAAATACCAAACAGTTTTAATTCACAGATGTCTTAAGATTGAATTACTTCGTTGTACGCTATATTACATTCGGCTATATTACAAAGATGTGGTTGTGTGTTACATGTGTCGTAATGGGACAAATCTAACCCTATCATTACAGATTTCGTATTGTCATGCAATCGGCCAATTAGTCTTTATTGAAGAACTAAATCGACATATTGTGCAAATAGATTACTAGCGTAGTGAAATTTATAAGTTTTTTTGTAATCGTAGTAGTTTACTGTCAGATTGTTGAAGCAAAGTGTTACTTAATGAGAATCTGCTGAAAAATAAAGATGCTGAACTTGCAAATTTAATATTTAAAGGTGCACAGTCACATACATGTATTTAGATGAAAATATAAAGTGTTTTCAAATATCAGAATTTATAATATGAACTAAGGCACTGCCTCTCTCGGAATCGACGAATTTAAAGAGATGTGTATCGAATGTTTAACAGTAAAATAAAGAAACAAATCATCATTTGTTGTTTTACTTTTTAACCAAAACTGATCAAGGTTGTAAGATGTATTATGAAGAGCTTTCAGTGTATAACGACTTTTGCGTAACGGTTGTTAATCTCTTCTTCTGCAGTGAGTGCTTATTTGAGCAGCTGGTGTTACACGGGTTTATTGTTGTTTTACACAGAGTGGTTGTTCTACACAAAGTCTTTTAAGGTTTCTAAGCTTTTATTTGCGGTTTATAAAATAAATCCACAATAACAATTTTACAACTAATAATTTTTGATTCACAAAGTAATGTCTTAAGATTTTTAGCTTAATTTCCCTTTTTACTTTTAAAGTTCACAAAGTCTCTTTAACAGTTCACAAGGTTTTCACAAAGTATTATTAATTTAGTCACAAAGTTTTAGCTAATTCCTTCACAAAGTTTTTGTTGTTGTTTACCTAGAAAATTCTGTTTATATACCTTTTTCAAAAATTGACATTTACAACTTAACAATTGAGATTTTGACAGATTAAGAAAAGTAAGACCTAAAGCACATGTAAACAATATGTGATAAAAGCGTCAGATTGATAACATGTGATAGTTCCTTACAATTCAAAGGAAATAAAATATATTTAATTAGATATCAATCAACAAGTCTGGCTTCAGGTTCTCAATTTACATTACTTAACTTACTGTCAAAAATCATGAAGAGTAATAAGAATATTTCTTGTTAACAATTTACAAAATAAGTATTTTTTACAAGAAATTGATACTAATTTCATAAGTGAACATTTTAAGTATCACATATATATTGCTTTTAAAATAAGAAACATTTTGCTACTAAACATGTTATAATTTGATTTTCAATATTAAATACCAAATTATTTGTTATGAGGCAATATCAAATAATGTAGAAATTTGAATCATAATAGATGAAACACTACATCTTAGTGAGCTGAATGATTCTGTGAAGTTTGGAAGTATCCTTTGAGATGTTGAATACACCAGTTTTCCTGTAAACTCTTAGTTAAACGGCACTTAGTGACAGTAGAGAAATTTATTATCTAAATAGAATGAAACATTTAAATTAGTCCAGATTTATATAGCACTCTTTTCATATATTCAAAAGTGCTGTACAACAAGCAAGATATAGCAATATAATACAATAAGAATTAATTAAGCATGGGCAAATAAAACATAGAAAAAAAAAGAAATAAAAAAATAAAACTTGGATAAAAAAGTTTGCATGAAAAACATAGAAGAAAGTTTAAAAAAAAGTGCGTTGATGTGTAGATAACACATTATAGCATCACTCTTCGTTCAAAATCAACCCAATGTCTTATGATTGTTAATATATCCAGTTAATCAACATTATACATAGTATGAGCGGAAAGGGTGTGTTTTAGCTGTCTTTTTAAAGTGTCAAGTGTCTGTGCAGTTCTAACTAACTCTGGCAGTGCATTCCATAACCTTGGTGCAGCATGGCTAAAGCTACTGTTTCCGAAAGTCACAGTTCTGGTATGTGGTACTAAAAGTGTTAAAGAACTGCTAGAACAAAGGTCTCTAGCTGGTCGGTACACACACAATAAGTCAATAATGTACTGTGGGAACTGTCCATGGAGAGCCTTGTAAGTGTATAGTAGGACCTTGTAATCGATCCGTTGACATATTGGTAGCCAATGAAGTTCCTTGAACACTGGTGTTATAAGGTCATGACGAGGAGTTTTTGTCAAGATTCTGGCAGCTGTATTCTGAACCCGTTGTAGTTTATTCATTGTCAGTTTTGGAATACCAAAGAGCAATGAATTACAATAGTTAAGCTTTGATGTTACTAGACAATTAACTAATGTTTTTGTAGCATCGGTTGTAATGTAATTCCGTATGCATCCGATTATTCTCAGCTGGTGGTAGGCAGATCTACAGACAGTGTTGACATGTTTCTCCATGTCCATTTGTGGTGTGAAGTGAACCCCAAGATTTCTGATGCTGTCATTTGAAGCTCAAATAGATGTCTCACCAACTGTGATAGTCATGTTTTCGACTTGCTTGGTATACATCGTAACGTATTTCGGTCCTAATATGGATCCCTGTGGAACACTGAAATTCGTAATAACTGGATCTGATAGCTCTCCTTCTCTTCAATCTACTGTCTAGAACAGTTAACCTGGTCTTCCCACAGCATTTCATGTGAAGCTGTTTTCCTGAAATATTAAAATCAACCGCAAATTAATTTATCTTCAAAAAAATTTTTATATCTTAAGGCTTTTATGAATTCATTTGTCGACAGTTAAAATTGATTTAAAATATTAAGACATACATTTCTTTTGCTTATTGAACATAGGCACATACCAATTAAGAAGTTGTGTTTATTTAAAGCTTATCCAATAATAAACCATAAATGAAGTACCACTTAGACCCATACAGGGGCTATTGTAAGGGCCTAAAGGATTTTGAATGATTTAAAGAACATTTCGAACAGTTTTGTTGTGAACAAAATTGACCAGTAATGACTAGCATTGACCAGAAATGATCACCATTGACCAGTTATGACCACTATTGACCACCGGCCCGCTCAATACTCAATTGACCAGTCAATAGGCCAACCCTGCTATTATACATTCATGCAGCTTTAATAAATGAAAATAAAGAAAATTTATGCAAACCTTTTATCTGTTTACTATGTTAATGTTCATATTCTGTGCCGTAGCTGTCTACCAATTCTGCATTTATAAGTATCTATAGGCTTCATAACCTTGGTGATACACATCTCTGAAAAAAAATGTTTGATTTTAAATCTTCGCTGATAACTAGTACTTCAGTTATACAGTACCTTTTGTGGCTTATGAAGATGTACATAAATTGCTGTTGCAGTTAACAGTGAACAATTCATACTGTTGCCATAATTTATTTATTACATGTAAGGTCTTTTTATTAAAATCACATAAAAGGAAGATCGAAATGATGGAACATTTCATGCTAGCTTTAATTCCAGAGTGTTATCACATTTTAAACTTTATATAATTTGTAATAAAGACCACATAAAGATGTGCCAGCTGATCTGAATCTACATATATGCCATCTGATCTGGATTTACATGGGCTGACCATTTGTGCTAAAAAGGTGTGTCCATGAAGTATGTTAAGTTATTGACTGTGAAAACTAAAACAGCATCGTTTTCTTTCTAAAAAACGTGAACAAGATTATGAGATTTATCCACTAAATAAAGGATTAAATAAGTGACCAAAGGGACCCATAATGTATTTACAACATGGTCTGCAGAGAAACTTTGTGGCGTTTGATTCTGTGTCTTCCAAAAATTTGGCATGTTCAGGTGATTTTGTGTGAACATGCCACAGATTATGGTACACCGTAGCAGGGCTGGACAAATTTAGATTTTTTAGTAACAGAAATGTAGTCTAAAACTGGCTGGGTAAACATTTCAGCTACAATGTAGTCCCACTTTTGCCCAAATAAGCAAATTCAGTCAGTATTAACAGTACAGAAAGGAACAGGAAATTCAAGAGAAACCATTACATGGGGGGCTTGATAATGTTAAAATAGATCTCAAAACATGTTATTTTGTAATAAATTTATTGCTGTTGTAATATGATATGCATAAAAGAGAATGGCGCATATCAAATTAACGTTTAAACTAGTCTACACTAAAAAAATTGAGCTAGCCCACAGACAAGCAATCAGATATTTTGAGATTGTCCGATACCATTTTCCACTTTGTCCAAGGCGTCGGGCTAGTGGGTTTGTCCAGCCATGCATAGTCATGTAAAGGAAGGGCAAATTCTGTGCTGTTTGAGTGTTTGTACAGTTTATTATAGGTAAATTAAAAAAAAATTACCTTTCCAGTAGTCTTATTTTTCTCCTATTCCAGTTTCATGCTATTTGAACCAGATTTGTCAGGCATCTTTTATATGTATACCTCAAACTGAAATACAAATTACAAAAAACAAAATTTATAAATGATATTATTTGCCCATACATGCATATACCTTCCAATGACTTAATTTATTTTTCTTAGTGACAGACTTCTTTAAAGTCGCCGGACTGTCCGACCTGTCCGGTAAAAATCTGAAATAAATAATTAGTGGTAAACACGGCTTCGCCGTGCTTCCTATTTAAATCATTCAACACTATGCCTCATTTTTTTTATGAAATGTAGCTCTAATAATTTTTATTTGTTGTAAATGAAGCATTATTCAGATAGCATTTGGTAAACAAAGCTTTACAGAAAGAGTATTTTATTTAAAATGTAAGAGCAAGTGTACTTTCTGTCACTTGCTCATTCACTCAACCTGTAAGGTGATTGGGTCAAAGAAAATTTCTACACCTCTGACAGAGCAATTATTCCTAAAATCTGAAATAAACAATTAGTGGTAAACACGGCTTTGCCGTGCTTCCTATTTAAAGTGGGTAAAACAAAATCTCTACACCTCTGCTGAGCAGTTATTCCTAAAATCTGAAATAAATAATAAGTGGTTAACACGGCTTCGCCGTGCTTCCTATTTAAGGTAGAGCAACTGTAATGCTTTCCCGCGCAAAAATTTTCGACGTCATCAAACATCGGCTCGGTGACTTCCGACGCTACTCGTCAGAGTCGATAGTAGCCGAAGCAACATCGATTATTGTCGACTGTTAGTGACAGTTCACCGAGTATTCCCGACATTCGAGAAAAAAGCGCGGGAAAGCATTACAGTTGCTCTACCTTAAATAATTCTAGAATATGCCTCATTTTTTTGGAAAGTCAGCTCTAAATATTTCTATTTGTTGTTAATGAAGCATTATTCAGATAGCATTCGGTAAACACAGCTTTACCATGCCTCAAACAACTTATATTAGCAGAGTAGCTTTATGCTTAATCTGCAAACTTTGGGTTCAAGTCCTGATCATGAAAACACTTGACTCGTATCTTCAAAAATTTTGGTCACATTTCATTTGACCAGTTCTGTCCAGAGTTAATTTCAACGTAATACCTTATCGCTTTCCCACACCAAATTAAAACGAAAGCAATCGATATTACCATCTAATCTGCAATGTTAAACTTACTGTTCTTGTTGATGATTTCAGTAAAAAAATAAATAAAAACGTCGTAAAATTCCAATGTTTAGAATGTTGTGGAAACCGGTATCACTGCAATTAACCAAATTTCGAACAACTACCGTAATGCTCATCACTACAGTACTGTGAAGTATACAGTTAGACTCTAACTATGTGACAATATTAGGTTTTAATCAATGTAGAAACTTATTTACCTGATTTTTAGGGCGAGTTCAATCTTAATTGTTATCTAACATATGGAATCAGAACATCTGAAAATGTGAATCGAGAAAAAAAATGGCGGCTTTTCAGTTTTAAAATCCAGAAGCAAGCAATCTGGATTCAAGTCATATTGTCCAATCAGAAAAAGCCTTACTTTGCAATGATGAAAGTGATATTGGGGCGCGCCACGGGAAAGGTACCTTCGGTCTTATTTTCGTCAACTGTCCGAATGTACTTTTTCCCGTGACGCGCCCCATAGTCAGATTTTGCAAACCGGAAGACGCGGTTTCAAACCCGCTTGATATAGACCGTTAGACATGCGCAATACCGTAATCGGAATCGACACGATTTCGACGCGCTTCGCGCGTCGAAATCGTAGGGTCGATTCCGTAATATTAACTGCAGAGTAAATGTGTGATGTAAAAGTTTTACATAGTGAACATATCAGTGAATATATTTAAAGCTAAAGTTGTTACAGTGTTGTTAACGCAGTCATATTCACTTACAATAGATCCTAAAAATGTACTGATTTATCCAAACTTTTGATGAAAGTAGCTCCCTTTCAGTCATTTATGGGCATTTTTATAGTTGTGTAATTAATATAACCCTTTCCTCCATATATACGCATTTTTACGCATGTCGACCAGTGTATATCCAGATCAGCTGGCACATCCATGCCCTCTGATCAGGATCTGCACTGGTCACTTTTTGGTCAGAAATAACCTAATAAATCAAATAGCAAACAGTGCAGATCCTGATCAGATGGCGGGATGTGCCGGCTGATCTGGATCTACACTGTTCGCCAACACAATAAATTTTAAGGTGTTTCTAAGGAGGAAAGGGTTAAGCCACAACTGAGACATTGAAGTATTCCACCCTGAACTGTACAAGGCAGCTTTTAACTACTATGAAGCTTGAAAGCATTGTTTACTGTCTTTTGTTATGCACTATTTTAACAAACATCATTCCCGAATATACTGCTGGATCCGCATAGGAAGGTTTAAATGATGCTTTTATCTTTTAAAAAAATCAAATATTTTCTCAGATATAGTGTAGAATTATCTTAAGGTTGAAATGCATTAAGGCTTCTGCCCTGATTCATTGGTGATAAAATATTGGCATCTGAAAGAAAAGTTGTAAATAATTTATATATGGGTTTTCAAGAGGTATATATTTGATTTTTCAATTTGAAAAAGCCAAACTGTGTGGTGTTTAAGTGCAGGATTGAAGTTTTTTTTGTAGTCTGCTCAACTAGTGAATGATATCTTTAAACAATGATGCACAAGGCTAGTTAATGATATCTTTTAACAATGTTGAACAAGGCTAGTGAATGATATCTTTAATGCACAAGGCTAGTTAATGATATCTTTTAACAATGCTGAACAAGGCTAGTGAATGATATCTTTAAACAATGATGCACAAGGCTAGTTACTGATACCTTTTAACAATGGTGAACAAGGCTAGTGAATGATATCTTTAAACAATGATGCACAAGGCTAGTTAATGATATCTGTTAACAATGTTAAACAAGGCTAGTGAATGATATCTTTAAACAATGATGCACAGGGCTAGTTACTAATATCTTTTAACATTGATGCACAAGGCTAGTTACTGATATCTTTTAACAATGTTGAACAAGGCTAGTTACTGATATCTTTAATAAATGATGCACAAGGCTAGTTAATGATATCTTTTAACAATATTGAACAAGGCTAGTGAATGATATCTTTAAACAATGATGCACAAGGCTAGTTACTAATATCTTTTAACAATGCTGAACAAGGCTAGTGAATGATATCTTTAAACAATGATGCACAAGGCTAGTTACTGATACCTTTTAACAATGTTGAACAAGGCTAGTGAATGATATATCTTTAAACAATGATGCTCATGGCTACCCCTGCGAAAATGACCAAGGTTCACCATGTTCATCCATGGTTTTTTGACCATGGTTAAACCATGGTTTTGACACGGTTTAACAAAATAACAAATGGTCCACAGTCTAAGTTACTGATATCTTTTAACAATGGTGAACAAGGCTAGTGAATGATATCTTTAAACAATGATGCACAAGGCTAGTTACTTATATCTTTTAACAATGCTGAACAAGGCTAGTGAATGATATCTTTAAACAATGATGCACAAGGCTTGTTACTGATACCTTTTAACAATGTTGAATAAGGCTAGTGAATGATATCTTTAAACAATGATGCTCAAGGCTAGTTAGTGATATCTTTTAACAATGGTGAACAAGGCTAGTGAATGATATCTTTTAACAATGATGCACAAGGCTAGTTACTGATACCTTTTAGCAATGGTGAACAAGGCTAGTTAGTGATATCTTTTAACAATGTTGAACAAGGCTAGTTAATGATATCTTTAAACAATAATGCACACAGAATACATATCAAATTTTCACAAGCAGGCAACAGAAGTGTTCCATGGCACACCAAATGCTAGTTTAACCCTTTACTCCATATACCCACCTTTAAAATGTGTAGATCCAGATTAGCCAGCATATCCAGCACTGATGTGCTCGTTGATCAGGATCTACAGTGTTTCCTGTTTGGTCAGAAATAACCTAATGAATCTAAAGCAAATAATGTAGATCCTGATCAGACAGCAAGGATATGCCAGTGGATCTAGATCTACACATGGCCCACACCATAAAAGTGTATGTGTGGAGGAAAGAGTTAAAATTCAATCGAACCCTTAGAAACCAACTGAAACATTCATGTTTTTTGTATGTCCTGGTTCTTTTAAATTAAAACAAGCAGTACAACACTGCAATTATTATTTTGGCAAGAAGTCTCAACAAAAATAACTATAACATAGACATGGAATTTTGAGAAAACAAAATTGATTGTTTCTGTAAAGAATTGTTTAGTTCATAGAGACATTTTGCCCAGCAGTTCCGGAAATCGATTTGCCTTTGTATCTAAATAGAAGTTGAACAGGTTTTCAAGACCAGATGTAAGTTACCTGGTTAGGAATCTTGGCTGAAATAATATTTCAGTGGGTTTTTTCTCTCTACATACCCAATTGTATTGAAACATTAATTCAGCATATCTATTGTGAAATTCTTGTTTCCACTTTTCATGAGCAGTGATCAAACTTAGCACCTAACAAATGTTCTAACTACACTGATCAAAACCTTTTAATTTCTCTGCAATGAATTGAAGTACAATCTTCAACTTGAAAAAAAAAAATTGATAATTTTCATCATTTTTACTGCTTTTGTGAAATTAACATGAAAATTCTCCCATGTCTTAGTAAACCAAGGACATTCAATCGAGGCTGTGGTAAACCAAAACTGTTACGCTTTTTAACAAGGATTCACCAAAACCAGCTAAAACTGCTGAAACCAAATCTATTATTGCAGAATCATATACATGTAGAACTGTCCAAAATTACATTAGAATCTAAATTTAAATAATGAGACATGACTCTTGTTAACTGAGAATATACAATGTACCTGATACTGAGGATTTTGTGACTTGTCTTTACCATACTTTGATGAAATGTCAGTGGGTTCTAAAGGCATGTAAGGAATTTAATGGTAATTTTATCAAAAAAGTTATTTTATGCTTTTCAGGGAATTGTCCCGGTGAAATAAAAGTGGTATTTCACTGTTATCAAACAGTACCCAAACGCACATAACATACCATACCAAATGAGAATGTTTAGAAAACGGGCTCAAATTTGTATATTTGACGTCATGACGTCATGTCATAAACAATCGATTTAGGCACCGGTTCTTGCAACTTTTCCGTCAAATTCACGCAAATTTTGCAGTAAAAGCATACAATAAAAAGAAAAATTGTTTTTACCAGTGAAAAATAGAAATATATTTCACTCGTGAACTCCGAATTATGTATTTTCATGAAAATACGAATTCCGGAGCTCACTCTGTCAAAGATATTTCTATCTTACACTGGTAAAAACAAATATCCTCTATATGTTTTGAGTTTGAAGAGTACTATGATTCCATTCTGAGAAATTTAAATAATATGAGTGCTGAATTTAGAACATTGGATAAGTGTAGTTCATGAAACTTTTTGTGAAATTTTATTGCAATTTGTTGAAATGAATTAATGACATGCAGTTTTTATTGTCCTAAATGTTGAGTTTACAAATTCTGCAAAAAGGCATTTTTAATCACAAGTCTGTTACAAAAATTTATATAACCGGTAATATTTAATAATTCATTATCTGGCGTAACTGTTCACTCCATCATCAGATATGGCTTGTAATCTCTGCACATCTGTGCATGCTGATAAGGATCTACTCATGTCACTATAATATATTCATTTGGTTATTTCTCCACCACATAGAGAACTAATGGCATAGATGTGCAGGCTAATCTGGATTGACACTGTTACCTGTGTGCCATAACAGCTATATTTCATGGAGTAAAGGATTCAATCAGAGCTCAATTTCCTCATTATATTAGCAGATTAATACAAGAAAATGTGTGATTATAAGACAGGAACAAATCACAAAACAAATATAACCCATTCTAAATGTTGTTTTCTTGTTACTGTGAAATTACATACATAAATTTTGTACTTAACACAAGTTTATTGTCTGAAAATATTACTTGCAATATTTACTAAGCTAAAATAGGAAGTATCCACTTTCCTACTAATAATTGTGTAAAATTAGAAAAAGAAAAATTAAAATTCTTATTTTTAACAAATCTGCATTCCTGTAATCATTTAAAAGTAATAAAATGTTCTTGAAAATCTTCAGTAATGACTAAGTTATCTTTCCCTTTGCTATAATTAGGGTTTTAGGAAGAAGTAAGTGATTCTAAACAATATTCACATTTTTAGAATCAAATCAATTTCTCCAGTGCTTGATGTCAATAAAATCACAAAACATTAATTAATAAAACAACAAGTCCTCGATAAATAATGCTTGAAATCCCAACCATTTCCAATTACCTCCCTTTTAACTGAATATGAAGTGTTTTGTAATCCATTATTAATTGTAATTTGATGGGCAGTTGCTCAGGTCTTAGTGTGGAAGATTATGTTCTTAAACAATTAAACTTAAAAACCATTCAACACATTCCTGATTAAATGAAATATGTTAATGAGAATATTAGCATAAAAAATGGGTACTTTTTATTTTGCTCAGTAACTGATTATGGATAAGTAAACATTCTGTTTATGTAACAAAGCATGATCTTATCAATAACATACTAGAATACAGTTAGTTAGTTATGAATCATATTTTATATGAATTCCAACTTTTTATTATTTAAAACATAACTATATTTAATGCCACAAAAAATAAATCAAGAAATTTTGCATACCACTAATTTGAGCCTTGTGCACCGTGATTAACAGCCTCCCAGTAATTTAAAACATAACATTGTGACATAAATGTAAAACAGACTATTCAAATTATAAGGATCTCATTATTAAATGGGTGGTCGAAATTGATATTTTTCTTTTGCTAATATCTTCCTATGTTATTACAGAGATTTACAAGTTTGGTGAAAGATTTATGGGACAATTTGTAAGCCATGAAAAATGCAAAATTCAGATAGCAGCATAGTTTGGCTGCTGAAACTGACTTTAATGGCACAGATGGTAGAGTTTGAGTGTCCGTTTTATTGCATTCCTGTAGAGTGTGTCTGTGTGCAAGCTATAAATTATATGGTGCTCAGATATTTTGAAGATTGTATTATACAACTGGTTTAGCCCCAGCAGGCTTAAAGTTTTTGGGAAGGAGGGCCAGGTTGTAGAGGAATTGTTCTTTCTGTCATTTCAGTCTCACAAAATCTTAACTGTTACTATAATGTACTTCAAAGGTACCATAGGTATTGAATGATTCTATTGATAAGTTACATTCATGTCCCTTAACTCCGTTTACAATTAATGCTTGATAAAATTTCTTTTTAATATGCCAGTTTTAATTGACATATGGGTATAAGGTGTCATATTACCCACAACAGAACTTGTCCAGTCTTCACAAAATGTTGTCAATATCTTTACTGCTCTAATATTTTAGCAAATTTCTAAGCCAGATAGTTCTAGTCACTCCAGAGTTGTGGCCCTGTAATTGCTATTATTTGACCAAATTATTACTGTCTATTCTCGTACTTGAAAAGCATCAAACTCTGTCAGAATGTTTTTGCTATCTTTTATAATATATTTCCCTTTAATTGCATGTTTTAACAAATGCACAATGACCACTTAAAACTTGAAATTCCAAAATTATTCTAATCTTAATCAAACATGGTCAGAATGTTTATGAGCACTAAATCTTGGCTAAGTTACTTTATAGCTATGGCCCTTTACTTGCTGATATTTGAGCTGATTAGCTTTGAAAGCTTTCATCCGGTTTTCACTTAACTTGGTCAGACTGATTATGAGCATATGAGCATAAAATCTTGGCTAAGTTCAATAACCAGCAAGATCCTCATATTGCGTCACCTTCATTTACCCAAACTTCACTGTAATGCCAAAGTCTACAACTTCTAATGGATAACTAGACAGTCACATGATACTTAGAATGATTTTATGGCAGATAAGTAGCTGAATGAAATACGATTCCAGTGATCAGTAATTGTCAGGAAAACTTGGTGATATCAAAATTGTAAAACATTTTGATGATAAACCGTATTTAATGAACTTTCCTGTCATGCGGCTTGTAGTAGTTACCATAGTCATACAGTAGAATTCGCTTATTTGAATAGTCTATTTGTCAGGATCCTCGATTCAATTAACCGGAGTATCATTATATATGGAGCTTACAAATTCTCAGTTTCATCAGTGGTGGGTGGGGTAATGCGCTCAGTAATATATCTGTACAAGTTTTAGCTTTCCAAAAAGCTAGTCGGTCATTAGCAGATAAATTAAGGAAATAAGTATCGATATGTATTCGTGCTTGCATTTACTTTTTGACAAATGGAAGTCTTGGATATGTCCAGTTTTCTGTCGATCAATGTCACGTAGATTGTATCTGACAAACCATTTGTGAATTTAGTTGTCCAATGCTGTTACCCTAAAGCATGCAAACAAAAGTTGAACGGCTGATGTTTGACTTTTTGAAACATGAACAAGAAGTGTACCGGCAAAATACATTAATGTAAAAGATGTTTCTAGTAGACGTAATTTATTACTGTTAATTTGTTAAATCATTTTATTTCGCTCGTGTTTAATTTTCGTTTATTTCGCCCTACGGCAAGATTGTGAAATTCAACCCCAGCGAAATTAAACTCTAACAGTGTTTCTTTATAGGAAAACATAATAACGCTAATTCATACCGCCGCAAAGTTGTTATTTACTTGTTTTGTGCGAAAATTCGTCCCCGCGAAATTAAATGATACTACAGTATTTTATTCATGTAGGCCTATTTTATGTTGAAATAATGACGTTGTTTAAGCACCAGCGAGTCGGAATTAAATATGATATATTTACACGAATGCTCACAGGGGTAACATAGAACTTTCCACAGTCGATGCTTAATTGTACAGTGAGTAATATTCGTTACCAACATCCATAAAGTGTAGTTTTAGTTGAGTCTGCAGATCTGGCCAAACTTGAAGTTGAAGAGCGTTAGAAGAAGTAAACAATAAATTAGGATGTTAACTTATTAAATGCATTTATTATTTTCACTGAAGCTTTACGCTGCTCATAATTTTTGTTTTTGTTAGAACGATTTTCTCTGAAACTATTACAGAAACTCGAGAAGCACTATTTGTATTTAAATTAATTTATGAAATTCTCGCTGAAAATTTTTCACAATTATTTCTTTACTTTAAAGGCTGGTTTTGCATTGCTTGCAGTATATTCTAGTAGATCGCCCTTACATAGTAATGATAGTGCATGTGTTGTCTACCTTACTGTACCGAAACCAGATCCGTTATATTGCATGCGTATGTGGTAGCAGACATCGGGGTCAGGGGTATCCCCGGAAACCTTTTAAAGTTAAACTCAATTTGGATTGCAACTGCGGAGAGTCCATTCGTTCACTATTATTTTGACGAACTGGCACTTAACATTGTAGACCAGCATATACTTATTTCTGGTATGAGTTGCTTTGGTATATTGTCCACGAATTTCAGAGTTCTCATGCAAACGGTTTTTCTTTTGTTTTGTGCTTGGTAATTAGAACATGACTTAGACTAAATTGAGCTTGCAAACAATAGTACATCCTTAGCTTAATACATTTCTTCACTAAAGTCTAGGAATTTGTCTTGAAATTTTAGCCAGTTTTCGCCTTTTGCGATGTTTGCGACTCCTTAAAATAGATGAACACACCGAACACGACAAATATGAAAATATTGCAGGCTCGGTGTGACTGAGACTGTTTAAAACTTTTTAGCATTTCAAAAACATAAAATGCCGCATCGTAATCAGTGCTCCAGCTTGGATTTCAAAAGGATAGGGAAATAGATAGATCTCACAAACGGGACATTCTTTGCGCAACAACATCAAAATTAGGCACTGTTATGCAAATCTTTGAGAAAGAGCATTGTATATAAATGTCCCTCTGAATGAGTAATTGCAAATAAAAGATAAAATGTAATGTAATGAAGACATGGGTAGTCATCCAACCAACTAGGTTTAAACGCTCTCAGTTCGGGTTTTAACATGCAAAATTCTCAAGTTGATTAGCTGATCACAACTAGTTATGGATTGAAATGATTTTTCAACATATTGACTTACGAAGTACTTGTTAATATTGGACACCAAAAACTGAGGTAACATGTCGCCTTTTATCATATTAATTGATATAAGACAAAAACAATAAACAAACTCTTTCTTGATACTACCCTGGCAGTCTGAACGTGTAATCATAAAGTGCAATTAACCTCCTTTGGCCATCTTATTCGTTAATCTCTGACGTTCGCAGCTAATTATACGTATCGATGACTGTCTTTTAGCGTACCGCCGCCCCATTGACTACGCTTATGATATTAGATAAAAATATTGTCCATGCTGATCTCCTATGTTAAATAATTGTCATCTCACGTTCGCTAAACGTCCGATTATTTCTGAGAACATTCACCAAATTGCACTGGATATCGCAAACATATTGCAAAATCCCTGACCTCCCTGAGTTTTCTTTAAACAATGGTCATCTCACATTCGCTAACTTCTGTTAACTTCTAAGAACATTCACAACATTTGCACTGGAAATCACAAAAAAGCAAGATCTCTCTTTAAAAGACAATATTTTTACAATTAAGCAAAGTTCTGAGCATTTGTTTCGTCCTAAATGCTTATTTAAAACCTCTCGTCGTATGCTATAAGCCTCCACTATTTCACGACCGTATGTTTGGTGATTTATACCACAAGTTATAAAAAATTTTAATGTGAACCCACGGTTAGAAATTTTCATCAATTTTCAAAGTGAACGCATTGACAGGAGTTTTTTTTAGACCCGCATCATTTCACATAACATGGCATACACCTATATTGACATCATTAAAACAAACAAATAAAAACCAACCACAAAATGTACAAGAACCTGCAATATATTACATGTTAATACCAGCATTCTAACGAAATTGTTGACGATCAGAATAGTAATTATAATCCTTTCGAGTCCCTGTCAGGCTGCTGTTGCAAAATGGTAAGATTTATCACCAGCTTTAATGCATTACTTAAAAACCCGGATATATATATATATATATATAAGTAAACTTATTTTGTATGACATCCAACAAAATTTAAGCGCTTTTATTTCAAAGTGGCTTAAAGTTTTAACTTCAGTGCCATGTTTTAGGTTAAAGGTTATGTATGCTAATAACCGACTAGCTTTTCGTAAACTTTTGTTTACAGACAGCATTTCCCGCCAAAGTCGGATATTCGTGAGTCTCTAAGAAAAACATAAACGGTGTCTTGCTTTTGACGAACAAAATCAAGAAAACTTAACGAATCTATATCATATATGGCATCATTTTGAACAGTTGTTTGATTCAAATAAAGTATCAGTTCAACTTATCTGCAACTAAAAATTTTGCTATAAAGGTTAAATATCACGTGACTTTCTAAATAAAAACGCATAACATTATTTCTATACGCTGTAGAAAATACAACATACGTATGTTTACATAATTTAACATGTCGTTATAGATCAGCTAAATTTCTGATTTGCCGTAACTCCAATGTTCAAATATTGTTTCATCAACATTTTAAAGACTTTTCTTGCAAGTAGGGGAAACGTAATAGCATTCGCCAGCTGTAGACGAGCGGTTTTGTCTAAAGTGACAACGTCCGGTGCCGCTGTTAACCGGTGTTACCCTTCAAAGTTCAAGTTTGGTCCATTATAATATGTCGGTCATCAGGATGACCGACAATCATCATGTTCAATAAAATCCGGTTTGAAGATAACCAATACTATGTAAATGCGCTGTGTATACGTTTGATTCTTTCGACTTTGTACTATATTCTGACTTCCAGGCTATTTTGTACATTAATTGTACATTAATTGTATAAAATAATTGTTTGAAACACAAAAATGTCAAAATGTCATAAATTCTTTGTTCAGGGACAAACACAGTAAATTTTGTTTTAACGATATTATACTTCAGTTTTCTTAACCTCAGAGCCCAGGCCTTTTAACTGTGGAAAGAATTAGTTAGGTCATTATATAGCATAAACCTTGATCATTTTTCCAGACAAAATTTCAATTTTATGTGACATGCTCATTATATCAGGATTTTCAAAATGACATAATATTACATGCACCTGGTTTGCATTATGTAATTTCAACGTGCATTACGTGCACTGTGTCACGTGCAGTGCTTGGTTTGCTTTCTCAGCTTTCATATTGTTTCAGTGAATAAAATTTGCAAATATTTTGAAAATATAAGATTACTGTAGAACTGGATTTATTCGCGTTGGTTTTATCTTCGCTAATATTCGCGAATAGCTTGCCTCGCGAATTCATAAATACCGCGAATATATGATGAGTTTTGATATATCCCATAATAATTATCCGAAAAGAGGCAACTTAAAATATAACTGATAATCACTTCAAAAGCCACATATAATCCCCCAAACAAACAAGACTTACCTGTTAAGTTGACGTTTGTTTCGGATTCTATATAGTCATATGACTATTGAAGGGATCAAATGAGATGTGCTATCGACCGTATAGTATTTGTCAGTGTTTAAAGCGATCCTAGCAAGGAAAATTTATTCCAAAAAATAGTATTCAGTTATTAACATTTCCAATGAATACAAGGATCACAATGATGTTCTTCCGCTAACAGAAAAACAAGGGAGGGGAAAAGCGAAGGGAGGGCATTTGATCCCTTCAATAGTCATATGACTATATAGAATCCGAAACAAACGTCAACTTAACAGGTAAGTCTTGTTTGTTTGGGGGATTCTATTACGTCATACTATTTCCGGTCTCAAATGAGATTTCAATGCAAAGAATAACTTTTCCTTGCAGTCAACAATTAAGACCGAATACAAGTAAATGACTATATTATAATATATATAAATATATACATGCAGTTACCTGCGTGGTATTACTGTAAAACTGCATCCTGGAATGTTCCCTCATTCGAAGTTTCCAGGGGTTTGTCATAGAAGTGTGAAAATGTCTGATCTGTTGACCATCCAGCAACCTTCATTATTTCAGTAATTGGCACTCCACACTGTTTCACTTTTGAAGATGCTGCACTTCTTGTGCTATGTGAACTAAATTTCTCAACGTCTATGCCTGAATTTTTCATAACTATCTTAATCCAACGACTAACAGTGGTTGGGGCAACATGTCCATGTGGTTTAATATAGCTCAAAATCAACCTGGTTTCACTACCTCGTAATGTTTGAGTTCTATCAAGATATGCACATAAAGTTCTATATACACAAATATCGCTATCTGGCGTATACATATGTAACTTCACAGTAGGATTAACTTTCCCTTTTCTAGACTGCTTTAATAACCCACAATAATACAGCACAAAGAAATCACTATTTTTCTTTATATTATCAACTGTCAACAAAGCTATAGACTGTGATCGACTTGCCTGAGTCAATGCAATTAGCATAACAAGTTTATAGCTTAACATCTTTAAACTTAAATCTTCAACTGGTGACAATGTCTTCAGATAACTCAAAACTTTTGAGACATCCCACGTTTCCACATATTTTGGTCTTGTAGGTCGTAAATTATATACCACAGTCAAAAAACGTACTACCAATGGGTGTGCTCCAACTAGATAACCATCTTGTTTGTGACACAAACTTGACAGCGCACTCCGCGCAGTATTCAATGTTTCATAACTTAACCCAGTATCAAAAAGTTCAGTGAGAAATTCCACTATATACTCTATAGGGGCTTGAACTGTATTAATTTTCCTTTTATCACAGAACTGAATCCATCTTCCAATATATGTGGAATATTGCTTTTGGGTAGATCTTCGCCATGACGCCATGATGATGTCAATAGATTTTTCCGGTAAATTTCGGCTTTTGAAGGATTCCCTGATATGCGACATAGCATAAGATGTAGTTTGTTTACTAGTGGATGGCTCCTGTGAGTCTTTTGAGTTTGAGGTAACGTGAGAGTTTTGTGACCTACTTTCACTATGTATGGATCTTGAATCAACATCTCCAACACACTGGTATAGAAATTCTGAGTTGTCCAAAGAGGTGCCACCAGAAAGACCTCTGCCTGGTCTTGTCGGAATTTCTGTAGAAGTCGACCAATCAAACTGAAAGGAGGAAAACAATATATGTATTGATCACTCCAACTAACAGAAAAAGCATCAATGGCTTCTGCATCTGGGTCTGGCAACCAGGAAACAAACCTATCTAATTGCTTATTTAACCTGGAGGCAAACATGTCAATTTCTGGTACCCCAAAACTCTCAATTGCTGCTGAAAATAGTTTGTCACATAATTTCCATTCTACATTTTCATTAAAATGTCTAGAAAGAAAATCAGCCTCATTTTCAACTCCTGGAACATATGTGCTTGATAGCCAAATATTTCTATGCATGCACCAAATCCATATGTCATGTGCAAGCATATTCAAGGAAGCAACTTTTCCACCCATGTTTTTAATATAGGCAACTGCACTTGTATTGTCTGAACGTATTTGTACATGCAAATCTCTTCTGTCTTTGCAAAAAGATTTCAATGCAAAATAAGCAGCCAAAAGTTCCAGATAGTTGATATGATTTTGGGTCTCATAATCTTTCCAGCGTCCACCTATTTGTCTGTCCTCACATACAGCACCCCAACCAAATGAGCTTGCATCACAAGTTATAATGACATCTGGATTTCCATGTGTGATTTGTCTTTTTTGAAGTGATAAATTTGTTATCCACCATAAAAGTTCCTGCTTCATTTCAGGAGACACACACATAAAATTTTCATAATCACCAGCATGACATTTTAGTGCCTGTATTTTCGCATGTTCTGTATTTCTATAGAAAAGTGGACCATATTCAACTGCAGAAAAGGATGAGACCATGAGACCCAAAACTTGTGTGACATTTCTAATCTTAACTTTGCTTAGCCCATACAACTCTGTGCATGCTTGTACTATTTTTTCTACTTTTTTCTCTGGAAGAGATACTGTCATTTCTTCTGAATCTATATTATTACCTAGAAAGGTGATCTTTTTTTGTTGGTATTAATACCGATTTCTTTTCATGTATCATGAAACCAAGATTTGTCATTAAATGAACTGTGTCAGAAACATTTTCTGCACATTCTGAATATGTATCACCCATCAAAAGAGAATCATCAATATAACCAGAATTTTTATGTCCAAGCATGCGCAAAGAAGCATAGACTGGCTTCATAAGCTTAGTGAACTGTTTCGGAGCACAAGAAATACCATTTGGAAGAGCCTTGTACTGGTAGAGCTTTCCTAGATACATAAATCTTAGTTTTATTTGATCTTCTTTAGCAATAGGAATGCTATAGTAACCATGACGAATATCTGTGCTTGCAAAATACATATTTGGCTTTACCAACTTTAAAGCGGACTCAAAAGTATCCATTTTAAAGTGATGATATTCAATGTATTGGTTTAAACTTTTCAAGTTTAAAATCATTCGATATTCGCCAGAAGATTTTGGTATGATGAAAATTGGAGAAATATATTCATTTGGATGGTGTTCAACCTCCTCAATTACTTCCATATGTAATAAATTTTGTATTTCTTGACTTATAATGATTTGTTCCTTTTCGGAAAAATTGCTGCTATGACAGTACGATCTGACAGGGTTTTTACCTTCAGAAAATTCAATATGGCAATGTTCAACTATATCTAAAATGTAACTGTCACTTGTTATTTTTCTCCAATTTTCAACATAGTTCTGTAATCTACCAGCACGAAAAACACCTACCTCTACTGCTTTTTCTGTGGTTTCTGGTTTTTTGGAGCCGTCATCGTCTCAGTACAACTTGACGAGTGGTACGACTGGTATGGCTGGTAGCGACCACGACCTCGTGGACCTCTGGGGTTGTATGGGGCCCCTCTACCACGTCGACCACGGAAAGCTCCCCTCATTGAACCACCTCCTCGGCCTACAGTTTTGCCTATCCTGTTCATGGTGTTTATCTCTCTAACATTGTTGTTTACATCATTATCGTCCCCATATAAAAGGTCAGTATAGGGAAGTGATGCGGAGGCCAAGTAGTGGTATTTGGAATCCAAGTCTGATTTATGCAGTTCTTTGCGTTTAACATTGATTGTCTTATAAGCATGTCCAAGGAGTGCCACAGCAGTGGTCCCCAACTCCAAATGCTCAGAATCAGAAGATCCCAACTTGTCCAAGAGCTTCACAATGCTACTTGTTGCTTTCACCAGAATGCCCTGTATGGACGACCACTTAGCGTCATCTGCCTGTGTCCAGCTCTTCAGAAGCCGCCATATACCTTGATTCACCCTAGTTTTCACTAATGAGGCACAATTCTCAGGACGGTGGATCTCTTTAACCAGTTCCTCATACTCCATCAAACCTTGTCGAAACGAACTGTTCACCAAATTTGCTAGGTCAGGGTGTACACTTTTGTCTAAGGTTTCAGTCTGGTTAAACTTATCAGACAACACTTTGTAAATAGACTTTGGTTGAGAGGGTAACTCAGCCTGCTCCTGGGGGGCCTCACCATCAAACTGCTCCGAGACAGAAAACTGGTCGACATTTGACTCATAGTCCATATTGTCGTCATATTCATCACCCTCATAACTCAAATATTTGCTAGTTTCCGAAATTTGGGCCAACATATCGTCTAGCCGTTTATCCTGCTTATCCATTCGCGCAGAATGAGCGACAACATTCTTGTTCATTGTCTGTAAAATGTCTAACATTTCACGAATGGTTGGGTCTTTATTCAAGTCTTTTTTACCCTGTTCATTGGCGTGCGAAGATGAAGGCTGTTTATCTGAGCCCTTAGAACTCGAGGGCGTTGCTTTTTTGCCGGTATTAGCGGCCGAAACCGTCGACTTTTTCGATTCCTGCACCTCCTTGTCCGCCATGTTTACTAGCGAAAAAAACCACGAGGGTCGTAAAACGGCAGAATACGACAAAGTCGTAAACAATGTTGTAAAATACAATATACAATTTCTGCTAACAGAAATAAAATAAAATAAATATCGAACTATTTGCCTAAGCAAATAATTAAAGCTACCTAAATAGCTTAGAAAACAGTCTCGCTAATTCCTAAAAAATATGCAATGACTGTATAGTGCACTGACGTAAAAGTTCGTCACGGTCGAGTAACTCGAAAAACCAATAGGTCTTTACTCGTTGAGTTACAAAAGCGCACTGTGACAAATACTATACGGTCGATAGCACATCTCATTTTAGACCGGAAATAGTATGACGTAATAGAATTCCTTTTGGGCCACCATTCATTTATTTGATTTAATTATTTAAATAAATTTGGCAAATAATATAAACGAATATTTCCTTAAACAATATTAAGTTTTGAGTAATTTATTCTGATACAGGAAACAATATAGCTTTTATCAGTGCTGTTTGTTATATTTCACACCTAAACCAAAGGCAGCTTGCCTGACAATATTATGTTTATTGATAGTTAATTTCTTTATATCTCAGTAAGGACAATGTTATTTATCTCTACCATTTGCATGTGTTTAACGATGAAAACGTGATCATGATTATAAATTATACATTTATATTTTTTGTTTCGAGTCTGACGGTGTCGCGAATTTATGAATACGTGAATAAAGAAAATTGCTGATTTTTGTCGAAAATCACGAAATTTTGACCTCGCGAAAAATAATGCTTTTTACAGTATGTTGTTATATTTATACCTCAAACTGCTGATATTTTTATTTAAGAAACCTTGTTTGCTTTTAATTTGAGCCTGTACACTCAATTTTCAGGGGTTGCATGTGTTTGATAAACTTTTATAATAAAGGTTAAAATTGCTAAAAAACAAAACAGACTGAAAAGTGTATACTTCGAAAAATAATATTTTTAGCTCACCTGAGCCATAGGCTCATGGTGAGCTATTGTGACCCGTCTTTGTCCGGCGTCCGTCGTCCGGCGTCCGTCGTCCGTCAACAATTTCCTTTAAACAACATCTCCTCTGAAACCACTTGATGGATTTTAACCAAATTTGTCCTGAAGCATCCTGGCACTGATGTCTACAAAAGTTGTTCAAATCATGACCACAGGGTCAAGGTCAAGGTCACTGCTGCTAAAAATAGAAATTCAGTCTTTGCTCAATTACTTGAGTTTGCTTAGGGTTATTGACTCCAAACTTGGTGTATGGGTAGCTTATATCAAACAGCAGCTTGGGGTTGCTACCCAGGTGTCTGTGATCAAGGTCAAGGTCACTGTTGCTAAAAATAGAAATTCAGTCTTTGCTCAATTACTTGAGTTTGCTTAGGCCTATTGACTCCAAACTTGGTGTATGGGTAGCTTATATCAAACGGCAGCTTGGGGTTGCTACCCAGGTGTCTGATCAAGGTCAAGGTCACTATTGCTAAAAATAGAAATTCAGTTTTGCTCAATTACTTGAGTTTGCTTAAGCCTATAGACTCCAAACTTAGTGTATGGGTAGCTTATATCAAAAGGCAGCTTGGGGTTGCTACCCAGGTGTCTGTGATCAAGGTCAAGGTCACTGTTGCTAAAAATAGAAATTCGGTCTTTGCTCAATTACTTGAGTTTGCTTAGGCCTATTGACTCCAAACTTGGTATATGGGTAGCTTATATCAAAAGGCAGCTTGGGGTTGCTTCTCAGATGTCTGTGATCAAGGTCAAGGTCACTGTTGCTAAAAAAAGAAATTCAGTTTCTGCTTAATAACTTGAGTTTGCTTTGGCATATTGACTCCAAACTTGATGTATGGGTAGCTTATATCAAAAGGCAGCTTGGAGTTGCTACCCAGGTGTCTGTGATTAAGGTCAAGGTCACTGTTAATAAAAATAGAAATGCAGTTTCTACTTAATAACTTGAGATTGCTTTGGCCTATTGACTCCAAACCTGGTATATGGATAGCTTATATCTAGAGGCAGCTAGGGGGTTGCTACCCAGGTGTCTGTGATTAAGGTCAAGGTCACTGTTACTAAAAATAGAAATTCAGTTTCTACTTAATTACTTGAGATTGCTTTGGCCTATTGACTCCAAACTTGGTATATGGATAGCTTAAATTAAGAGGCAACTTGGGAAAGCTACCTACGTGTCTGTGATCAAGGTCAAGGTCACTGTTGCTAAAAATAGAAATTCAGTTTCCACTTAATAACTTGAGTTTGCTTTGGTTTTTTGACTCCACACTTGGTGTATGAGTAGCTTATATCAAACGGCAGCTTGGGATTGCTACCCAGGTGTCTCTGATCAAGGTTAAGGTCACAGTTGCTAAAAATAGAAAATCAGTTTCCACTTAATAACTTGAGTTTCCTTTGGCATATTGACTCCAAACTTGGTATATGGGTAGCTTATAACAAGAGACAAATTGGGATTGCTACCCACGTGTCTGTGATCAAGGTCAAGGTCACTGTTGCTAAAAATAAAAATTCAGTTTCTGGTTAATAACTTGAGTTTCATACTCAGGTGAGCGATTCAGGGCCATCATGGCCCTCTTGTTAATGAATTATTGCTCAACAAAAGCAAAACATCAACATAAAAGCTTATAGACAGGCTCTAAAATGTATTTTTTTTTCCTGTGTGTGTACATACCCCTTTATTTCTATATTCTTCAGTATAAATACTCTATAATATTAAACCTTTATTGACTGAATAGCAAACACTTTACTCTGTTGTCAGACTGCTTGTAAAGCTGTTTATGTCAATGAGAATTTATGCTCAAAATGAGAAAGCTCAAACTGGAAACCAGACTGGCTGAGATCTGTGCCCAAGGTTATAAAACTGAGCATAGAACCAGTTGCCATTTCAGCCAATCAGATGCTTGAGATTTTAGACTGGTTTCCATGCTCAGCTTTAAAACCTCCAGTCCTGAAGTATCTAATTGGTTGAAATCAAGCTCATGCTCCAAACTAACCAGTCAAAAGCTTCAGTCTCCAGTTTCAGTTCTATGATCGTAAGCCCTACAGGCCACTTGATCCCAGCACTAACAAGCCAGTACTACTGGCTTTCAATAGCTACAACATGGCCTTTAAGGTTTAGGAACAATAAAAAAATACGATGGACTAACCTGGGCCCAAGAACATAAAATTAAGATTGAGATCAGTCTCAAATCTCAAGGATCTGATTGGCTGAAATGGCTGGTCGCCATTTCAGCCAATCAGATCCTTGAGATTTGAAACTGATCTCCAGATTTAGTTTTATGATCCTGGGCCCTGTTTTCAATGTGTCACCATACAGCTCAGTCATAATATAAAGGCTTTGTGTTTCAGAGAAATGTTTAAACAAATAGCAAACAGTCTAGACCATGCTTTGACTGCTCAGATAGTGCACTACATGTAGTGCCAAAATGTGACAAAAGCAATAGTTAATGCTAAAAATAAAGGCTTCAGGAGTTGTAAAATGTCAAGTTTTCACCAGATAAAACAAATTCAGTTTATAAAAGATAAGAAAGTAGTATTATACCCATAATTTGACATTTTTTATTGTGATTAGATGATATGAGATACTTACACGATGCAATATAATAAAATGTTAGGCTGCAGTGTTCCCATGCTGGTTTTAAAGCACCGTTAGAGGTGTGATTTTTTCTTGGCGGCATTCTAGTCTGTGCCTACTGCGATTGTCTAACTCACAGATAAAAACTTAATTGATTTCGCAGCTTTTTGCAGACAGAATATTTTTAATCACTTATTTAAAGTGTTCTTGATACCTTCGAACCTGCCATATTTTATAGCAAAAAAATGAATTAATATTTTTTTCTTTTAGTGAAAGATGATTGATTATGACATCATTTCTGTAGAATCTTGATTACCATAAAATTCCTTTCAAGCCCCCTGTGTGTGCTGCATTTTTGAAAGGGGGGCACTTATTTTTTATATAATTTATTTTTATTCTTAAATTCTAATATAATATTCTGAAGGATATTGAATAATAAATAAGGAATAAGTATTTTTTCCCTTAAAATAACATGGGGAAGTTTATTAGGGAAGGGGCATTTAAAAAGAAATTTATGGTATATTTGATGTACTGGTGATAAATGTTGATTAAAGTTTTAATATTGGATTATTTGTGAGATGAAATTTTTATCTTTATTTAAAATCAGTAATTTTCTGAAGGTTAATGCTGAGTTGATTTGTTTATAAATTTTAGTGATTATTAAAAATATCCATAAAATTTGTTGAATTTTTATCATGTTTAACATTTAAAGGCATTAAATGGCAAAAACAAAATGTTTAATATTACTAAATTCTTTGTTCTGTTTTTGCCTGAATTAATGAATATGTTTTTTTTCAAAAATCAGGGGCTGTACACACAACACAATGTCGTCACCATCTTGCATATTATAGCAGATTAGTCTCAGTGTTGTAGTTGGTTAGTCTAGTGACTTCTACATGCAAAATTAGGTTTTGTATAAGATAACTATAAATTAGATGGTCTAAGTACAGGTTATATATTTTTAATTGAAAAGAAACAGTGTAAAAATTCTGTATTAATATCAATGAACATGACGAAGATTATTTTCAAAGGCATAGAGATATGTGGCTGAAAACAGAATCACAAGCTAATTACATGCAAGTTGTTGATCTGAGATTTCTGTAGATCAACCATTAGATTTTAACCCTTCACTTCATAATTACAGGTTTTATTGCATGGGCAAACAGTGTAGATCCAGAGAAGCAGGCACATTTATAACTGAATGTCTTGTGCAAGATACTTTTTCATGCATACCTTTTATTACATTTGTGTATATGTATAACATCTAAATTCTGTTGATGTTAAAAACTTAATTTTCTAAGTGAGGTCACTAATTTGATTACAAGACATGACAAATAATCGTACTGGATGACTTGTCAATCATGTAAGCATGCGAAAGGTATCGTTACCATAGGAAAACATAGGATTTTACTTCCCTGCTGAAACATGCTGAAACACTAATCCCGGTATGCAAGAAAGTTCTCTCTCAGATACTTATAATTGTATGACAGCACATAAATTGATATATAGTCATTAATTGTTCTTAGAACTTAAACAGAATCAGCAGCACTCATGTAAAGTATAAGTTTTTATACCCAGAGTTTATGTGGCCTGTGAATGAAATAGTGTTTTCTTGAAGAAAAACATTTGTTCCTGCTGCTTTATCATGAAACAATCAGTGTTTAAAAGTCTGACTTTTTATTGGAGTCAGTTAGAACATTACTAAATTGTTTTGCAAACAGACTTGCATTTTTTTGTGTGCAAGAAGAAGTGTCATAAATAATTGAATTTATGTTTTTTCTAGGTGTGGCATTGTCGATAACAATTAATAACAATTGTGATAATTTTTAATATTATTTTTTAAGAAAAAGCTTTTTCGGCATTGTAAAACAGTTGTAAATGTAGCAGAAAACAAAACGATTTATACACTTAAAAAAAGTGCAGCTTGATTAATTATATGAAAAAAAGGTAAATGGTCATCTTTTGCGAGCCAGAGCATTAAACGTGGACCTAAATGAAAAGAACACAAAATATTTTGCCAATCTAGAAAAAAAATGCTGAAAAAAAAAACTAAACTTGTAGAAAGTAAAAAAAAAAGATTTTTGCAGAAATAATTAGTGAACAATTTAAGCTTTACAAAATCATTTATTCTTCAAAAAACATTAAACACAACATGTATTAATTATTTACTCACATAACTCAATTCCTTTTTAAGAGAAGGTGGAGTAAATAAACAGGGTTACCCATCTGGGGCCACAGTTGCACAATAACTGTAAATCTTCTCAGAAAATTGTGCAAGAATTTGAAAATCTGTCAAATTAAGCCCATCCCCACCTCCCATTCCCTCCTAAAATATGTAGGTTTTACATTTTATGAAAATGGGAGACTCGGTACCTTATTTTGAAGGTTGCATTTGCAAGAAGATTTATATAAGATATGGAGCAAAGGGTTTATTTTAGTATCTAATGCACATAACTGTGAAAAAATGTCAAGAGTTATGGGAGAGGTTATGCTAATCTAATTAGAGCTGGAGATGATTTATGCAAAAGACAAAATCATCATGCCACTCTGAGGCCGATTAGAGGGCTTTTGCTAAGGTTGCTCAAATCACATTTTGGGAAGCAATATTTAATTTTCATTAGAAATTTGGCGAGAAAGTTAGAAATTCTTATGTAAATACCACAAGACTGCCTGAACAGCCCCTTTCTTGAAATCCTGCATCTAAACCTGGGTGCCACTCAATTTTTTTATCCAGGAAGAAATGGTTTAATTTAGTATCAAAGGGGCATAAATATGAAATTAAAATATCAGAGTTGTAGGACAGGATTATGTTGATTTTAAGAGTGATAAAGATCATTTGTTTTAAATGTAGTGAGAAATATTTAAATTTAAGTCTGCATTTGAACACTTAAAGGGGCCTGATGCAATTAATATAAGGAATGATGTTTTGATAGAACCACTGCAGGTGAGGATGATTTGTGTGAAGTTTGAAGTTGATTACTCAAATTGTTTTAATTCTATTTAAAAACTCAAGAGATAAAAAGAAACCTAACCTTTAATCACAGATTATGACTCAGGTGAGCTGAACAAACCAACATGTTAGAGATAGCAAATTAAGGGATATTTATTTATTGCCTCAGAGAACACTTCAAAGACGTTCTTGAAATTCTAAAATAAGGGTAAGATTAATTCTTTTCACCCAAATTATAATTACAGATCAGCTGACTGTGTGAAGCTTACTTGCTGATCCTTGTCGCCATAAAACTTGATACTTCATCGTCTGTTTTCAATTAATCATTTAAACTGCATTTAATTGTAACTTGTTTATCATATAAATATTACTTAACATCCAATTCATAACAATTTTCAACATGTGTTATATTATTATTTTTCATTTTATAGAACACCAAAAAATTATCATATGAAGTGGATCTTAATTTATGTATAAACCTAGGTATTATAGAAGAGTTGAAAGTAAATTAACTATTTTTGTAGCAAAGATGTTTAAAATGAACATACTTTGTTTTAATTAAATTTAATCAGGAAGATGTTCTGTTTGATCACCAAGCATTCTCCATATATACACATTTTTACATGTTTTGCGACCAGTGTAGATCAACTGGCACATTCGTGCCCTCAGATCAGGATCTGCACTGGTCGCTTTTTAGCTCACCTGAGCCATAGGCTCATGGTGAGCTATTGTGACCCGTCTTTGTCCTGCGTCCGTCGTCCGTTGTCTGGCGTCCGTCAACAATTTCCTTTAAACAACATCTCCTCTGAAACCACTAGATGGATTTTAACCAAATTTGTCCTGAAGCATCCTGGCACTGATGTCTACAAAAGTTGTTCAAATCATGACCACAGGGTCAAGGTCAAGGTCACTGCTGCTTAAAATAGAAATTCAGTCTTTGCTCAATTACTTGAGCTTGCTTAGGCCTATTGACTCCAAACTTGGTGTATGGGTAGCTTATATCAAACGGCAGCTTGGGGTTGCTACCCAGGTGTCTGTGATTAAGGTCAAGGTCACTGTTGCTAAAAATAGAAATTCAGTCTTTGCTCAATTACTTGAGTTTGCTTAGGCCTATTGACTCCAAACTTAGTGTATGGGTAGCTTATATCAAAAGGCAGCTTGGGGTTGCTACCCAGGTGTCTGTGATCAAGGTCAAGGTCACTATTGCTAAAAATAGAAATTCAGTCTTTGCTCAATTACTTGAGTTTGCTTAGGCCTATTGACTCCAAACTTGGTGTATGGGTAGCTTATATCAAAAGGCAGCTTGGGGTTGCTACCCAGGTGTCTGTGATCAAGGTCAAGGTCACTGTTGCTAAAAATAGAAATTCAATTTCTGCTTAATAACTTGAGTTTGCTTTGGAATATTGACTCCAAACTTGATGTATGGGTAGCTTATATCAAAAGGCAGCTTGGGGTTGCTACCCAGGTGTCTGTGATTAAGGTCAAGGTCACTGTAACTAAAAATAGAAATTCAGTTTCTACTTAATTACTTGAGATTGCTTTGGCCTATTGACTCCAAACTTGGTATATGGATAGCTTAAATTAAGAGGCAACTTGGGAAAGCTACCTACGTGTCTGTGATCAAGGTCAAGGTCACTGTTGCTAAAAATAGAAATTCAGTTTCCACTTAATAACTTGAGTTTGCTTTGGTTTTTTGACTCCACACTTGGTCTATGAGTAGCTTATATCAAACGGCAGCTTGGGATTGCTACCCAGGTATCTCTGATCAAGGTTAAGGTCACAGTTGCTAAAAATAGAAATTCAGTTTCCACTTAATAACTTGAGTTTGCTTTGGCATATTGACTCCAAACTTGGTATATGGGTAGCTTATAACAAGAGACAAATTGGGATTGCTACCCACGTGTCTGTGATCAAGGTCAAGGTCACTGTTGCTAAAAATAAAAATTCAGTTTCTGGTAAATAACTTGAGTTTTATACTCAGGTGAGCGATTCAGGGCCATCATGGCCCTCTTGTTGTTCTTAAATAACCTAATAAATCAAATAGCAAACAGTGCAGGGCCTGATCAGATGGCACAGATGTGCCGGCTGATCTGGATCTACATGTTTTCCATGCCATAATGGTGTGTATATGGAGGAAAGGGTGAATTAAATCAGGAAAATGTTCTGTTTGATCACCAAGCATTCTGAGCATGTTGGTCACAATCAGATAAAATTGTGACCTCCATTTATTGATGTGACAAATTTAATGAGATCAATTTTACAGATATCAGCTGAACTTACATATGAAAAGAGTCTCATTTTCTAATTTTAAATGCTAAACAGTCCTGCACATTTAATGATGTTCTCCCATGCCATAAAGGTGTATATTATGTGAAGTAAAGGATTAACATTTATGTATGTCTTATTGTTTTATATTTCAGGAGACATTGATAGGCAAGTGATACAGTATGTCCTGAACCCTGGGGAAAATGCTACCAGTGACACTTTCTTCTTCAAAGTAGCTGATAAAGGTAGATGGTTCCTGTTGTCTTATTTAACTCAAATGTGCATGACAATTTTTCCCACCAGAAATACAACTTATACCCAACAACAGTTTTAGTGTTTTACTTGGCTTTTAGAAATTCCATTATTTGCTCGTTTCTTGGAAACAAATGGCTTGGAATGACATTTTATTGTAAAATAACAAGTTGGTCATTCTTGATGTAAAGTTGGAAATAGAGTTTGTCATGAAAGGTGTCTACCTAATATCTTGATATGAATCCTTCCATATAAATACCCTTCCATTAATGTCACCTAAAGCTTTAATAGGGGCTGCTACATTTGTACTTGTTTAGGGCCGGATGCAAAATTTCCAGAATGAGGATTCATATGGGACAGACCGCTGGTTAAATGATTATTTCCAACTTGCTGGTCAAAATCCTGTTTGAAGTTAAATAAAGCTGCCCAAAAAAGGGGTTTGAGTGAACCCACTGAACTCCCTCTGGATCATTTCCTGTTGTGTGTTCAAATTGAACTTGCTTGGGCAAGTGTGATGTTGGTGCATTCAAGAATCTGGTTTAACCCCCACCCAAGATCATGGATGACAGGCATGGATGTTCTCTACAAAAATGATGTTGAGTTCCAGATGGGTGTCATTCAAAGCAATAAATTACTAATACACAATTGTGGATAATTTGCATCATTCTAATGACTTCACCAACCCATATAATGTACATTACCAATTTCTAGAATTTTTTCTTCTAAGGTCTGTAATCTAAAGTATGCTTTAATTTGAACAGATTTTTCTGTAAGTACATAATTTCAGTTTTCTTGGAATGCCTAATGGCCATTTGACACATTCTGTGCACAGCTCTCATCAGAGTTTATGAAGTTCCCAGCATGCAAAGTCACTTAGACTGTAATTTTTGGGATCTACAGACATCTCAATGAGTTTTGCAGTGATTTGCCTTTTTGCCTGTGAGTATTTGCAACCTCAGTATAGGCACAACAAAAATAAGTGAATGTGCCAGTTTTTCTCTTAGCTTGTTGGTGGGTATTATTCTGGTATCCAAGATGATTTGTGGTAGCCATATGTTGTGTTACAGGAAAAGCTGTTTTGGTAATTAGTGGTAAAATAATACCCTTGAGTGATTTACAAGGCCGTTTCTGTGAAAATATAAAAACATATTTTTTAAAAAAGAATGAAAATAAATTGCACAACATTGCAAAAATATATAGTAAAGTTAATAATTCAGATATGGCTTATTGGAGTTTATTGCTTGGAAAACTGTGTTCCCCTTTGTTCAGAATTTCATTTATTAAAGATATTCATTCAAACTTTTTTTTTCAGTCATAATTGTATTGATACCAAGATTTAGCATAAGTTATATTCATCATATTCAGTTGATTGAATATGCATCAGTGCAATTCGTCTTCTATATCACTTTAGCAGATACTGCATTCTGCATTATTAGTGTTTAGGAATAATTAGCAGTATGCTTGCAATGGTTTAATTGTCATTCTTTAGGGATTTGAACAAATGCTTGAAGTGTTGAAATGGCTTTGATATATTTTCTCAGTAAATGAAACATTGTTTTTCTAAGATTGATCCCAATTCCATATGTTAGGGGAGATATTTTGAGTTATGATCTTTCAAGCTGATATCATAATAAGTACATAAGGATTATTTTTAATTCTCAGGATGGTTCATAAAAAACTCATTATGTTTTCTTATCAGTTATGTGGTGAATGTTGCAACTTTAATTATAATGCATTCTTGTCTTGGTGCATCATTCCACAAAATAATTAATATCTTACATGTGTCATTTATGTATAATTAGCTCATGTTTGCCTCAAAACTTAAAGTATATAATACAAAACTACAATTTTAATATACTCCTGAGGATTACAGATGTACCTGTTAAAATGGCAGTGTTTCCATGACTGATACAGGTAAATGCTTTCCAGGATATATATGCCTTACTGGCATTGGTGATCAGTGTAGATCCAGATTAGCCAGCACATCTGTGGCATCTGATCAGGATCTACACTGTTCGCTTTTTGATTCATTATGTTATGTCAGACTAAGATGCAACAAGTGCTGGTCCTGATCAGATGGCACAAATGTGCCGGCTGATCTTAATTTACACTACATGTAGTTGCACAAGCATACAAACGCATATACATGAAGTTAAAGGTTAAAAAGTTTAGTTATGCCAGGTAGCAAATTAATTATCTTTTAAATTATTGGAAAATAAGAGTAAAATACAGTTCAACAACTAAAATTGTAATGAGCAAATAATGTTTTTAAAAAATTTAAACAGTGCCAGTTAAACAAGGATTATTATTTCAACTGTATTTTTATTGGCCAGCTTTGTTGTAATTATAGAGCTGCACCCGATAAGAAACATTTGCCCATGATCATAAAAATAAATCTGGGGACCAGTCAGAAATCTCTAGCATCTGATTGGCTGAAGTGGCAACCAGTCACCATTTCAGCCAATCAGATGCTTGAGATGTTGATTATTATCCTAAAGTGAGAAGATATAAAAAGAATTGAATTATGGATTAAAACACTTCATAAATTTTTATAAAATCTTGTGAGTTCTGGGGAGGGGTAATACTATGAATCACTGAAATATGACCATGATTTATTTACAAGTTCTTTCACTGGTGGTAAAAATCTCAAGATACATATCAAAAAGTTCTCGACAGTTTTCCTTTCTGCTTGTCCTATAATGATATTGTCTGAATCTGACATGAGATAACGTTGCAGATAGGTTCTTGTCTAGAATTTTCTAAGAATTATCTTTGGCACAAAAATCAAAACTAGAGAACTTGTTGAAAGACATTTATCTCTCTTCACATCACAAACTATATGCAGCATCAGCTTGGTGTGGATGGAGTCATCAAATATCTCTAGCTTTGCATCTTGAACCTTAGATTATAGTAGAATATTTAACTATTAAAATATTTTTTTTATATACCAAGTTTATCCATGCACAGGTCTTCCAGATGATACCTTTAAGGGTTGGATGCAAGGTTTCCTGAAGGCGGGTTTTGTTGGGGGCAGCCACTGGCCACCAGTCATTTTTTGCATGCAAATCATTATGTTTGAAGGCTATGGGCCTTAATATAAAAAATTATAATACAGTTCCACTAGGTGAACTATTACCATCACAAATGTGTATGCTGATTTTAATCGACACTGGTTGCAGAGATTTTTATATATTAAAATTAGTTGCTAGGATGGTTTTCAAAAATTATCTTGTTTCCATTAAATTTTGTTATCAGTGAATATTTTCTTAGTGTTTTTATCGGATTGTATGAACTATCATAATGGGATTCTGATGAAGCTTACATGATCAAATAATCACTATCAGTTTTATTTTTATAATGAACATGATATATCAGCATGAACACAACGAAATGGATTTGCACTAGGCTTGACATGCACTTGTATTTATGCACTTTGTCTGAGTTCTAAACTGATGGTAGAGTAAGTGTTTATTACTTTTCAAGTCCCCCAGTAGGCTTTGATTATGTACCAAAAATTGACAAACTGGGCAGAAACAGATTAGAAGCAGAGCAGAAATTGCTTTTTAATATGATGAAATGGACTAGAAAAAGAAAAGCAGCAGAATTGAATCTGATAGCTTAGAGCTGTTGGATTACTTTCAGTAGAAGGAGCAGAGTGTTTGGTCAGCTTTTTCTTCTGCCAGAATTTGAAAGCTCAGTATTTGATAGAAACAATAAAATCAACTGGACAAAATTGCATTACAGCCAAATGGAAAACAATTTTACCTTTTCATCGTGTCACAGAAAATTGTGTTTACAAAGAAATTTAAAGTTTCAGATAATTTCTTTAAAGACATGCTCGTAACCTTTTAGTTGGTCAAATTTTGAAAATGTTTTAGAGGACAGAAGTCAGAAAATTTTCAGAAGCTGGAAGGTTAGCAACACCAGGGCTGGAGGTTATAAAACTGAGTTTTGGAAACCAGTCTCAAATCTCAAGCATCTGATTGGCTGAAATGGCGACCAGTCGCCATTTCAGCCAATCAGATGCTTGAGATTTGAGACTGGTTTCCATGCTCAGTTTTATAACCTTGGGCACAGATTGTGTGTTCCTGATCTTGATTATAGTGATTGTTTCAAATCTGTAAAACATAAAACTTAATTTATTTGAAGCCATTCATATTTTATCAGTCAGTCACATCAGGTAGTTATTACCGAAGTGGTAACTTTCTATTTCATGAAAAGCCTAGTTTTGAGTGACAGACACATGGAAGAAAGTGTTGCATTGGAGAAATTGGCAATTTCGTTATTTTCAGTACTGTACCAATGCTAGTTGAAATAGACTTGGGCTACACTACTGAATACAGTTATAAATTTAATATTAATTAGTAATAATAATATAAAATAGAAAAAAAAATACAAGAAAGATATTTTAAGACTTGTAGTGGCTAACCCAACCAACAAGTACAATATAAACAGCTGGCCAATAGATTTTTACTGTGATTGGATGTTTCTGTATTAAAGAATAGAAACAAGGTGTGAGGGTTCTGATAGGTTAATTACTTGTTGATAAACACAACATAAAAATCTCTTGGTTGGAACTAAAGCAAGCATTAAAACAACAGAAACACAATAAAAGAGGTGTAAAGTAGATACACAGATGTTGGTTTTCCTCAGCTTTTACTGGGGTGTCCATTTCTCAATCACTGCTTACACCCTCTAAAATACATTTTCTAACTGCTTGCCATTATATTCCAATATTTTAAAAACCCAATATTTGTTTTATGGTTCAGGTAAAGAAATTTTTATTATTATCAATATACTTTACTTCCAGGTTTAAGATAGCAAAAATTAATATACCGTAAAATTCCTTTTAAATGCCCGAGGTTGTTACATTTTCTGAAAGGGGGGTGCTTATAATTTATATAAATTATTCTTTAGAACATATTGAGATTAACAATTTTACATTTACAACAAAAAATGTGCAAAAATTAATAAGGTAAATACTATCCATTTATTAATGCTTCATTGGAAACAAACTGTTATAATGGAGAATTTCAGTCTTCATGAGATAGATTTACACAATGCATAGACTGACTTATTTTGAAAGCAGTGAAACCTCATTGGTATGTCATAAATAAACTTTGTAGACATTTTAATTGCCATATTGCTTGGTAGATAATTATGTTGGAGTACTTTTACATCATTATGTTCTTAACCTAGAAAATTATTGAAAGGGTTTTCTGGTAAGCATTGCTATTACAACAAAGCATTTTGTGATGTAGTCCTAGGCCATATAAATGCTATGAAAGGGTGAGAAAGCTGGCTTTTTTGGTATTTTTTTTAAGTATTTGTAGAACTTCTGATTTTAGTTCTACTCCATGCTATAATGCATATTAAACCTTGTTCAGTGAATATTGCACTTAGATTTTATTCTGTGTGGTTGGAGAGAGATGTCAATTAAAAAAGTGAACTAAATTTTAATGTAACCTAAATGCAAAAGCATTACCATTAAAAAATAAAAGGACCCTGTTTGTGAACTGAAGTGCTTATTAAATATTTATTCATGGCTAATTATGAAAATTGTAAATCTAGTTTTAGAACTTGTAGTTTTAAAAAAACCTTGGCAGCTGCTTTCCTTTGCTGCACTGTAGTTACCTTCTCATTACCGGGTAGAGTTCATCTAGCTGTGATGCAAATTAAAAAGCTTTTTTCATTAATTGATTTTACCCATTGCACTGTGCAGATGTTACTATGCAAGACAGGCTTTGATCATTATACTGTTTAATTAAAGTACCAATTCAATCAAAAGAACATGAGTTATAATTATTGCTTTACAAATATTAAAAATTCCAGGCGTATAGCTGCCTATAAACAAGTATGCAGCTGAATCCATATTATTCTCATTAGAACACTTGCAATGCACGATATTGCACTATTGTTTTCAGAACTTTCTGTAAGGGTATGCCCCTGAATTCCAAGTTAAAATGTGGAGAGGTGAGAACATTATGTGAGAATATTGGTGATGAAACTGATAGATACCAATCTTCTGGCGGCACATGCTGACATGACGGTTTATGCATCATTTAAGCTGATTCTGTCAGACATGCCCTTGAAGACTGAGATAATGAATGCTTGGCAATCATGTGTGAACAAAGAAGTGAAAAAAAAAAGAAAACAGAAATTGTTTGGGAAGTATTGCTGACAAAAAGCTGCAAATAACACTATAAATGTTCTCTGCAGTTACTCAGGATTAGTTTTAGGTTATTTAACATTTAATTATGACTGGCATGGTCAGTGCTGACATTTCATGGTCATCTGCTAATTACTTGTAATCTATCATAACCCTACAGCCCCTTAGGAAAATGTGTATGAGGTTTAAGGTTGTTGCTATATTTGGAAAGAAAGAGTTTTAAATGATCTTTGGGTACACCCTCCCATATTTGACTTTGATTTTCAAATTTGATGCATTTAAGGAATTTGACAGTGTTATTTCATGAAATTTTTTCCGTATTATTGTAACTTTCTAAAGACACACTGCAGATCATAATCCTAGCTAAAATTGACAAAATCCATAAATAAAATATCTGTTCATGGTAGTTTATATCAATAAGGATGAGCCTAATGAATGTCTACAATTGTCATTGCACTGTCATTTAAATAGTATCTATTTGTGCAGATTTTTTTAAAGTTCTGCATTCTGCCATTGGAGAGATCTTGATAAAAAAAAATCATTTTTATAGATAAAAGTGCAATGACGACTGTAGATGGCCTTCAATAAGATCTTTTATTCTCTTTAATAGAATACGAAAAATTACTAGATTTGTACAAAGTTTTGATTCACCTTCAAATGCAGAAGTTAAGATTTTTTTTTCAAAAAGAACAAAGACTTGGTGAAACATGAAAGTGTGCATTCTTTCAGAAGAAATGATAAGCATTGATACTGGTTTCAGGTGTGGCACCTACTGTCTGCATTATCTGTTACCAGGATGCCTTCCTGGCTTGTGGTCTGATACCTAAGCCTTCATCTAAGCTCATAGATCATCTGCCCTAGCTGGAGGTTATTCATCTGGCTTTTGTCTGTAGGCCTATATAGATAAAGAAGTAGCTGCCATCATTTCGGCACCTTAGGTGTTCATGTGTTATCTGGATGCCTGACTGGCTTAATTTTTGTGGTCTGATACCAGCTGTCAACTGAGGTTCATGACACTGCTGGTGATCTGCCTGCAATATTACAAATAATAACATTGAGTTAGATTTTACACTCTATCAAAATGGTTATTTAAAAATTGCATGTTAGATTTTAATACACAACTTACAGTGGTAATTTTCAAATTCTTAAGAAACACATCTTTTTTTATTGATTTCAGTTTAAAGAATAAGTTTGTATGATATTATTTTGGTTTTAAAGGCAGTTTTCAACTTTTGTTATCTGTATATTCCAATTAAAAATAACCAATAAAACTGAGTAGAAACTAAATATTTGTGAACACTGTCTTCCAAATATATGCCTTAATGGCTTAGGCGAATGTTGTAGATCCAGATCAGCCAGCACATAATTGATTTATTAGACTATGTTCTGACCAAAGAGTGACCAATGCAGATCCTTATCAGACAGAATGGATGTGCCGGCTTATAAGTATCATGCATGAGTGTGAGGTGAAGATGGAAAAATCTGTCACCGAGGGTTAACTGTTTTGCGGGAACGAGGCTCTGCCGAGTTCCCGCCAAAACAGTTCACCCTAGGTGACAGATTTTTCTATCTTCACCGAATGTCTCATGCAAGATACTTTTTCTTGCATACCTTTTATTATTTATAACATTTCTGTGTAAGTATTATATAGTTATTTGGTTTCTTGACAGGGAATGTGAGGATATATTGCCGGTCTGGGTGTCATATTACCTGAGCCGCAGGCGAGGGATAATATGACACCCAGACCGGCAATATATCCTCACATACCCTTTCAAGGAACCAAATAATTGTTTTATTATACTGCAAAGACTTTTTCAGACAAAAATAATTAGATAACATCGATTTTTCATTTATTTCGCATATTTAATGCCGAACGGCTTAATTCCCCGCTGAGAACCTCAATAATTACATGCATGACGTCACTACTATAGAAATTGAATGGAATATCGGTTTGATATTTATTTACAAAATTTAAGAATAATCTGATCGTTTTCAATGTTAAAAACATAACACAAATATTTTCTGTAACAATTTTAGTAATCCCTAAGCATACGGCTTTATAATTTACAAGATCGGCTTCAAATTATGCATTTTTACGGAAATTCAAAACAAAATGGCGGACGAAAAGAAAAGGTGAGAGGCCAGAGAGGGAAATTTAGGCACGTGCGTTCATATCTACGGCTGAGCCGTAAATACGATATACATCAACGTCAAATTATCCAATCAAATTCAAGCAAATTTCTTTGCAGTATAATAAACAAACTTATTTATTTTCATTATGCTGAAATATTGACGTTAAAGCAAACTTTTTTTTAAATGACGTCACTAACTTGAATATATTACGTCAGATACTTGAAGACTTGACGTCACTCACGTGACTCATTCTACATGGGGGGGTGTAGGATCGAAATTTCCTACACGGGTGAAAACACCGGATAACCTGATCTGGTATGCAAGAAAATCTGTATCTACACTGGTGGCGCAAGCATAAAAAAGCGTAATAAATGATTAATGAATTCTAACATGCTTAGGATTTGATTTTCTATTCCCCCATTATGCCAGCTAAATAATTTCAAGGATTATGATTCATAAATGATCAAGAATTCTGGATTATATAAACTGTCATATTTCCCAACAGCAAAATCATGATAAATGAACAGGGCTTATGATTGTGTTTTGCCCGTGGCTTTACAATAAAATGAACTTAGGAAAACCAAATCAATTTTGTGAACTGTAATAAAGGTACTGATTGATATGATGGGGAGTTTAGTCTGTCAGTGTTTCTTGATTGAACAGAAACAATTCAGAATGAAGCTATGTGTAATACTCTCTTAATTGCTTTTTGTTACTCCATAGGCCTTTATTGCATGGGTGCACCTTGTAGATCCAGATCAGCTGGCACATTTTGTGCCATCTGATGGCTTTTAATTTCATTAAGATTCTGACTAAGAAGCAAAAAGTTTATATCCAGATCAAATGGCATGGATGTGCCAGCTGATCTAGATCTACATTGTTTACCAAAGTGATAAAAGTATTATTTATGGAGAAATGGGTTGAAGTTTTCATTCAATTTGCCATTTATTTTGGTATCACAGATTGTTATTATATCTGACATGCTTTTTTCTAGGGCATCGTACACTTAAAAGAGATAAGAGTGGAAATGTGGTTCCTGTTACTGTTTCTATTTTATCTATTGTGTCTCGAGAGCTTTTAATAAATCATGCAGACCACCATTGCGGTATCTCAATGGTTTCCAGGTTTTGTCTCCACTAGTTGGCGATTCCTTTGATTATACCCCCTTTAAAAAATTAATGGTCTTTATTCTTTCTTTATCCAAGTTTAACATACTTTTTTAAATAATAAAATGACCATGAAAGTTTCATGCAATTGAGTGAAGATTTGATTTAACCATATTCTCCACATAAAATAATATAGTTCACGTTATTGCATGTACGACCAGTTAAGATCCATATAAGTCAGCATGTCTATGCATCTGTGCCATCTGATCTGGATTTGCACTTTTTGCTTTTAGGTCAGAAATAACCTAATGAAATTAAAAAAAATAAAGCAGTGTAGACCTGATCAGACAGCATTGATGTGTCAGCTGAATCTACTCTGTATGTAAATGGATAACAGCCATATCCCATGAAGTAAAGCCTTAAAATACATGTTAAATAATTTAAATAATGTTGTTTCATCACAGTTTCATAATTTTATTTTACTTGTTCATAATAGTAGTAATTAAGAAACAATATAGGTTTGAATCAAGTTTTGATTTGAGGAGCACCTTTTTCAGAAGTTTTCAGAAGTTTTTTTTTTAACTTCAAACATGTAAATTGAAATCCTGAGAAAAAAATATTTTTAACAGTGATTTTGTGCATGAACTTAAAAAAAAACAACACGCAAATAAAACAAAATATTGTGCCATGAAGTCTATTTTGATGGGTTATTTAGTACACATCGGAAGTGATGAGGGACACTGATACATTTATCTTTGCACTGAAACCCTGAATTTCTTCTAGAGAAACCTAAATGATTGCCACTGGAATGGCAGTTTCTTTCACTGACTGTTAGCAGCTGCAGTATGTTGTTTGTTTTCTTGAATTGATTTTGAGCTTTTGTTTATACAGCAGTACAGTGTGAAACAGCCAACAGACTTGATGAAAACTTTCATTAAATAAAGTTTATTTGAAGCTATGCTGTAGGTTTGTTTCCAAGGGTGGTGAATTTCTCTGGGGTCTTACACCAACAGGAAAATGTTTAGATAGGTTCTTGTTTAGCTTTGATCATGTTTGTGTAAATCTGCAAGAGATTTGATAAACACAAAATATAAACATAAAAATTGTAAAATGAGTTAAGCTGTGTGGAATTACTAGGAAACATATTTGTAATATTATCAGTAATCTATGACAATATTTTAATATCCCGGTACATTATTAACACTATTTGCATTGACTTACGGCCTCTTAAAACTTCTTTAAAAATTCACCGTGTACATCTTATACTAGGGTTTAGCTGGATATTATAATCCTCCAGGTGTATGTTGATATATTGTACAAATATTTAAGAGAGTTATGTTTATTTTCAAAAATAATTTTAAGACAGATGTTTGATAAAAGACAACTATCAAGTCAGGTGTTGCAGATTTACAATGTTTTTCTTAATGATGTCTGAAATTAAAGCCCTAATTGTATTTAGGAATACCTTATAATCCTGCTTAAATTGGTTATCATAATTACTATGCATAATTTCTTACTGAAAACAAAAGTCAAAAGTTTGTACCATTTTGCGATGGCTTAAAATTAAATAAAAGGGAAGCAAAAAAAAACTTAATTAGAAAGTGAGCCAAGAGAAATTTAATTATGTAATAGTCAATGCAAATACTTTGAAGTTTACTTTATTTGATTTATATCCCCTTGTAAGAGATGTTTACAACTTTTAACAGGTTTCCTTTGGAAAATCCTGGTTATTAGATATGGGTATGTCGTTGGGCGGGCAGGCGGGCATCAGCATTTGATAAGTCTTTAGTTTAAAGTTTGCTTTTTCTCAGTAACCATTTGACATGATAGAGCTTTGAAACATTGAAACAGTTGTCTGACATCACAATAGCAATTATCAGGAGAAGTTTCATAACTCTTGATTATATTTTGTCATAGTTATGCCCCTTTTTTCACTTAAATTTTAGAAGAAAACCTGGTTTCCTCACATAGCAGTGTCTTCTGGTATTGTCTTTGTTGATAAATCATCAAGATAATTGAAACACTTTAAAAAAATTGTTTAAGTTTTGTTGATGTTCTTTGGAAGTAACAATAGGGAAGCACAATTAATATCCGTAGAAGTTCCCTCGATTTCCCTAAAATATGCACTAAATATTTAACATAATTTCATAGTAAAATTAAATTACAAAATTAAGTATTTAAAAAAGACCATTTAATATGAGTATTTATTCACAAAAGCAGTGTTGGTGGGGTTAAAAGCATTTTTTTTTGTTACAGCAAATGTTGAGAATTTGGTTGTAGGAATACAAAAACAATGTAATAATACACTTGTACAAATGTTTTAAGTCCTAAATTCCTCTATCAATGCTTTTAAATAAAATATAATGCATTTCGTCTCAAATTAATAGGTTTTCAATAGCAAAACACTTCAAACTCCTGAGGTGTTCCTAACAGATTATTAAAATATTTGAAACTCATTTGCTTAATTACTCAATTAGACCCCTGGCTGCCTGTTGATGACTGTTGAATGAGAATATTATTGACTTGCAGGTGATTTGTGAGCTCTTGGAATTGGAATTTTATTTCATCAGAAACATTTATCAGCAATTTCATACATTTGTTCATAAAGATAACAGATGAGTTTCTATAATTATGTATCTTTGGAATTATTTAGATTATGCTTTGAAAAAAAAATCAAGAAATCTTCCAAATATCTGTGAAATTCTAGAATGTGTAAATGTTACATATTTTTAATTTCTCCCAGGGTCTGAAAAAGAAACTGTAATTTCTATAGATTATTATAACTACTTCATGTAATTAGATTCTGTCAGCATAGTGGCTGTGAAGTCTTCACCTTCAATAAACACATGTATATCAGTTTAAACAACTCTGCTGATAGAGCAATTATTTCTGTTTACTTTTTGTACTGTTTCTTTTGTAGATCAACTTGTGAATATTTTGTATCACTTTATGTGATGTATGCCAGCTTAATTGAGTGGGAAGTGAATTTCATCAAACATGACAGAAAAGTCAGTAAAGGAAACATATGTGATTTATCAGAGGTACCTCACATGCTGCGGGGTGATATATGTGTATAATCTGAACAAAGTAACATAGTAACATGTATAATTATGACAAATTTTCTACAAATGATTATGCATTTCATATTTTATGAGCAAAATTAATATTTAACTGCAGTAATATTATATTTTGAAATATTAAAATATAAAAAATGGCAACGGTTTGAGTTACTAGCAAAATTTTATTTTAGTTGTAACTTAAAACTTTCTGTGTTTTATTAAATTGATTAAAATGAGCAAAATTTATGGTAATTGTTCATTGCATCACATTATGTGACATATGATACATTAACAATTTTTTTTTTTAAATCTTGAAGATACTGATAAACTCGATTTTTTGTGTATTATAACATTGACTAGTATGCACTATAAATGATCACATATAAAGGGTTTCTCTTATCAAAGAAACTGAAGCTAACATAAAAAGTACACACACATAGTACATGGTGATTTAATTTAATTCAGCCTGGATTAACCATATTCCATGGACTAAAAGATGAACATGATTAATTAACCCTTTCCTCTATAGACACACCTTTATTGTGTGGGCGAACAGTGTAGATCCAGATCTGCTGGCACATCAGTGGTGCCGTCTGATCAGGATCTAAACTGTTCGCTTTTTGATTCATTAGGTTATTTCTGACCAAAATGCGACCAGTGCAGATCCTGATCAGAAGGAACGGATGTGCCGGCTGATCTGGATCTACACTGGTCGCACATGCAAAAAAGGTGTATATATATGGAGGAAAGGGTTAAGATAAATGTCATGCATGCTGATGCACAGTCTTGCTGTTGTTCACAGTTTTAACAAACTTCAATAATCTTTGAAATCATGTTTAAAGAATTGTGTCGAATGTGTTATTAGAATGAGCCTATGAAGATCCAGTGCTTTACAGTAGTTTTGTGATGCACAAACATGACACAACTTTTGAGTCTATACTGAAGCAAAATTTTCAATGTATATGGAAGGCTTTGTGAGCATTTCAGACTTCAAAGGATCACCCATCATGGCTACACAATCATTGGTCATGGCAGATATTTGAAAACTATGAGAGTGTATTAGACCAACTTCGATCAGAATGCTTTAACCCTTTCCTCCATAATTATACACCTTTATGGGGAAAAGGTATAGATCAGGATCTGCACTGTTTGCTTTTTAATCTATTAGGTGACCAAAAGATCCTGATCAGATGATGTGGATGTGCCAGCTGATCTGGATCTACACTGGTCACATATGAAATAAATGCATGTATATGGAGTAAAGGGTTAAAACATAATTAAGATGTGAATGCTAGTTGGACTTAACATTATTTGAGATCAATCTTTAGTGGTCTTAGTTTGCCATTATACCTACAGCTTAACTTCAAGACATTGTGATAATATTACCTCAGTCATCATAATCTGTGAAGAACCATTTACATTAATTTACCTTTCAGCCTATCTGTTCTCAGCAATTCACCTTTGAGCCTGTTCACAGTGAGACGCCTCTTTCTTTTGCCATTATCCCACCCACTAGTATACTTTGATAATTCCCCCCACCAGGATATCTGTGTTATTACCCATATGTTTTGTACTATTTCTTTGATCCATTTCTTTTGATTAAAGAAACATGGTACCTACAGTCCTGTGGATCACCTTTGAAATTATCACAGTGTGAATAGTGAACTGCTTAGTTGTTGGCATTATTGCTGCCAAGTTTATGTTCACTCTTTCCTCCATAAATACACATTTTTACGCATGTGCAACCAGTGTAGATCCAGATCAGCCTGCACATCCATGCCGTCTAATTGAAAGGATCTGCACTGGTCGCATTTTGGTCAGAGATAACCTAACAAATCAAAATCACACAGTTTAGATCCTGATCTGGATCTTAACTGTTCGCCCATGCACTGCATGCAGTAAAGGTGTGTCTATGGAGGAAAGGGTTAAATAGTACAAAAATACATGTGTTGGACAGAACCTTTAATAAAGATTAACTGCCAAGAAAGCAAAAGGGGCCACATTGCCATATTTAAGTCTGAAAATAATGTCAACGATTTGATGAGTATTATTAAAAAATACATTATTGGTTTAACTCAATCACAATCTGATTAAAATCATCTCCTGATAACCGCTACGTTACCAGGATATCATTATTGGACAATGATTTACTTAAAATTGTTTTAATCAACAACATTTTGAACCATTCAGATTGTCGGATATGAAATCTTAAAATTACATGATGATTGCCATAATAATTAGTGTTAGAAACCACAGAAAGAGTTGACATCCTGCAGAAGGTATAATTTACTGATGACAGGTGTGTTTTATGGGTATTGCATTGATTTCAACTTAAATTACATCTGCAGATCATTTTGCGAGCATTCTGATCCATGATTCCTGTATTGACTGTTTCTAAAAATAGTGATTTGGGAAAACCGCTATAGCTTATATACGGCTATTGTGGTGATTGCGGGCTATGATCAGAGCTAACAACTTCAGTGAGATTGACTCAATCATATTTGTGTGCCAGCTTCCCTGATCCACTTTGACCCATGTTATTTGCAACAGGACATTGTACAATTTATAATACTTACAGGTATGATCAAAATTCATTTTGGTAAATAATTTGTCAGCCAGCCAGTATCTTGTAGACAATCAATAACTAGGAATGGTTTGCCCACACAGGTCTAATGAATTTGTGGTCAACAGGTCAAAGGTCATAGTAACTTAAACTGCAAAAATATTGTTTGATCAATAACTATTAGATAATGTTTTTATCTGAAATTAACACTTTCCTGTATGCTGACAGCTGCCAGTTTTCAGAACTATTAAAAAATTTGAAATAGGAAATTCTATACATTTTCATTAAGAGCAAAAATAAACAGATTGGCAAACTTATTGTTTACTTTCAGTTTATAGTGTAGTGTATAATGTAATTAGACAGAAATTGTTACAACAAAATATTTATATTGGAATTACACAAGATAATTAGATTTCTGTTTGGCAGAGAGTTCCACTGTTCTGATCTGGCTGGAATATCAGGTAATGGAGGTATTGGCTGGTAACAAGGGTTAACATGTGACCTGACATTGCTTAACTGTAACTTCAATTATAATAGTTATTATTACCAAACTTCCGTGGAATTTTTAAGTTGTGACCTGGTCCCAAGATTTTAAAGCTGATACTGGAGACTAAACTTAAATCTCGAGGATCTGATTGGCTGAAGTGGCGACCAATCACCATTTCAGCCAATCAGATGTTTGAGATTTGAGACTGGTCTCCAGTTTTAGTTTTATGATCTTGGGCTCTGACATTGCTAAACTGTTACATCAACTAGAGCAATTATTACAAAACTTCCATTAAAGTTTGCAATTGTGACCTGATGATACATGTATTCTCAACTGTTACTTTATTTATCTTAGAGCTGTTGAAATATAAATCCCTATGGGATTTGTTAAGTGTAATGGGCATGGTGACATTACAGCAGCTGTAAAAAGTTGCTCACTACTTCAGTTCATTGGTGTTTAACCCAGATCACACACAGATCACTCTGGACATTTGTGCAGTCTGATCTGGATTTAAACTGTTCATTCTTAGATTTATGCGACCTAGAAGCAAACATTTTAGATCCAGACCAGACAGTAGAGATGTGCAGGCTGATCTGGACTTACACTGGTTGCACATGTTATTAGTGGGCGGTCCATGATGCCGTCAACTATATTTGTGCTTACTTTTGGAATTTAACATGGGGGATTATGGCATATTTTTCAGAAATGTTTGTATTTTTGTTCTGATATGTATTAATGACAGTTGTTTTTCAAAAAAACGTATTAACGAATGTTTAACGAATTGTACCATGGGAACTGGTTGACATCGCTTTTTAAGAATTTTTTTATTTTTTTATATTTATAAATAATAAGTTCTCCTAAGCACATGACTATTTTTGAAAACAATGGTAGCGGGTCTTTCCGTATAATCGGTCAGGGATGTTGACTGTTGCACTGCATATGCATGTTTATAGTTGTGGAACATAATTCGTGAGAGTTTTGTTTGGAAACAAAGGTGTGAATAAATGTACAATTGTGATACTGGTCATACATTTACATTGTTTTTAATTGTACATTGCAAGACATAGTTTCTGTTTAATGGGTCAGGGATGTTGACCTTTGCACTGCCTCTATACCCAGGAAACATTTGACGTCGAAAAGACGATGGATTGACGTCAGACCTCGACGTCAGATCAACGTTGGATTTTGGTTGGAAATGAAAGTTTTTCAGACGTCATTTCCCGACGTCGGATTGACGTCTGGTTCCGATCAAAATCCGACCACATTCCGACCAAAATCTGACCAAAATTGAACCTCTGCATTTTATTACTTTCAGTGTAATAACACTATTTAAAATACCATCAAGGTGTTTTTTGAATTCATCTCTAAACCTTTCTTCTAAAAGTAATGTGTTTTATGATCGCTGTTTCTTAACAAAGGCCCAGTAGCGAGCCTTTTTGGGGTGAAACGTATTTCATGAAAACAACTCCACGTGTCTTACACATGTAGTGGGCATGAATCTCAACAAGATTTAAGCAAAAACTAGAATTTAACAAACTACGAGTCCGAAAAAAAAACATACTTACTTAATCCTTCTTCTCTGGCAAATATAAAATAATCTTTTATTTCCCCTTCTGTGATTGTTTGGCGATTTTGTTTTGTTCTTTGTTTCTTTGTTCAAAATGGCGCGGATTGTTTACATTTAGATTTGATTGCACAGGTTTCGATAATATCCCTTCCATGGAACAGCAAACCATTCTAATTAAGAAACTTTTTTTTTTGTATTTTGTTAATTGAATTCATGCATATGTAAAGAAAATTTGGAAAAAAAATTGTTATTCGAAAATAATTTTTCCAAGTGGGTTAAGAAGTCAAATATCTGACCAAAAACCGACATCTATCCGACGTTATTTTCCGATGTCTTAACGACGTCGCATTTCCGACGTCGGATTAACGTTGGATTTAGGTCGCCGACGTCGCGACCAAAATCCAACCTAAATCCAACGTCATTCTGACGTCGGGTGTTTACTGGGTACCTATGTGTGAACTTGTTGAACATAATTGGTGAGATTTTTTTTCGGGGAAAATAAGTAAAATAATACTATAAAATTATGATAGCCTTATGTTGCAGGATGGCCACTTCCTAAATGTAATAACAAACATGGATATAACAGGAAAACAATTTTTTCAATACTTAACGAAAACAGCAATACTGCTTTTGGCCTCTGATCCCATCCCTGACAATAACTTAAAGGGCAAACAATGAATAAATTCCTAACAACATAACCATAAATAGATTTAAGGTTCTGTTTGCTTGTGCAATAATATATATTGCCTTCCATTTTTACCATTGCAAATTCTTCTCGCGCAGACTTGATGCCCTGCATCAAAATTTTTCTTGAAATATCTGATACACTTTTGAAATTTAATATGAGATAATATCATCAAACAAAGGCATACAATTTTCACATAGTAATAATCTAGAGGCATGTATAACGAATGCTGACTACCTCGATATCCGAAATAATATTTATAACAAATGTTCACTGCAATGTCCATTTCGGGTGATTATGACATCAAGTCTTTTCTTGAAATCGTCATTAGTCAATGTGAAGACATTTTTCTTGTAATGGGTGTGATGTTTGACCTCATGTAGTTGCATTTCAGACTACATTTTAACTCTCTACTCCATATTATTATTATGCAGGTTTAATAATTATCAAATGTGCAACCAGTGTAGATCTAGTTTAGCTGGCACATCTTGGTCTATTTATCACTCAGCCCCCAATTTAGAGAGCTGATATGATAAACATTTTTTAGCAAAAAAAATGTTGGAGAATGTTCTGGAAAAAATTTCCACCCTAAATCTATTGGCAGCACCCTAATTAAATTAAATCAATATGATTTCTGAGGAATATACACCCAGATAAAATCACAAGTATTTTCAATGCATGAATTCATTTTCTTGTATAATCAAAGACTAAAAGGCATTGATAGGTTTTGGTAGGTTAGAATGTCACATTTCACAGATAACTTTCAAATATTTACAGTATCTGTTCAAACTCTCAGTTTGGAAATAATGTATCCATCATTGTTCTTTATCTTGTCTGTTTTGATAGCATTGATATCCATGTTATGTCATATCTCGAAGGTGGTATTTTCCCAGAAATGTTGTGTCAGATCTGAGGCAAAAATCTGTCTGTAAATAGATATACAGAGATCTCAAGAGTATTGGGTGCAAAGTTTGATTATAAATATGCAAAACAGTCTGAAGTCTGAGTGTCTGAAGTATGCTGTAAATGTTTGCTAAGTTTTTTGCAGAATTGTTTCCAGTAATAAGTATGATAATCATCATCATGTTGTGAGAACTTGCTTAATAGTTGTGAAACTAAAATTGCAAACCAGCCTCTGATCTCAAAGTTGGAGATTGGTTGAAATTGAGAGCAGTCATGAATCAGGCCAGTCACATGTCAGTCTTTGGTCTCCAGCCTTAGTTGATAATTTTGGAACCAGCTGGTTGGAAACCCAGAATGAGATTGGCATGGGCAAATTCTGTATGTACAGCATGTCATAATAATAACGATTTGCATGTAAGAGGTTAACACCATGAACTTGACATACACCTTGACCTTTGCCTTATTAAATGTCACTCACCTTTGCCTTGTCACTCATCTTGACATTCAGCTGGTCATTTACCTTAACGTTTACCTTGACCTTTACCTTGTCACTCACCTTGACATTCACCCTGTCATTCACCATGACATTTATTTTGACATTCACCTTGACATTTACCTTGACATTGTACTCACATAATGATATTCACCATGACATTCACCTCTGTATTCCCCTTTGCATTTACCTTGACCTTTACCTTATCATTCACCTTGACATTCACTCTGTCATTACCATGGTATTCACCTTGACATTCAACTTAGCATTTACCCTGACCTTTACCTTGTCACTTACCTTGACATTCACCCTGTTATTCACCTTGACATTCTCCTTGATATTCTTCTCAAAATGGTGACTGTAGACATCTCTTATTTAAAAATCTGTTTATACAATGACTATACTTTAATATTGCCATTTTCAGGAGGCAACGCTTTAGAGAACCAGCCATTCCATCTAAACTGGTGTTGGATATCCTTCAAACAGAGCCGGGTAACAGTGAATGAGACACAGGAAGTGCTCGATGTGGTGCTGAACCGACGAGGCCACCTCGCAGAAACATCATTTGTTAGTGAGTATGAGTCCATCTTTATTAACCTCACAATGACAAAATAGGAATTTTCCCTTGAAATATATGTCTTTGAAGAGTTGACATTCTTCTTAGGAATGACATCAAAGGTCTCTAAGCATCTTTTTATTTTGAATTTAAAGGGGAATGGTCATAAATAAATATTGAACATTCTAAAAAATGACATACTTTAAAAAGAGACATGGATTCTTTCTATTCTCTACAAGATAAGTTAACTCTTTGAAATGTGACACTGAAGACATGCTTTATTTGGTAATAAAATATGCCAGATAAAAAACGGGGCCCACTGTGATTGGAGACAAGTCTCAAATCTCAAGCATCTGATTGACTGAAATGACAACCTGTGGTCTCCAGATTTAGCTTTATGATCATGGGCCCAGCTGTGTTATGTGGTGATGCAGGTTTTCTGTTTTCTCTGTCTAATCTTTATTGGCTTTTGATCAATAACTGAAAAACATTTTGGCTTACAGTAACCAAACTTGGTAAATGTAATGCTCTTAATTGAATTAAATGTGGGATCAAAAAGTTACATACAAAACATTCAAAAAAGATAGCCAAGGAAGATTCAGGCAGGTAGAAAAAATAGAAAAGCTTTAAAGATATTTTTGTCAAGTTGTTTCTTTCACATTGATTTAAAACAAATTTAATACTATTTCTTTCATATTGAACATTTTAGCCATTAATGTGACAGAAAGAACTGCTGCCATTGGTAAAGATGTCTCCAGACAGTTTGCTGAGCAAGTCCAATTTAATCCAGGTATGATTTATGCTGTTGTTCCTAAATTCCAGTTCCTTCAATTAATGCTTATTGTACGTTTCATTCTATCATTCCAGTGGTTTCCTTCCAGTCATTTTTCATTGTTTTCTACTTCTTTTCCTTTGTCAGTTCCTTGTTTCTCCCTTCCCTTTAATTCTTCAGTGCATTGTTCCACCTTTCATTTGTATGTGACTTATTAGTCTTCCCTTCTCTTTCATTCATCAATTCCTGTTCTTTCTTCCCTGCCATTCATCATTTCTGTTGTTCCTCCCTTTGGTTCCCATTTGCAAGGGGTTTAATCCTTGTAAAAATGGAAAATCTTATAATTGAACTTAAACCCTTTACTCCATATAAACTCATTTTATTGCAAGTGTGACCAGTCTAGATTAAGATCAGCCAGCACATCCATACCATCTGATCAGGATCTACACTGTTTACTTTTAAATTCATTATGTTATTTCTGATCAAGATGTGACCAGTGCAGATCCAAATCAATTGCCACGGATGTGCTGGCTGATCTTTATCTGCACTGATCAAATATTTGTTGAAATGCATATTATATGGAATAAAGGGTTAAAAGAGATGGAATACTTGACAAATATTTTTCATGACCTCATCTTTGGATATAAGATTTGTCTTTTGCACATATAGGATGATTCATAATATCTGATAGACTTTTGAAATTTAATAGTGTTTATATCATCAAACATATGCATTTAAATTTTACATAGTAATAGTAATCTAGAGGCTTTAAAGTTTTGATTGATATATTACATACCATATTTGAACAAGGAATGCTGACCGTATATCCTAAATAATATTTATAACAAATGTTTACTGTGAAGTCCATTTTGGGTGGTTATGACTTCTAGGCTTTTTTCTTTTCTTGAAATTAATTATGGCCGATGCGTACATCTATGGATTTATCTTTCTCATTTCTCATCGAATTGATGATATTAGCTCTGATGTTGGTTAAGATGTGTAGACCTTATCTTTTGAATCTTCCCAAAGAAAAATGTCTTCACATAGACTAATGACAATTTCAAGAAAAGACTTGACGTCATAATCACCCAAAATGGACATTGCAGTGAACATTTATTATAAATATTATTTCGGATATCAAGGTACATGTAGGCAGCATTCATTATACATGCCTCTAGATTACTACTATGTGAAAATTGTATGCCTTTTTTTGATGATATTATCTCATATTAAATTTCAAAAGTGTATCAGATATTATGAATCACCCTGTACTTTCATCTTGCCTAACATAGTTCCCATATAAAATGAATTATCATTGGTATGCTCTCAATGTTTAGGTCAAACAGAAAAGAGTTGGCACCTGCACCTACGGGATGACAGTATATATGAGGTGGAAGAAACCTTGGTGTTACATTTGTCAGACCCTGTGGCTGCTAATACAGAATACCCAGATGTTGTCTTGGTTACAATTGTTGACCCTGAAGATGGTAGGTGATATTCTTACCAAATGTTAGTCACTTAAGCAATATTCCATTTTATATAATGCATTTTATTGCATGTGCAAATAGTGTAGATCGAGATCAGCTGGCACATCATTCTGTGCCATCTGATCAGGATCTTCACTGTTCGCTATTTAGTCAGAAATAACCTAATAAATCAAAAAGGGAACAATTTTTTTTTTGTACACTCAGATTAGACCACATGAATATGCCAGCTGATCTGGATCTATGCTGTTTATGTTCAAGTCATAAAAGCTTATATTTTGTGATAATTTCTGCTGTCATAGAACGTCAACAGGAAAGTCTGTTAAATTAACTTGATCTCTCTAAATTTCATCTTTTTTAAGAGAAGATTGCCAGTTAGAATACTTTTCAGCTGTTTGACTGAAGACACAAGTGTCATAAAAGGTTTTTTCACTCATTCCACTTATGTCTGAAACAATTATCACAAATATTTGAATTAAGTGCTTGAAGTGGGGAAAGGCAAGGTCAGGATATTAGTACTGATGAAAAAGTATAAACATATGATTCAGTATTTAAAGCGGCATTACTTCAATTTAACCTGTTCTTGTATGAAATATTACATGTATTTGGAACTATAGGCACAAATTTGCAGCATTAGTACGGGCTAATAAAATTTTAATTTACTAAAATAAATTTGGTCCGCGAGACGAAAAGCGAAAGTAGGATTTCCGAAACGTCACAGAAATAGAGATCGCGCATGAAGTGGTCTCTTTGTCAAAAATCCGTGCTAAATATACCTCGATTATATTTAGCTTCTTAAAAGTTCATTAACGAGAATTTAACAATATCATTGAAAATCCTGTCTGTATGAAAGAATTCGATTGGACCTTTTGTGTTCTGTTAGAGAGTTTATATATTGGAGTCTATAATTATGGACAAATATGATTTTTCAATAGTATATTTATTACATAAGTTTAGGGCTGCTTTAAAATGATGTCAGCAATACAAAACAAATGAAATCATTATAAAATTTGAAACATAAATCTAAGGTATCCATTGTCTGGGAGTTTGGGGTGTGCTAATAGTCAGGATGAATGATAGTGGAAGAATGATAATGATGATGATAATGGTTTGGATGATTGATTAGTTGAAGGCTTGATCTGTCAATCTATCAATCAGGCAGTCAATCAATTAATCTATTATTTATTTCTAAAGAAATGACTACAGCTTTCTTAATGACAAATAATTGCAATGTTGCATTGGAATGATTTTTGGGGCACACTCATAGGCAAAGGCACTTTTGACATTAATTATGATATATTACACTGAATTATTGATAGATGTAAATGCTAATTGGAATTGAAGATTACCTATTGAGATGTTTTGATGCTGCTTTGGGAATGTTGTTTTTCTTTGTAAATGCTGTTTCCCCTTTGAGTGTGTTATCTTTTAGGAATATTGTTTCGTTTTGAAAATGTTAGTTCCCTTTTTTGAGTTTTAAATTTTCTTTTAGGAATGTTGTTCCTTTTGGGAATTTAAGTTACCTATTGTACCCTTTGGGAATGTTCAACAGCATACTGGAAGTGATGTTAGCAAATTGTTAATTTAAAGCTTTGCATTTCAGTTCATGGGCAGCAAGGGAAATGCATATAACTGTCCATGCCACCTAGCACCAGGTTGAGTGCTACTTGATATTTATACAGATGGGCTGTTTAAAAAAATAGCTAGTTTGGGTTTTCCTGCTATAAAAATGTACAATAAACTGTTATTACCATTTTTCTATTTTGCAGAGGTGGACTTTTAATGAACTGTAATTTAACATTATTCTTTTACTTTTCTAGCCATTTTTTTTAACAGCCCAGATATGGACCATGCTAAACGGCCTTCAAAGGGTGTAACAGCACTGACTGAATATACTGGGTGACTTTTTACAGCCACCAGACATCACAAACAATGCCTCAGTGAGATTTTAAGAGACTGAGGTGGTATTAATTTACATCTGGAATGCTGAGCTCCATACTGGGACTGTTGAGTTTTACATGGGTATAGTGGTAGAAAACCAGATGAATATAAGGCTATGTTGAATATTATTTTGCACACAGTAAATTTTGAATTTTACATTTGAATTTTTCAATAGATCTCATTATTTACTATTGATATATGAATAATATTGACAACTTCAGAGTCAACTGTGTTCTTCCCTGAGGTGATTTACCATGTTGAGGAGAAATCCACTCATTTAGAGGTACCAGTACACAGGACAGGAGACCTGTCGCAGGAACTCAAGGTTATATGCTCCACCAAACAAGGTATGTGCTTTCAGGGTTTATAAGAAGAGTGAATTTTGCCTCACAATCAGGGTTTCCTATATACATGACAAGGGATTCAAGGTCATTTGCCACACGGAACAAGATATGTGCTAAGTCATCCAGGGTGTATAAGTAGAAAGAAACCTCACAATCAGAGTAACCTGTACACAGGACAAGAGACCTGTCTCGGAACTCATGGTTATATGCCACTCCAGACATGGTCATTGTCTAACAGCTGCCATCATGGTTTTAATTCCTGCAGCATTGTCAAAAATATAATTTCAAAGTTATTTCAGTGATTGTATGTGATCCTCATCAATACAAACTGAAAGAACTTATTTCTAAATCAGTAAAATGCACATCTCTTGTTTTCCCCTGATTTGAGCATAAAGTTGTTAGGAGGTCTTGGCCCAAGACCATTAAACTTAGATTGGAGACCAGTCTCAAATCTCAAGCATCTGGTTGGCTGAAATAGTGACCAGTCAACATTTCAGCCAATCAGATGCTTAAGATTTAAGACTGGTTTCCTGGTTTAGTTTTATGATCTTGGGCCTTGTTTAATGGCTGAGCTCAGAATAAAGGTGTTCATCCTTCACATATTTTAATGTTTTGTTATTATACCTCAGTCTGTAAACAAACTGTTTTGCCAAAATAACAAAACACTTGGAATGGATTTTGCAGACAGATTTGTACTAACATGATCTAAGAGAAAAATATTGAAGGGAAAGCTTTGGATTCTAGTTCAATATCATTATCAATCAAACAAGTGTTTGCTACCAACAGATCTCTCAAAATATGCAGGTGTTGGATGCATTTTCTTGATTTCGTAATTTTACAATTATTTTCAGTTTCCAAGGTAAATGAGTAAACATTCCATCTTAATTTTCAGATAGTCTGGTATGTCAATATATGTTTACATATTAAGTATAAATTAAGATTGAATAAGTTCACTAAAAAGGTTAACACATATAAAATTAGATTTAGTCAAGATTAATAGTACTTTGTACAGAAGTTAGTGTTTGGAAACTATCATTCTGTTAGTGAACCTTTTTTTATTTGTGCTCTGTCACCATTATTGATCCTCAGGATGGTTCCTTAGATGATTTCATTAGCTTCACTAGGTAGACTACAATAATGATGAAATGTTTCTGGTTAATCTTCTTCAGGAAAACATATTCTAAGATATATCTGTTGCCACATATTTATTTTTATTATACCTCAATGTCATTTACAATGTTAATCTTCCATAGGCCACTGTGACATATAAGTACTGTCAAAAAAAATTTACTGTCGGAAAAATACTGTCACCCGCGACCATAGGTACGGAATGTTAGAAAATTATACTGTACCATTCACACATGCGCAATATCTATTTTTACATTTCCGTTGTAAGCAGACAACAATAATGTCAAGCAACGTTTCTACCATAAACGAGGCAGACTCTGGATCAAGAGAAAGACTAAAAAACACCAGGCGTGTTGTGAAGCGTGGGGTTAATTTGTTTAGCGAATTTCTTCGGTCAAATAACATGGAATTAAGTGAAATTGTGGAAAACCCCACCATTATTAAATACCATTATTGAATAAAGTTGTTCATGGTTTGAATAGTTTTTCGGTATAATAAAATAAATGTTACATGTCTGACAGGGTGACAGTAAAATTGTCAACTTTCGAAAATACTGTCAACCTCGGCTTCGCCTTAGTGCAAGAACAGTATAAGTACCATTGAAAAAAGAAGGAGTTATACTGTTATTGCACAAAGGTATTAAGTCCTTCCAAAACCAGTTTTCTTAATAACCATATAACATTGTGTAACCTTCACATGTATGTTCCTCGGAATTCACAACTTGGGGGACTCAGCCAAACCTATCCTACTCTGACTACATCACCCGACCTGAGGATCTTAACAGTGTAACATTATCATATATATATACATGTATATATGTTTTAGACACAGCTTGAGGTAGTCTAATTGACAATGTTCTTTGATAATCAGACTACATCACCAGACCAAGGAATCATAACAGTGTAACACTGTATTGTATATGTTTCAGACACAGCTAGAGGGACTCCCCCAAACCAAGTTCTTTCTTACTCTGACTACATCACAAGACCTGAAGATCTTAACAGTATCATCCTTTTTGACAAAGGAGAGGCCAATAAGACATGTTCTGTCACCATTATTGATGATGCTCTGTTTGAAGAAGAAGAGAGATTTTCATTGGTCCTTTCCCAGCCATTGGGAGGAAAGCTAGGAACCAACAAAGAAACAGAGATTGTGATTGGCCAAGACCCGGCTGATGGTAAAGCTTTTGTTATGTTTCAGCCATTACGGACAGGGTTTAAAAGAAAAAATGAATGGTTATAATTTTGAAGAGTTCCACATGTAAAAAGTATCAACAAGGTTTAGGTCACCTGATTTTCTGCAAAAGATTGAATTAAGAAATAACAATAATACTTTTAAGGATTCAAATGAGTGACAGTATGTTGCACAACTGATGATATTAGACAGTTATCATCAGAAATTGTATCAAAAGAAGAGAAGAAAAAACAAACACATTTAACCCTTTTACATGCCAAGTACACATAAGCCTGTGCAACTGTGCAGCCTGATCAGAATCTAAAAAGATTTTAAGTGTTCTATCGGTAAATTTCTGCAAACTGTCAAATACACAGGTATTAGAGATTAAAATTTTAACCCTTTGATCCATAGTGTATGCCTTTATGATGTGGGCCAACAGTGTAGATCCAGATCAGCTGGCACATCTGTGCTGTGTGATCAGGATCTGCAATGTTCACCTTTTGATTTATTAGCCTAATGTTATTTCCTACCAAATTTCAAATTGTGCAGATCCTGATCAGACAGCACAGATGTGCCAGCTGATCTGGATCTAGACTGGTGGCACATGCCATAAAATGCATACATATGGAGTAAAGGGTTAAGCCAGGAAGCCAGAATCATGTTAATTCCAAGGTAGCATGAAAATTTCACTTATCAAAGCGATCAGTAGGTTTGTTTTATAGGAATACCAAATGGTTATAACTCAGATATAACTATCACTATAATGATTTCTCCTTGGGTTTTTAGAGACAAAACTTCACTTTTTTGTAGGTAAAATATTACCACAACACCAAATGGTTTACATAAAGGAAATGTTTAACAGATACAGTATCTTCAAGGTGTATTTTACCGTGCATGAAGATGCAGTGGTTTCATAAATAGATTGATCTATCAGCACCTAAAAACTGTAGCAGTTCAAGAAACACTATTGAATTTATTGATTTCAGCTATTTATAACTTCTTCATTTTACTTGAGTCTGAACATATTTTCTTGTGAAAATGCACTATTCTTTGATATTCTGTAAGGATCTGACAGTAATGTGTTATTAGCAGCAACTACTTAACCCTTTATTCCATTATATAAAATTTTTATTGTCTGTGCAACCATTGTAGATCTAGATCATCCATGCCATCTGATCTGAATCTTCAGTCTAATAGTTGCTTCTTGGTCAGAGTATGACTTGGTGATAAATTCAGTGTAACAATTGATAGAAAGGGAAAACAAGAAAAGGCTTTTCAACAAAATCCTATTTTTACTCATAAATAATATCTTACTTATAAAAATTATTCATTAATTTTGCATTGTATTATCACACTGCAAGCAATAAATGGTTTAAACAGGAGCTTTATGGCTAAACTTGAAATATTAAGTGTTTAGAGCATACCTGGTCTAAGGTAAATGACAGACACAATTTTCGCACCACTGACTGAAACTTTGACCAATTAGTTTAAATTTTAAGTTGTTTGCCAAAAAATAACTTTGTAGAACTTTTGTCAATGACTAAACCATGCTGGAATTGGCAAAGCTATCTCCAAATTGGCATAGCCAATCTATATTTATTAGCAAAGATAGGTAATTATCTAGTTGATAAATGGAAAGACAAAACTAATTGAAAGACACTGACATCTTGAAGAAATCATTGGAGTTTTTCTAGGTTGTTATGTAAGAAGCATTCAGAGGAAATTGCTGTGGCTTGCTGTACAAAAAACTGGTGCTTGTACAGGGAAATGCTTTTGTATAATTGATGGGTATTTGTGATTCATTTGTTGGCTGTGAGGGATAGAACAAAGCATTTGAATTACAAAAACATAATGAAATAATTGCAGTTCAGAAACAGGGTCAAAGTAATGCACAAAAACAAACAAACAGAGAAATTGCAAATCAAAGACCAAATCAAAATACAGTGTGGGAAATATAATGAGAAAAGAAGATGCATGTTACACTGTTACAGCTATAAGAAAAGTTTTGAACTTTTGCCACTGCATTAAATGTTTGTTTGCAAAATTGTCATTTTCAAATTGGAACAAACAGTTATTAATTATTCCAGTCTAGAACTCTGAAGAATAAAACTTTCATTTTTAAACTCACTCGCACAACATGCGATATTGAGCAAAACTTTCTTTAAACTTGGTACACTTGTTCATCATAATTATATTGCTTACAGCTGTGGTCAGAGACTTGTTAGCTTACCATAGGGTTTTGTCAGATGTTTATCTGTCAGTATTGGGCTTTTTGGACATGCACATTCAGCCTTAGCATAATTATTATCTGGCCTTCATGAGTCTTGGTAGGATGTTGTAGACCAGTATAAACTGTGATGCATTGGAACCAGGTTTATAAGTTCAGTAACTAGGTCAACCCAGGTGTAAAATCTTTGTGAAAATATCAACCCTGTCCAAAGTTATTTTCTGTTTTTATAATGTTGCTGAGATCTGCAAATACACTGAATGCATGCAATGACAAAAAGTCTTTTGTGAATACAACAGACATGCCAGCTGAACAGTTATGTTGCTCGGAATGCAAAACATCGAAAGTTGTCTAAGTAGAAACAAAAATTAGACAAGAGTTTATTGATGAGAGTTATGTCTTTCTAATGCTTGGGTAATAAAACATTAATAGACTCATACTGTGGCTAATTTTTGAAGGAGTTTTCCAGAATTTTAATGCATTAATAGAACTCTAACTTGTCTTTGGACAAAAGTTTTCAATTAGCATATTATAGGGGGGTGCAGAACTCTTACTGCATCTTGTGGACTTAGCATTATTTTGTCGTATCTCATGTAGAAAAAAGGGGGAAGATACAATAGTTATGCTGTTACCCCTTATTTATTACAACTGTGGCTCTTACATTTAGTTTTGAGCAAAGAAAAGCCAAATAAAAAAGTAAGGTTTAAGTTATATCTGGCTGGAACTTAATATATTAAGCTTGCATTTATGACTTGTGTAGACTGAAATCTGCCAGCACAGATATACTGTCTGGTCCATGTATTCATGACTAGCTATTCAGTCTTCAAGTCCTGTATAATGTAATCAAAGCTTATTCTGTGGAAGGGGTGAATACCCCAGGGATCTAGACAAACTGGATAATACTGAACTGTTAGACATCTGACAGGAATACTACATTATACACAGAGATTGGCTCCCAGTAAACACCCGACGTCAGAACACGTTGGATTAAGGTCGGATTTTGGTCGCGACGTTGGCGACCTAAATCCAACGTCAATCCGACGTCGAAAATGCGACGTCGTTTAGATGTCGGTAAATAACGTCGGATAGACGTCGGTTTTTGGTCAGATATTTGACTTCTTCACCCACTAGGAAAAATTATTTTCGAATAACTTTTTTTTCCAATTTTTCTATACATATGCATAAATTCAATTAAAAAAATACGAAAGAAAGAAATTTATTTCTAAATTTGCATGGTTTGTTGTTCAATGGAAGGGATATTAGCGAAATCTATGCAATCGAATCTAAATGTAAACAATCCGTGCCATTTTGAACAAAGAACAAAGACAAACTCGCCAAACAAACACATAAGTGGAAAATATATTTTATATTTGGCAGAAAAGAAGGATTAAGCAAGTATGTTTTTTTTTCGTATTTGTTGATAAATTCTAGTTTTTGCTTTAATCTTGTTGAGATTCATGTCCACTACATGTGTAAAACACGTGGAGTTGTTTTCTTGAAATACGTTTCGTCCTTAAAAATTCTCGCTACTGAACTACTGTTATGATACAGAGCTCATAAAGACATATGATTACTTTTAAAAGAGATTTCAGAGATGAATTGAAATGCACCTTGAATGTATTTTAAATAATGTTATTACACTGATAGTAATAAATGGAAGAGGGAAGAGGTTCGATTTCGGTCGGATTCTGATCGGAATGTGGTTGTATTTTGGTCGGAACCCGACGTCAATTCGACGTCGGGAAATGATGTCTAAAAAACTTTCATTTCCAACCAAAATCCAACTTTGATCCGACGTCGAGGTCCGACGTAAATCCAACGTCTTTTCGACGTCAAATGTTTCTTGGGCTTGGATTATCAGACCAGGAAGAAGTTTTTTTTTCAAATTTAGGGAAGCCCGCCCGGCTAGCTCAGTGGATAGAGCATCGGACTGTCAATCCAGGGGTCGTGAGTTCGGTCCCCAGCCGAGGCGGGAAAAATTTCTCCGTGACAATTGAACTCGGACATTGCGTCTGAGAGTCATTTGTCCCTCACCTCTGATTCAAGTTAGGAAGCAGTCAGTCGCTTGCGGAGAAATTGGTTAGTACTGGTTAGAGACCCAGGAACACCGGTTAGGTGGACTGACCGCCGGGATATAACCAGAAAGTGTTGAAACCAGGCGTTAAAACCCCAAACAAACAAACAAATCAAATTTAAGGGAGAAGTTACATAGAATTTAAGCTTTCAGAATGAAACAAACTTCTGTATCTCTTTACTGACCAGAGGGAGAAGTTTGGAATATTTGAAAGTTGGTATTTCTCCCAAGTCTCCCTCTTAGCCTTTCCTTGATACATGACTAGTAGATGGGAATAGAAAATTGATTTTGCTCAGTTTTATCCTTTTTCCCCCTATGCTGAAAAACACTGATAGGTTCATAGTACTGGATTATTTCTTTTATCTGGGGACCATACGCCGCTGAACATGGAATGGTATTAATCTGAAAATACTGCATTGAAGGTTCGATGTTCACTGCCATATGCAAACCATCGTTTGGGATGGATCAAAATTGTACTGTTTATTGGTTTAAATATCGAGTTGCGCTCAACCCGGGGCAGTAAAAAGCATTTCCATTACTGCCCATGAACAGGCTCAATCAAACTGAGCCTGCAAAATTTTCATATTTGTTGTGGTCCGGGGTCTTCAAAGTTCCCTGTTCATCTATTTCTGAAATATTATTGACAAGTTGAGTGTTTCCTTGCTTTCTGATGTAACTGGTAATATATGACATAATGATGGTTACTTAGTGTAAAGCTTGTTGTGCAAGAACTTTGATGAAGAGATTAATTGCCACTTAGAATATTGTTCAGAATTCACAAAAAATCAACAGTATGGTTATTGCTAGGTAGTGTAATTAATTTTATGTTAGATAACTTCCTTAATCAATTAGGAGCCCATAAATATACATGAGCATCCCTGTTTAGATACTGTGGGTGCCAAAATTCCTTTTATTTTTATGCAGTTTGGCATGAAGAATGAAATAAATTTGATTCCATTCGTTGTCTTATATCACAGAATTTTATAGCTGAACAAATTAAGTCTAAGTAGTGTTGATGTTGTTGTGGAATTTCATTATTGTAAGCCTTGAGAAAATGTGAAAACAAACAGGAAGTTCACTTCAGTCAGCCAAAACATCGCTGTAAACTATGGAGAAAGTGTTTATGCTTATAAAATATACATCAGAAAGTTCAATATGAAAACTCTTATGGTGAAGAATTATTTTGGTAATTTACCATTCTATCTTATTTTCCAGAACCCAACTTCTACTTTGACCAGGTTCAGTATCATGTTGATGAGAGTGGGGGAAGCGTGGAGATCAAAGTATGGAAAACAGGAACTGACCTCAGTCGCCCATCTAGTGTCACAGTAAAATCCAGACAGACGGAACCTTCATCTGCTGAAGGTTTGCTTCATGAGTTTGCTTACCTAACTTTTCTACTTACAGTATGCTGGAACTGATCCTGGTATTTTCAATAATGAAGAATTGGAAAGTTTTCATGTGACCATTGATTTTGGTGTCCAGCAGTAAAAAGTTTGGAAAATTGTCTGATGGCATTAGCTTTTGTTTCCAGAAGACAAATGGTTTTGGAATTGTGACATAAGCTTGCATGCAGCCAAAGGTTTCTGAAATTGCCTTGTGACCATAGCTGTTTATTTTCTGCAGCAGAAAGATAAGGAAACTGTCATGTGACTAAACTTTTTTCTGTACCCAAAAAGGTTGAAAATTGTCTTGTGACATTAGCTTTTGGTTTTCAGCAGCCAAAGGTACAGATATTGTGCTGTGTCCTTAGCTTTTAGTTTCTGGTATCCAAAAGGTTCGGAAATAGGCTTGTGATACTAGCTTCTGGTTTCCTGCAGTTGTAAGGTCTTATTGTCATACTGTAAGTCCAATAAACAATCCAAGTACACTGAAATGCTTCAATATTCATTGGCAACATCACATGGTCAGATACCAAGGTCATAATATATACAATGTAAAAAAGTATGCAAAGTACGTAAATATTTTCTGCATTAAAAAAGGCTTGAATCAAACCTTTTTTTCAAGATAGTCCTGTTAGTCCTGTTAAATTTGATTTGATGACATATGGCCTCCAGAATTTTTTTTGACATGCACTTGTATGCAAACTTTTAAATTCCAGCTGGTGTAGACTATATCCCAGTTGTGAGAATTCTGGACTTTGCCCCGGGAGAGATGACCAAGACACTCATGGTGACCATTCTAGATGACCTTGGACACCAGGTCATTGAGGGAGCTGAGAAGTTTGAGCTTCACTTGAGGATGCCAATTGGAGGCTCCCTTGGGGAACCCAGTGTGACTACTGTCACTATAAATGACACAATGTCTGACTGTAAGTTATCTGTTATATCAGGTAACACAGTGGGAGGATCCTTTAGGGGTGGAATGGGGAGATATTTAGTTCAACCATGAAACATTTCGGATTCTTAGGTGTGTATTGTACAGTAAAAGCTTCCTAAAATCTCAGTCCCAGTTTTTGCCTTCTTATTTTATTTTAACAAAACACCAGAATCTCTGCTAACTAGTAAAATATCAGTTGGGTTAACAACCTGATCACATTGGGGAGGAGAGAAAGGATGAGAAAAATAAACGTAATCACCTTTTGGTGGTTGGGAATGAAACAGAAGGTCATCAGAGATAGGGCAACAAAAAAGAAACAGTTGTTATGGGAAGGGAATATCTGAAAATTTGGTTGGGTTAGGGGTGCACTTTTGGTGCAATTGTTCGATCATGCTTTACCCTGTAGTCATGAATCAATCCTTATGATATGATGAATGATGTCCAATGGAATTGTTTTTATTTTGTGTAATTGACCTGCACTTTTAGATGTTGAATTTCAAACCAATGACATTGTAGAAAATTTGTGTATATAGAATTTGTTTGCTATAAACATTTATGTGCATTTATCTGAAAGTTGTCATAAAAAGTGTTGTGAAATGTTTGAATCGTTCAAATAAAAGAAAATCAGTTAGCATACTATAATTGTTCATGCTTCAGACATATTAAAGAGTTTATATTCATCAGTCCTCTGTTCCTTTCAGTGCCTGTCATGGAGTTTGCAGCTGTTGAATACGAGGTGTTGGAGAGTGAAGAACAGGTGGTTGCCATGGTTACCAGGTCAGGTGACCTCAGCGGAGAATCCTTTGTACGATGTTATACCAGACAGTCTTCCGCCTTGGTGGACCAAGATTATTTCGAAAGACCCGACAGAAATACATCTTTTATCTTCTTTAAACCTGGTAGGTTTGAATTTAGTTACAAAATTAGGATGGTTGTCTTCCCGGAAAACAGAGTTTGGGAGATATACTGGTTTGTGTTGGACTGTCATTATGTATTACCAATACTGTGGTAAGTGTAGATCCAGATCAGCCTGCACATATGTGCAGTCTGATCAGGATCTGCACTAGTTGCTTATTGGTAAGAAAAAACCTAATAAATGTAAAAGCAACCTGTGTAGATTCTGATCTAACTGCATGGATGATGTGGATTTACACTGATTATACATGGAATGTGAGCCCTATAGTTACATGGAGTACAACCACTTAAATAAATGCTGTTTATAAGAAATAATCACATTAACAATATATACTCACATTATGTAGAAGTTAGTGCAGTGAAAACTACTGGACATTGTGCCAAACAATGACCAAGTGGACCTTTTGGCCTATATGACCAGTGTAGACCCAGATTAGCCTGTGCATTAAGGTCTACACTGCTAACCCTTCAAACAAAGGAGCATTCTTTATGCATCTAGAAAACAGTTTAGATTCTTTATGGACCAAGTAATTAAGCAATTTGATCTGGATCTACACTTTTAACAAGGTCATTTAGCCTTATTTTCTCATGGTATATCACCATTGGCGAAAGTATCACCATGGCCTTACATTCTCATAATGGCTTGTATGTGACTTTTGTAGATGAGAGAGAAGCAGAATGCCGAGTGACTATCATCAATGATCATCATCACGAGGGAGCAGAAAGTTTCCGACTTGTTCTTGGGACACCTGGTGACAGTCGGTCAGGGGCAGCAACTCTTGTGGGACAAGTCACCACAAAGATAACCATCCTTGATCCAGAAGATAGTAAGTTTAAATCTTTTTTGTTTACAAAATATACTTTAATTTGTAACAATGTTTCAAGTATTTATTAGAAGATACCTTGAAAATGATCATTTAGAGCAATAATAATTGCCATATGAACTTCTGAGAACACATTTGTGGACTGCTCTACAACTTTTAAAACCTAAAAGATATATATAATTGTACATACACATGATTTTAGAAAATTGAAAATAGGAATTTAATAATTTAAAAAATGCCATTTTATACAAAGTCTCAAAATGTTATTCCCTGTGTAAATAAAAAAAGAGAAAAATATTATTAATTCAGATATAAATCTGTTATAATGACAATTTATTACATATACATAGAGATCTTATGTACCTAAATTATATCAAAATAAAAGTTAAGCACATGTTAATGATTCTATACATTTAAAATTTTCAGGTCCAATTATAAAGTTTGAGAAGAGCCAATACACGGTGAATGAACCCATCATCCCAGGTGACGTCAACATTCTCAAAGTGCCAGTGATACGTCTTGGTGATACTTCCCGAACCTCTGAAGTCAGAGTGTCCACTAAAGGTGGCAGTGCCAGTGCCGGCAGAGACTTTAATGCTTACTCCAGATGTAGGTTTATTTCATATGTATGAAATAATAACAAGATAGTGGTGATATATAACAGGATTTATCAGTGGGCAGAGTTCAGATGTGCAAGGATATATTATGAGGGACATAGCCCCGAATGATATATATCTAAGCATCTGAACATTTAACCCTGTGATAATTCACCAGGGACTGTGGGGGGCTATTTATTATTTCAATTCTAACATGAATTTTAAAATTTTATCAGCGCTTTATAAGCTTTCAAAATAATGGTACTAGTTGGCAGAGAAAGTGGTGTACGACATCAAAAATGACATGTGATGTCAGAAAAGAGATTGTATCCACAGGAATACCATTAATTTGTTTCAATGCTGACTTAAACAAAATTACATTCCAGTAAAAATTGTTGTCACAATGCTCACTGCTGACAAACTTGAGATAGATCTAAGTTTCTGATGTACACATGTATCGTAATCATTAAAAGTGAAAAATGAAAAGTATGCACTAGCTTTTTTTCAGTCATAATTGTTTTGTTTCATCCCCTGTTGCATTAACATAAAAATAATTGTGTTACTAGTTGTAGAGTGTTATCTATTTCAGTGTTGAGATTTGAGCCTGGAGTTTCCCAGCTGTTTGCAGAGATTGAGATCAACTATGATGCCGAGAAAGAGAACAGTGAGAGTTTCTCCATACATCTCTCCCTTGATGAAAAGATGATTGCAGAAGTCAATGTAAGTATTGAACACTGCAATATACTCTATTAGTATTAAAACTTCTCATCACTTAACTTTACTAAGTTGCAAAAACATATTTGCATACGTTGATAATCACAAATTGCGAAAGTCAGCGATGATTGTTGCTTCAAATGAATAATTCCACCTCAGTGCAAAAACAGTATAAGTACCATTGGAATAAGAATGGGTTAAGCTGTTTTTGTACTAAGGTGACAATATATTTCATACATTTTGTGGTCACATTGACTGCAGCTGACATGGGCCCAAGATAATAAAACTGAGACAGGAGACCAGTCATAAATCTCAAGCTGCTGATTGGTTAAAATATTGTTCAGTCTCAAAACTGACCAATTACAAGCTACAGTTTTTAAACTGGTCACTAATATCAGTTTTATGATTTTCTGCAATGAAATTGTTTAAACATTTTTTATTACTCTCTTTTTTGACATGAAATTGTCCTCTGAAACATAAAACAGTGATTCCACTGCATGGTATGTGAAGAACTAAGTCATTTCTAAATTAATGTAATAGACTTTCCTCTTTATCTTTCCAAGTCAGTCCATTCATGGTTCATAGTGGTCTGGCAATTGGATTATTAAACTGAAAAGTGTAGACCCTGATCAGACTGTGCAGATGTGCAAGCTGATCTCAATCTACGTGGTCATAAATATAGCAGATGCTGTGCATCTTTTAATACTTAAAGGGTTATCAGTCAGGGAAATGTAAAGCAGAAGTGTTTGGTCACAAACTGTTATGTAATGCTTCCTGGCTCGTGAATTGAAATATGTTTTTATTTCAGCATAACAGTAGAGCTACAGTTTATATTGAAGAGAAGAGCAAGTTTGTAGACGTTACTTTCCCTGTACCCCCGCTGGTAGTGTCACTGAGAGATTATGACAGGGTGGAACAAACTATGAATTTCAAACCGTACAATGGCTACCCTCTTGTTTGTGTCTCCGTAAGTATCTGTGGACATAATTACCCTCTTGTAAGAGATTATAAATTGGTGGAGAAAAATGTGAACTAAGAACTTTTAAATTCCAACCATCTAGATTGTATCTCAGTATTATTTCCTGTTTTATTTTATTTTGTTTCCTTTAGATTTATTTGGAATCTCTTAATTGTTTTTCATTATCAATAAAGATGGCAGTGAACACACACAACCAATATTAACCCTTCCCTTGATATATATGCATTTTACACATGTGCGACCAGTGTAGATCCAGATTAGCCGGCACATCCGTGCCGTCTGATAAGGATCTGCACTGGTCACATTTTGGTCAGAAATAACCTAATGAATCAAAAAGCAAACAGTTTAGATCCTGATCAGATGGCACGGATGTGCCAACTGATCTGGATCTAAACTGTTCCCCCTAGCAATAAAGGTGTTTCTATACAGGAAAGGGTTAATCATTTTTTTCTTCACTTTGGGTATGAAGCCAGGATGGAATAAATGCATCATTTGACTTGTGTTCATAATATCTTCATAAATTAATGGTTTCTGCCAGCATTAGTTTAATTATTATTCTACAGATAGAACATGATCAGGATCATAATATGATTAATTGAGACTTTAGTGGGATAGTGAAACATACAATCTTTCTTGACAAGTAACTGAAATAAACAAAATTTTAATTTGGATTATATTTCTATTGATATTTTGGGAATAAAACATAATTTATATTTTGCCAATATTAATAACTAATCTGTGTTCTGTGCCCAAGGTTATAAAACTGAGCATCGAAAACAGTCTCACATCTCGAGCATCTGATTGGCTGACCATTTGCCATTTCAGCCAATCAAATCCTTGAGATTTGAGACTGGTTTCCAATCTCAGCTTTATAACCTTCAGCCCTGACCACAAATATTAGGTGACAAACCTTGAGCATTAAACAGTATTTATTTTTATTTGTAATGTGTACAATTAAAAATAATTATATTACAGCCCTGCAATCCAAAGCATCCTAAGTACAAGGCTGTGAGGCGGCTCTGTTCTGGTATAGATGATTCTCTGACAAAGTTCCGATGGAGGGTTGGACCACCGAGAGATGAGAATGGGGTCGTGGGAAATCTGAGAGACCTTGAGACTAATACAGTGTTCACTACAACCAGATTTATCACACTGGACAGCATCTATTTTACAGGAGGTACTTGGCATCAAATTTTAGGTTATTTAAAAAAAAACTGGCCCTTTTTTGACATTGACAAAGATAGATTTCACACTAGCTACTGTAGCAGATTTATTTTCATCTACAAATTTAAATCCGCAAAAAGATACCATGATCAGCTTACCATACAGTTAATGTTGAATGCCTCAGGAGGAATTCCAAATGCAGTGATTTTATTGAAGTACTAAAACACAAGTCACAAATGTTTGCATTTAAAAGTATTTAATCATTTAAAACTTGTTATTCATATTTGATTTTGTTTTTGTTTCTTTTCAAGAAAATGGGTGGGTTTGGGGTTATTCTGTGGGGTAGAATAATTGTTTCATAGGGATTTAAGGTAATTTCCTATTGTCTACAGGAAGTAATGTACAGTGTTATGCCAGAGCTGTGAACCAAGATGGGGAACCAGGCATGGAGATTGGGAGCCAGGTGGTGACAGTGGATCCTGGTACCGGCCTATGTCCACCTCGTACAGCTGGGACAGTGGGAGCAGAGCCATTCTCGGCTAGATTGAGATACACGGGTAAAAGCTTTGTTTTATTTAATTATTTTGCAATAAAAATCTTGTAGTGTTTACTGTGCATCATAATATGTGTTGTAAATTACATTTGCAGCTATTGTAGACCCTGAACAGCCTCCAAATTCATATGTTCCAACAAGGGTCTACCATAGTACCATTTTGGCTGATCTGGATCTATACTGATTGAACATGCGATAAAATGCATATACAGTCAAACCTGTCTTTAGCAGCCACATAAGGGAGTGACAAAAAGTGGCTGCTCTATACAGGTGGCTGTTAAAGACAGGTTAAAATGAGAACAAAATGTCAGTTTAGGACATATTCAAACTGGCTGTTTAAGACAGGTGGTTGCTATTCGCGGGTGGCTGCTAAAGCAGGTTTCACTGTATATTGAGTGAAGGGTTAAGTTTAATAAAGTTCTAATGAGTTTTAAAGTTCGTTTAACTATAGATGGATAAATATAAAATAAAACTTTGTCATTATCTTCAGGACCGGATGATGACAATCACCCCAACACTGTCCGTCTGACCGTACAGATACCCCACACTGACGGCATGTTTCCTGTCATCTCTACAAGACACGTGTCAAACTTCTGGGTGGCCTTGAGCAAAGATGGCTACCGGCTGGAGCATCAGTGCTCAAACCTGCTAGATGTGGAGGAACTAAGGACCAAGTCTGGCTTTATTACCAACACTACAAGGAATATGGGGCATCTGGGAGATTCGGAGCCCTACCAGTTTGATGCTAAAATGTGGCCAGAGTCCTCTTTGAAATTCTATAGGTAAATTATAAATAGACTTTGAGCTGTAATCAGATTCAATTTATGTTGGTACTTAAAAGCAAATTCCACAATGGAACTAGTTCATATCCACAATTATTTCTGATTTGTGGTCAGAACATTGATTTGATATTGCAGCATATTTCTTTCATTTCAGGACAGTTAATTTTAAGCTGTCATTCCAATTATACAGTAAAATTCCTCTATTACGGATACCTTAGGGACTGAGGGAAAGTGTCCTTAATAGCGGGGTGTCCTTAATAGTGGGTTTGAATCACCGGCAACTGTCCGTTACATCTTCGGTTCAACATTATTAGCATATCGTTGATTTGACAGACTAATTGATGTTAATCAACTTTTGATCTAGTATAATGTAATAAATCAGACAAAATATGTAAATTAACTTATTTCTCTGGCTTTAGCCTTATTTCTCAGACTCTCTAATTAATTCTATTTTCCTTTGTAGAGTCAATTCAACTCCCTGTCTTTTTATTGTTCTCCATAATGGAAACAGAAGTTATTTTTAATTGTTTGATCTTGCCAAAATATAATGTGATGTTTGCATGTGATTTTTGAAACATTTTCGTCAAACTATTCGCTGATTTACAAACAAAAACAAAAACATCCAGTCAAATCGGTCAGAAGCGCATCTTTTCATTGCCGAAACCTGCCAGTTATAGCCCAATTAACTAGGGATGGGATCAAATACCAAAATCCTTATTCGAATATTCGTCGGACATATTCGAATATATTCGAATATTCGAATTTTATTCGACTTTTATCTGAGTTTAGATAAAATTTCCAGAAACTAAACGTGTCCGAATTTTCTTTATATCCGAAATATGTCACATTTGATAATTGTTATCGTATCAGTGTTTGCTGTTCATTCCTGTAAAATATCTTAATATGTACGGCTTGAGTAAAGAAGTTTAAATCAAAACTAGTATTGTCTGTTGTTATTTACGGATAGCATATTATGCTGAAGAATAGACTCTGACTCTGATGTCAACAGTCCGAGATGCATTCTAAATTTAGATCAGCACGAACGACTGTGTTCTATTTTTATGGAATGACAAAGCTCAGATCGAAAACCAAATTAAACTGCCATCGAAACAAATTTGTCTATATTTCAACACACTTGATTTATAATTGTCGCATTTCATTTACTAATTTTTCCCATGAAAGACAGATGAAAATATTGATAATCTATACCGTGATCGCAAGAAAAACAAACTGTCAACATGCCAATTAGCACCGCGGGTGACAATAAACAGGCGTTAATCCATCGCCCTAGTAAGCAATCAGTCCAATAATTAGGGCCTATACAACACCACCTGCTGTGACACTTTGTTTTTATAACAATTAAGTACACCTGCAATTTTGGTTGATGCGACAATTAGGCAAAGAAAAAGATGTTTACCCCCTGCTCAACATTCAGAACAAAAGATCAATTAATGTTCGTGTAATTTTTTGAAAGGGCTGTATTTACCTACTTGTAAGTGGTCTGTGAGCCTGTATTGACGCATTTTATTACGGACAACTCCAGTATTTTTAATCTAACATTCTTTTTGGATGGGAGCATACTAATATTAAAAAATCTCGAATATTCGAATCCTAAAATCTCATTCGAATATTCGTTGTCAAACCGAATATTCGAATATTCGGCCCCATCCCTACAATTAACTAAAAGGTAATTGACATTATAACTTTCCGCGATTAAGTACCCCAGTCAATTGTGTAAATCACAGTTTGACAGGTCTGTTTTGATTGCAATTTGCAACTTTACCAATTACCGTAAATGAATCTAATCAATATTACGTTAAGCGGTCGTATGTCACAAACCAATATTGTAAACTGATGTCGTGAAATGGTCAGAAAGTGGAACGTTACCAGATTCGAATGTCCGTAATAGCGGGTCTAAAGTATGCATTAAAATTAATTTTGTACTGCGTCCGTTGTCCGTATTACCGGAATAGCGGGGTGCCCGTATTATCGAGTTATTTACTAGATACAAAAACAAGACAAAATGTCCGTTCTTTAAAAAATCGCCCGTAATAATGGGGTGCCCATAATATCGAGTGTCCGTAATGAGGGGTTTTACTGTATTCATGTTTAAACAGAAGATCTCTATGAAATCATATGGCTTACAGAATTCCTTTCTCAAAATTTAACTATTTGATATATATAGGTCTAACACCTGTGCAACCAGTGAAGATCCACATTAGCCAGCACATTTGTGTTGTCTGATCTGGATCTACACTGATGGCTTCTTGGTGGGAAATAACTGATAACAGAATGGTGTGCTGGTTGATCTGATAACAGAATGGTGTGCTGGTTGATCTGGATATGCATTGTTCGCCCATGCCATAAAAGCCAATTATATGGAGCAATAGGTTTAATAAACCAAGTAATAATTCATTGAATGCACAACATGCAAAACTGATGGAAGTTGAAATGTTGCATTGACAATACCTTACATGTATATATTATATATTATGGTAAGGTTTGTTACCACTAGCATCGTATTGTTCTTGTAGGAATCTTGACTTGGACTCGTGTGTTTGGACATTTGAGGTTCACTTCGGTATGTCGGAACTGGTGAGTCTATGTGGAGCTGTCGTGCAGACTGATGCCCAGGTAACTGATGTTTAACCAAGCATGCACTATAAGTATTTGTGTTAAGGAGAGGATTGATTTATTTTATTCAAAATTATGTCCCTCATTTCATGAAAATTTACTGTTTTAACAATCAAGTTTAATCCAAATGTTGCTGCCATAAATTCCTAAATAATTAGTAGTAAATTTCCTGAAACACTGTTTACTTTGATTTGTTTACCATATATGTTCAGTGTTGTTTACTCCTTTACTCCATGGATATGCTGTTTACCCCATGTTTTACCAGTGTTAATCAAATTAGCCTGCTCATCCTTGTATTCAGATCAGGATCTACACTAGTTGCTTTTAAATTTATAACATTTGTTTTACCAAGAACCCAACAGATGTGCAGGCTGATTTGGATCTACACTGGTCACCCATATGATTAACCCTTTCCTGTACAGATACACCTTTATTGCTAGGGCGAACAGTTTAGATCTAGATCAGCCGGCACTTCTGTGCCGTCTGATCAGGATCTAAACTGTTCTCTTTTTGATTCATTTGGTTATTTCTGACCAAAATGCGACCAGTGCAGATCCTGATCAGATGGCACGGATGTGCCGGCTGATCTGGATCTACACTGGTCGCACATGCCTAAAAATGCGTATATATCCAGGAAAGGGTTAAAGGTGTATACATGGAATATAGGGTTAATGGTAATTTTCAGATACTTGATGTAAAGCAGTCGTATGTGTCACTGAGGCTGCCACTGTATGTGTCCTATGTGTACTTGTCTCTACAACCCACAACACAGTGGAGACACTTCGATCAGTACACCAATCTTCAGTTGAAGTTTGTATACAACACAGCCATATTGTGGCGAGAGGGTATAACATCTACCCAGGAAGGCACCAATGTAAAAAGTAGGTTTGCCAACACTTTGTTGAATATTGGATACAATACAGCCATATTGTAGCCATGAATTGTAATTTGTATACAAGCTGGGGTTACTAGTGTACTGAGGAAGTAGCAAGTCCAAAAGAAAACCAAAGAAAAGTAATTCTCAATTTTTGTCTTGAAAGCAATATTAATAATATAGGAGAAGTTCCAGAAGCATTTATATAGCATATTTTAAAAAAAACTTTTGACTGTCACTGCATGTACATATCATCCATTTTATAGTGTCAATCAATGTGTCTATGCCTGTTTTCAGCCAAAGAAACAATGGCAGTTTTGCTTAATTCAATTTCCATTTTTATAGGTCAGCTGTACCTGGACAGTATGAGAATTCAGAACGGTGGAAATCTGGTGGTCAGTTTCCGGACCGTGGCCAACTTTAGAGGAGAGTTTATACAGAGTACACTAGGTAAGATATTACGTCTGCTGTCATGTGAAAGAAATATTAAAAATACCAGAACATTAGATTAGCTAACTTAGTTTTAAAAATTAGCGTTTTTACCGTTTACTCCATTTGATGGCTGTTATTTCATGGGCGAACAGTGTAGATCCAGATCAGCTAGCACTTTTGTGCCATTTGATCAGGATCTACACTATTTGCTTTTACCTTCATTAGGATATTTCTAACCAAAAAGCAACCAATGTAGATCAAGATCAGATGGCATGGATGTGCAGCTATGCTTGATCTAATCTGATCACACAAAATATGAAGTATACAATTTAGCAAGCCTGCAAAGCAGGCTTTATACACATAATTGATTTCTGGAGGCTGAAAGATTTGTTTGTATATATGAAATGGCAAGTATCAAATTCTGTTTATCACATGCCTCAAAATAAATATAAAAGAGTTGGAACAAGTTCTAGTCTATAAAATTTTTTGCAAAAAGCACATGATATCTAGGCAAAACTAATATGACATTTGGTAAAAATAAATTAAATTTGTCCTGTCAGTATACATGATGAAAAAACACACTCAAAATCTCCCAGTTTTCAATAGAGATCTTCCACTAGGGGATATAAGAAGGTCTCTTGGTGAGCAAGAGTAAGCAGCCAATAGAAACAGACAGAGAAACCTCGATATTATGACCGCCATTGGGACTGGGCAAAAGTGGTCTTATTTCTCTCGGGGTGGAATATAGTGCAGATATGTAAAATGGTGGTGGTAATACGGAGGAGGGTAAGGGGACTTAATATCCGGGAGATCTTTATGATGGGGGTTTTACTGTATATCATTAAATAATAATAAATGTGATTACTCAATGATATTGAATAAAAGGGTTGGCTTGAGAGCAACAAGCAAAACATCACACAAAGTTAACATGTTTCATTGTCTCCAGGATCTTCCATGTCATCGTCTGTCCATCTGCTAAGTCAACCAGATGTAGACTTTACTCTGCGTCTGCTTAGAGGTGACCCAACATTTGACCAACCTGAACAGCTCTGGGAATTCGTATCAAATAAGGCAGTAAGTACAATCAGTAGTCAATACAGCTTCAGAGGTATGATTAACTAACAGATTTTAATTCATGTACATTATTGCTTCATACACAGTTTTGTTAGAACTGAAATTATAAATATCTTCAAATATATCACTGAGCATTGTTAAGATCTATAGATATATGTAGCTGGGAACTACACCCTACATCTTTTTACCCAGTGATATGTTTTAGTTTGTTATTGTGTAAGAGCACAATGTTAAATATCTATAATAGTAGCTAAAATGCCTCTTAATATTTTCAGTTACAAGATTTCTCTGGTAACTACAAGATTCAACTAATTCCCTGCTTTGTGACCTTGACCCAGACCTACTCTCATCCAGTGAAATGCTCTCCTGGTGACCTCATGACCTTTGATCTACCAATCAGATTTCAGCAAGTGAGTGATCCAGTGCCAGAAAAGTTCAGCTTGAATACAGAGTTCCAGCTAGCCCGTAAGAGAGAACTATGGCTGTCGAGTGACAAGACGGGGATGGCACTGACACAGGATGATACTGCTTTTATTCCAGGTGAATATTGATGGGTTTTGGGTCAGTGATTGTTCAGGGCTTGGACAAAAATCACAGACATTTAATAATGCCCCCTTTGAACAAGCAAGGGTATTTTGCTTTGCACATGTAGGTCGGTCGGTGTGTCTGTCCTTCTGTCTGTCCGTAACCAACCATGTTCAGTCAATAACTAGACAACTATTTGACATACAGTTCTCAGATTTGGTAAGAAGGTGATTCATCACAAGTAGATGACCCTGTTGATTTTGAGGTCAATAGGTCAAAGGTCAAGGTGATTTTCAATAAAATAACCACAGATTACTATGCAATTGGCCTTTAGGGGGCATATATGTTTTTCAAAAATCTCTTGTTCTCCTGCATTGTGGTGATCTACAGCTTCATAGCTTTACAGCATTAACCCTTTACTCCATATATACACATCTGAACACATGTGCAACAAGTGTAGATCCAGATCAGCTGGTACATCCATGCCATCAGATTTGAATTTGCATTAGTTGCATTGTGCTGAGAAATAAATTAATGAATCAAAAAGGGAACAGTGTAGATCCTGATCTGGATCTACACTGTTCACACACACAGTCTATGGAGTAAAGAGTTAATGAGTCAGCTCCAATTTTTCAGTGTTGCTGTTCTGGGTCTACACAGTTTCACACTGCTAGTCATTGAAATTAAGCAAAACACTCACAAGAACATTAATGGACAGAGAACCAACCCTTGAGAAATCTTCTCTGTAATAGATATAAGGTTAAGTATGTTGTATGTTAACAAAAAATGTTAGATGAAATTGGACTTAGGGAAAGTCTTGTATTTTAATCCTTAACTCCATATATTTGCATTGTTATGCATGTGCGAATATTGTAGATCCAGATAATTAGCCATCTGTGCCATCTGATCTGGATCTACACTGGCTGCCTCTTGGTCTGAAAAAAAAACAAAAACTTTATAAATCTTTAAGCAAACAGTGAAGATCCTGATCAGATGGTGCAAACATAAATCAGGATCTACACTATTTTCCCGTGTAATAATGATGTATCTATTGGGTAAAGAGTTAATATAAAATCTTGACATTTCTTGCAGGTGATACAATCTATGGAAGGATAAATGTAGATCCTGTGCAGTCACTAGGTAACCAGTTTCTTCTAAATATAGAAAAGGTGTTTTTATGTTCTGGAAGAGATGGTTATATTCCGAGATATGATCCAGATAACAAAGAGTATGGATGTGTGGGAGGGACGGAAAATCTGGACATGGTTTACAGAATTATTGTAAGTAAATATTTTACTGTTTTTTATCTTCCAGTTTGGAATTAATTTGTAATTATGATGTGTGAATATATAATTTATCATAAAAAAATTGTCATTGAATTTAACGCTTGACCTGGTAAATTTATTTAATGGATTTTCTTTTAATTTTAGTTAGTCTTTTTATTTTTCATACCAGTGTTGCAGAGAAATTTGAAATGAAACTGTTGTCCATGATCAGACTGCATTGATCTGGATCTGCACTGATTGTAAATGTGACATATGTTTTGTTTAGAACTTTATCCCTTACTTTATAGATACACCTTTATTGCAAGGGCAAACAGTGTAGATCCAGATCAGCTGGCACATCCATGCCATCTGATCAAGATGCATTTAGATTCATTATTTTACTTTTGACATTGATTCGACCAGTACAGATCAAGATCAGATGGCATGGATGTTTTCTTGTGGATCTTTGATGATTTTGCGATGATACCTCGGAAAAAAATCTAATCATTTAATGTAACATATTTTAACAACACATGCACTTGCTCCTCTATATTTCAGGACATTGAAGCACCATACACTGTGGATTTGAACATTCAGGGTATACCTTTCAATGCCCAGTCAGCCAGGAACCCTAATAATACTGCTACACTTGTGCTACAACCTGGCATAGATGGTTTCTCCTTTGATTCCAAACCACTGTTTCAGGTAAAACAGCTCACTTCTTTCTGCTCTGAACATATTTTGTGGTGACAAAAAAGCAACTAAGTTAAAAATTTTATTGATAACATTTGATTGCATACCATTACATCATTCAAAGACCAAAATTGTAAGAAAATGATTATAGAGGTTTATCATGTTTATGTCAACCCTTTCCTTCATATACACTCCTTTATGACATGGGCCAACAGTGTAGGTCCAGATCCACCAGCACATTTTTCATTCTGATCAGGATCTTCTGTTCACTTTTTTGGTCAGAAATGAGCTAATAAATCAAAAGTGAACAGTGTAGATCTCATCAGACAGCTTGGATGTGCTGGCTGATCTGGATCTACACTGTTCGCACATGCTTAAAAATACAAAGGAATATACAGAACCAACAAGAGCAGACGTGTTGACTCTTTACTCCATAGATATGTCTGTTTTCCATGGGTGAACATTGTAGATTCAGATCTGCACAACTGTGCTGTCTGATAAGGATCTTTCTGATCAGGATCTAAACTGTTTGCTTTTGATTCATTATGATATTTCTGACCAAGAAGCTACCAGTGTTGATCCAGATCAGATGGCAAGGATATGGCAGCTATTATGAATTTACACTTGTCACACATAAAACCCTCATAAATGGAGAAAATGGTTAAAGAGATTTTGTCCATGCAGGCCTCATGGGAAGATTAATAGCCAATTTTAAAGCTGGTAACAGGACTGGAAGTCTGACAGATTATATAACACACCAGTCTATTGGAATAATTGATTCAAGAGATGATTTTTATTTACAGGCTGACAGTGGAAAGCGTTGGTTTCTACATGCAATATATTCCATTAGATCTCTAGATAACAGTCCTGTACAAAAACCAAAGCAGAAAACTATTGTGAAACGTTCCCTGAGTGATATAACAGGGGTACGAAATGCTAGAAAGGGAACCAATATGGCTCCCTTAATTTTCGACTTCAGTGAAAAAGTTCTTACTGATGGATCCTACCAATCAGACACCATAGCTGAGGGTGAAGGCCAGACGCCACTGTTGGCAATACTGATTGGCGTTGGAGTTTTACTACTAATTGGAATATTTATTCTTGTGATATTTATATGTCATCGACGGAAAAGGACATCACCTCCGCCGAGTCCAACAGGAACAATCACTGTGATGTCAACTACAACTGGCTATACTCGCGTCATATCAAATGCTCATACTTTTACAAAAAATAATTTATCTGAAGTTTGATGAATGTAGTAGTATTATATATGTCATTAATTCCATTCTCATAAATTCCAAGTTTGAAATCTTAACTTTTTTGACAGCCTGCTTATTGCAGATACAATCTTTTTTGCTGGCCAGTGAAGACCCATATAAGTGTCTGTGTAGTTGAATCAGGGTCTACAGATCAAGTCAATATTTTATTGAAAAACTGACATGTTAACTAAGAATGGATCAAATTTGATCCAAAGTTGTTAGTGCCAGTTGTGTTCATATGTGCCATATTTCTTCACAAAGCCAGTAGTTTAATCAAAATATTCACTGACTCCTCATAAGGAGACAATATATACACCTTGATATAAATGATGTAGTTAATTAATTATGCATTTTTATATTAATATAATGCATACTTACTTACTTTATAACTTGTGCCCAAGATCATAAAACTAAATCTGATGACCAGTCTCAGATCTCAATTAGCTGAAAACCATTTCAGCCAATCTGATGTTTGAGATTTGAAACTGGTCTCCAATCGTAGTTTTGTGTCCTGAGCCGTGATATTGTTGTTTTGAATCTCATGTTTGATGCTTTGTGAAACCTTACCAGTAATAAGAGTACACTTTATGCATTTATGTATTTTATTGTTGTTAAAAATTATACTATGTGACTACGTCACAAGCCAGTAGAATCCTATCATTCTGTGCAATAGTAAGTTTTACTGGTAAATTGCTGAATTGCTGTTGTTGTTTTAAGTTTTTTAGTTTGTCATCTTGAAAGAGACAGAGAATGAGCACTAGTCAACAGACTATTTTTAGCCCTTTCCTGTATAGATACACCTTTATTGCTAGAGCGAACAGTTTAGATCCAGATCAGCCGGAACATCCATGCTGTCTGATCAGGATCTAAAATTCGACCAGTGCAGATCCAGATCAGATGACTTGAATGTGCAGGCTGATCTGGATCTACACTGGTTGCACATGCCTAAAAATGCATATATATCAAGGAAAGGCAATACAAGATTCTTTTGTAAGAAGTTCTTTGTTTACAATAACTTAAGAACTACTGGTCCAGCATACAGAGATTACTGTTAACTCTACTTCATGGGTCACGTTTGATATCCATGAAGAAACAGTGTAGATCTGGATCAGCCTGCATGACAATGCCATCCAATCAGGATCCAAAGTTCTTGCTTTTTGGTTTTATTAGGTTATTTCTGACCAAGAAGCTAACAGTGTAGATTCTGAGCAGGTGGCACAGATGTTCTAGCTGATCTCAATTAGATCTTCACTGTTCGCATGTGCCATAAAACCCATATACACTCACCCAAAGTTCTAATTGGTCATCAGTTGCGTTTGTTTACAATGTATGGTAGTTTTGTTTCTTCCCTATGTCAAGAGAGGTTGTGAAAAATTCTGTTTTGTCTTGAAATCAAGTATTTAATGTCCTTTTTATCTTTACTGATCGTATTTGTAAATGAATCCAATACCATTTACTTACACCGCTGGTTCAAAATTAGAATCGTCTTTAATTGAAAGGGAGGTAATTATAATTATAAAATTAGGTACTTTGAAGGGGATTTATTTAAAGAGTGCTGCTTATTAATATGTTTTAATTTTTTTCCTACTAAGGAAAAACACAACAAGCAATTTAGAGCAATTTTCAGGTTGCTTGACCTTTAATTGCATAAAATGCATTTTTATCAAAATTTAGGATAACTCTGGCTTAACTGTTTCAAGTCAATTATTATAAGATTAAAGCCTGAATTGGAGAATGTTGTTGGAAACTGATCACAAATTAGGATTTGTTGTTGTTAATTCCCAGTTTAAGGACCCTCCCGCCTCTGAACTAGGACATTATGGTGTGGTCTCACAAATTAATAGTTGGGTCAATAAATATGATAAATTAAGACAAAAAAGTGACCAATAAGAACTTTGTGTGAGTTTATATATATAGATGAATAAAGGGTTAAAAGAAGGTTTGTTAGGGTGTATACTTTATAGTATATGTTAAGTTTCTGTTAATGATAGCCAGCTAACTTTAAATGATAAAGCAACATATAGTGGTTTACGACAGAGGCTCGGTAGACAGGTGTTTGAGTGTGGCTGGCAAGGGCCTGTTGTAGTTCACTTCATGATTAATACAAATGCTTGAGGAGTTCATCCTTTCGAGCAAAATAAGGGTCAGGTCTACACATGCTGATCTGGATCTACACTCATTGTAAATATTATAAATAAATGCTGTGCATAATGCTATATTGCTTTTAGTGATGTAAGGGTAAATTGCTTCTTTGCCAGTAACTAGTGTAGCTGGGTAACATGCCCAAGCAGTTCCAAGCTTTGCCAAAATCAAATTAACCTAGTATGCATAATATCTATATATACTTAGAAATCATCCTGCTTGTAAGGGTTTCTAAATGTCCAGTTTTATGGCTGAATCACAAAGAATACATTTATTTTTATTTGCATAATCTTGTGTTTGATAGACAAGGATGGTGGGTAAGTTTGGTGATGAGGTCTTGTTAATTGATCCTGGGGTCTGACTCCTGGAAATTTTGAAAGCCTTTTTTTACTTTACCAACTGGTTATGTTACCATTGTTGATCAGCTGTTGAACCGATGTCATGCATTCAGTGTTTTTGCAAACATGTTTTTGGTGATATTAATTTTTACTACTGTTTAACCTTTTACTCCATATATATCGGTTTTATCGCTTGTTCGACTAGTGTAGATTCAGATCGGCCGGCACAACCATGCGGTCTGATGAGGATCTACACTGGTTGCTGCATTGGTCAGAAATAACCTAAATGAATCTAATAGTGAACAGTGCAGATCCATCAGATGGATTTGCCAGCTGATTTGTATGTGCACTGTTTACCCATGCAACAAGTCATCTATATGGAGGAAAGGGTTTATTCTATTTTGAACTTAATGTTGTTCCCACTCACATAGGCCAGGGAATGGCTTAGAGGGAGACTTGGGAGAAATAGTCTCCCAAATTTCCTAAACTTCTCCCTCTAATGAGCCAAGGGAGAAGTTTTCCCTATATGTTTCTTATAGAAAAACTGAAAACTTCCAAAACTTCTCCCAAAACTAGGAAAAACTTCTCCTTGTTCTCACAGCCTAAGTCGATCCCTGTAGGCTCAACTTTGTATTGTCATTTCTGCAAATGTCATCAACTTCACAGAGACACAGACACGTTTTTCATGTTGAAGCTCATTCGTATTTCAAAGCTTTTTACACTTTTACATTGAAATGTGTGTTATGAAGACGTTATCATTACAATATTTATTATATTGTATAAATTTTTTGTGCCAAATTATCAATGTGCTTTTTCAATTGTCTGTTGTAAATTATGTTATGTGTATAGTTACTTTTTTTTGCTATATTGCAGCAAATGCAAGCTGCAAATGAAAAAACAATTTTTGTGTTTTTAGATGAATAGAATGCATCTGGAAAATATCTCCTGTATACTGCAGCAAGGAGTTATGGCTAATACTCTTTTTGCGACCAGGATAAATCCAGATTGTCCTGCATATCTGTACAGTCTGATCTGGATACAGCTTCTCACTTCTTGGTCCGAAAATAACCAAATTAATTTAAAGCAAACAGTGTACATCCTGATCTTACTGCATGTTTGTGCATGTCAATGTTGATCTACCCTGGTTGCACTTGTGATATGGGCTTTTGAGTAAAGGTAAATCCATGCAGTCTGATTAGGACCTACACTGCTTTTATATATTCATTAGATTATTTTTGACTAAGAAGCAAACACTAGTTCAGCATGGGATACAAGTCACATAGGTGGAGTATTTAAGGGTTTTAAATTTGTGTATGAAATCCACTCACAGACACCGAATTATGCTGAATGAAGTTCACTTATAATATAGCTATAAAGAAAAGATGTAAAATACAATTTAGTATCGTTCGTCTTAAGGAAGAAATGAAATATTGTAAATGTGTGTATCTTTAAGTTTATTTTTATGACAATCTATTCAATTTTGTGTTCATGAATAGTCTGTGTTTTTTGTCTGAAGCTTTTTTATTACCATTGTCAACATGCAACAGTACATGTATCACCCTTCAAAGTTCCATCACTCATGTCAATATTTCTATGATGACAATTTTGGCATTTTTTCCCCATTTCAGTACCAACAGTCCCTACAAATTATCCAAAGTTTGGTAAACAACATTCTAACAAGTGCCTGGATTAAACTCAAAAAAGGGATAAATATTGATAACATATTTTAAAACACCAAAATTTAAGAGCTAAAATTTATTAGGGGTTATTTGAGCTGTTCGGATTTGCCTTCAAGGAAGAAATGGTCCTTCTACTTTGTTTGCATTGTAGGATCTATGAATAAGCTTTTAATTTGTACAAGGTGTGTGGTATTTCCTCACATTACGAATGTAACTAGCCAAAACGAGATTAATAATGTAGTTATGCATGGTGAATGTGTGATTCAAAATGCTGATACAAGTGTTGAATGTCTATACAATGGAATTGTAAGTCATGTGATCAGTTTGTTTCTTATGTATTGCATGTTTTTAATAATTGTAACATGTATTCCTTATTAATTAATTGCTTTTATTTTTATGATTTGTTTCCAGCATTCCATGAGAGAAGAAAACAATAAAAAGAAAAAATTGACTTGAAAATTCTTGTTCTCTATGCATCTGTGTTCAAGGGAGATCACTTGTTCATTATTACCGGTATCACTTTTTTCAAGGGAGGCTACTGTCTTCGCAACTATTAGGTTAGATCATGCAGTCTGATTGGATCTAGACTGTTTGCTTCTTGACAAGAAATAACATAATGAATATAAAAGCAACAGTAGAGATCCTGATTAGACTGCATGCAATCTGGATCAAGACTAGTAATGTTTGCACATTGGAAAAAAGCGAATTCCCAGGAAATTAAGGGTTCAAAATGGCAATAATTAAAATAATGAAAATCACATGCTTTCCCAAGCGTCATATATCAGTTAAAATCTATAAAAGTTTGTATATGTAACATTCAAAACAGTAAATTCAAGTACTACACTGCTACTTCACTGCTAAGCCCCCACACAAATGCATATGAGGAATCAAGCTGCTTGATGACGATGCACACCCTTCAGCAGTTATAATGAATTATTTAAAGAAACATTACCCAAATTCCAACACCCTCCCAACAGCGCTTGCCTCTCTGCTTGTCTGTAAACCAATCTTGTACCCTCAATAACTCTTGAACCCCTTGAATAATTTTAAAAATGGTAGAATTGTTCAGCATAATTACACTATAGGTTGACTATAGATCTATGCTGACCATCTTTGAGGATAAGGTCACAAGCAGCGAAATTGTGTCCACTACATAACTCCTGAACTCCTAAAAGAATTTTGAAATTACTTGGTAGAAATTTTGTGCACATGCATAATTAAGATGAATATAACTTTGATGATAAAGAGGTCATAAAGCACAATTTGAATGGATGCACACTTCAAATACAGTAATCATGGGCCCAAAATAAAACTGTTGAAGTTGAAACTAGAATTTGGTGTTCCTCGGAACACATGTATTGCCTAAAATTGCATTAGAAAGGGGCATAACTCGAAAAATAGTGAAACAGAAGTTACCATTCTTGTAAATCAAAGTTTTCTTTGATCATGCAGATGATATATTCCAAGCATGAAGTACTTAAGTTATAGGCAACATTAAGTTTAATATTGAAGCTGAGGGACTACCAGACAACACCTCTGCTGCCGCCACCGGCAGACACAAGGATCCCCATGCATCTATCTGCTACCGCAGGCGACACAAAAATAAGGGTTATAATTTTATTAGTTATAGTTCTTAACACACACACTTTGGACTGTGAACAAGTATGAACATGTTCTGTGCAAATGAAGTGATTGGGAGTTTTAAAAACTTGAACAGAGATATCAGACATGCATCTGTTGAAGTATGGAGTACTGAAGAATAGTGGTGCAAAGTTTGGAGATTCTGAGCAGTAGAAGTAAAGTTTTGTGGTACTTGTTGATAAAACTAACTGGTTTAAGTTTTAGTTAAGAAAATCATCAAACTATAAGCCTGGATTTGCTTAGCAAACTACCTTCCTTATGTCACAGGTCCAAGTTATAACTAAAAAAAAAACAATTTCAATGGATCTAAAGCGGTTAGTTACAAGAATTAAGTTGATCAAAAGCAAACAAATCAGAATCCATAGTCATCGTGAGAATCGGGAGGGGGTATATATCAAAATCAAATATATATAGTAAAAGAGCAACCCATATTTATTCATTATTGTAACAGGTGTTCAATATAACAAACGAGGCATATAACAAATTATAAGAATAAAACAATGAATATATATAATATATTAAAATATCATCAAGCATTTAAACCGAAGAAAAAAACGAAATTTGGGGTTTTTAAATTCCAAAATCTAGTTAAATTTGCAGGGCTAGGCGCTGTCGCCGTGACGGTGCGGGTTCGCTCCCAGCTAGAGGCAATCTCATTTCTATATTTTAATTTTGATTGAAGTAATGATATTTGAACATATCTGAACATTATGTGTTGTTATTTTTTCACAGAGGTGAAGACTATCTCCTCTTTTCTTACTTAAGGATGATGGGATTTTATTTTTTTACATAGCATCTGAAGCAGAAGTATCAACTGTCAAGTAAAGATGTTCATTGTGTGTGAAATAAGAAAATTGCAACAGCTGTAGTCAACTGGTACAAAGGAAGAAAATGATTACTGAAATATCCATTATTTGAAAATTACTTCCCTTTCAATTAACCAGTTACTCCATAGATAGATTATTACGTGGGTGAACATTGCAGACCCAGATCAGCCCGAACATACCACAAAATCATTACAAATGATTTAACACTTTACACCACAGAGTAAAGTACATGTATTGCGTTGGCGAACAGTGTAGATCCAGATCAGCTGGCACATCTGTGACATCTGATCAGGATCTGCACTGTTCGCTTTATGAATTATTAGGTTATTTCTGACCAAAAAGCCAACAGTGCAGATCCTGATCAGATGGAATGGATGTGCTTGCTGATCTGGATCTACACTGTTCGACCATCGGTTAAAAGGTGTACATATGAAGTTAAGGTTTAACCTACATTTACAACCGTTGTCTGGTTACATGTATGTATATAAAACAAGAATGAAGTCACATCTATACATGAAATACCCCAAATCCCCAAAAATATAACTATTAACACAACAAAATATTGTTTCAATTTCAACACTGATGTAGGTTTCATAAAGGCTTATGATCTCAGTTTTAATGTTCTTTAAGGCAAAACAAATATTACAATGTCAACAGTTACTACTATCTTTTATAATAACATGTAAGATACATGTATGCACATTTTCTTTAAAGTGAAAATCGTGACAAAACATGTACAAAAATTTTCTATCTTTTTTGTAAATCTAACAGCAATTAAAAGCAAAATTTATCGGAAAATGCGGAACAATATTTGTTTTATAAAGTTCTGTGAACATGTATATTTATATAAAAGGAGCTCACACAGTTTGTAAACCTTGGTTGAAAGTTATAAAACTGGGATTGGAAACCAGTCTCAAATCTCAAGCATCTGATTGGCTGAAATGGCGACCAGTCGCCATTTCAGCCAATCAGATGTTTGAGATTAGAGACTGGTTTCCATGCTCAGCTTTATAACCTTGTGGCCTTGTTTGCTCACAATGTTCCTAGACAATTTTTAACCCTTCACTTCATATTTACGCCTTTTTAACATGGTCATATCAATTTAGATCCAAATCTGTCTGCACATCCATGCCATCTGATCTAGATCTGCACTGACTGTATCTTAGTCAGAAATGTCCTAATGAATCTTAAAGTTAACAATGTAGGTCCTGATCAGATGGCATTGATATGCCAACTGTTCTGGATCTATACTGTTCGCCCATGCAGTGTATCCTTGATTTTAATGTCAAAATACTGATTCCTTAACTATGATGCACAGCATCTGTCACATCAGTCAACACTGTAGAGCAAGATCACCCACTGCATGAGCAGAGTGTGATCTGATCTAGTGTACGCTACATGTATTTAATATTTAACTTGATTTATAAATTTCCATAAAGTAACCTTTTGAACAATAAATGGTCAAAGAAAAAAAAAAGCAAAATTATTTCAACCCTTTCCACGATATACATTTTTAAGGCTCAAGTGAACAGCATAGATCCAGGAACAGCATAGATCCAGATCAGCCAGCACATCCATGCCATCTGATTAGGATCAGCATTGTATGCTTTTTGATTTATAAAGTTATTTCTGCTCAAAAAGCAAACAGTGCAGATCCTGATCACACAGCACAGATGTGCAATCTGATCTGGATCTACACTGTTCGCAAACGTGATATATGGAGAAAAGGGTTAAAAAAAGATCAAGGATCTGGCACACAAACACAATAACAAAGTTCTTCATAATATGGAACCCTTTCCATAACATTTTAAAAAGAAGTCAAATAATGAAATGATATTAATTAGCAAGTAAAAAGGTTTAAAAGATTATCTATGAAAAAATTAAACATTTATATGACAATGTTTTAAATTTTACCATCATTGCTCAGGTAAAGCTGAACAAATTTACCTAATTTAACAGTAAAATATCAAACATTATTCATCTGCTTTATTGCTATTTGATTATTAGTGAAAATATGTGGTGACAAAATGGCTGCCAGTCATAAAAATAGTTGAAGAAAATGTGCTAATTTGGATTTTTCAAATTTCAACATTGTTTGAGAGTGTAGCCTCGGTATGGCCTATACTTAAGTAATGATGAAATGAGCTGTTAAGGCTTGATTTTAATGCCATTTTGAAATTAAAAACAAACATGTTGCACAACTCTGGTGCAGACAACTATTGTTTAATATTTTAAAGTATTTCGTACTTACTCTAAATATGAGTTCATTGGCTATTTTTATTTCAAACTTATTCATCGGTATTTTTCTGACAAAGGGTAGGAAATTTAGTTGTACAGACAATTGTTGTTGTTTTTTCTGCATTACAATAAAACAAAACAAAAATCATTTGGTTATCAAGTGATAAATAATGTGACATCTGTGGTAAAAACATAAAACGAAAATAAAACACAAAACACAACTGGTTTGAGCTCATGTCAGGAAACTTCGCAACTTTTCTTGTTCTGTGCTTCGTGTGATTGCTGTCTCTAAAAATAGAATATATGGCGCAGCTTGAGAATATAGTCTGGATTTCTTTTCAATCTGTCGTCTCTTAACTCTGTTTCTGTTTGACATTCATGCTATCACAATAATATCACCCTGTCATAAGAAGTAAAAAGAAATAGAGATTTCCTATACATATAAAATTAAGCTATGATGGTAAATGCTGAACAACGTTGAATTTCAAAGAAACATAATTATTATATGAAGAATCTTCCTATAGTCAACACAACTGGAGGAAAATTTCTAACATAATCTTAATTTTCTGCATAGTCCTTTTACTGTTCAAGTAGTAATCATCATTTTCTTTAAACTTAACTTCATGGATATAGCTGTTGTCAAAGCCATACAGTGTAGATCCAGATCAGCCAGCACATCCATGCCATCTGATCAGAATCTACATCGTTCCCTTTTAGATTCATTAGGTTACCTTTGACCAAGATGCAAACAGTGTAGTTCCAGATCAGAAGTCACAGATCTGCCAGCTGATCTACACTGGTCCCTATGTAATAAAAGCTGTGCTCACAAGTAAAGTTTTAACAGGCAGGCATATTTTAACAGAGATTTAGGCGGCAAACAGAACTCTGACTACCTGTCTACTAGACTGTCTCCGAGCCTCTTCCTCGCTGGCGGCCAGCGCCTGAGCAAGTAACATGTCCTCTTCTTCCTGACTCAACCTACAATGTTCCATACATGAGAACTGTTACATGATATGTAAATGTACAGTGTTATTATTACATAGTCTTTGAAATAAGAGGCTGCCTAACCACACATGCCTGATAAGTACATGTATTCTGATTTGAGCAATAAATTTTTCTAAATTTTTCTGTTCAAACAGCAGGTGAATTAACAACCGGTAAGTAACTAAGTTAATGCAGCTCAAACATGTGTTTTTCTAGGTTCTATCAATAGACAATAAATTAATGTATAAAAAATACATTTCAAGCATGTTATTTTGTTGGGGAGGGTTCATTTGTCAAAACAGAAGGCCTAAATGCTTATGTTAATTTTGAAGACAATTGTATCGAACTATGAAAACACCCCCACTCTGTGCTCTACAAAATACATACAATTATACAAATGGATAAAATAGATTTGAGACTGATCTCAAAACTTAGTTTTATGATCTTGGGCTTTGGTTATATTCTCTTGATTATGTAAGTTATCCCTAACTACTTTTCAGTTTTGGTTCCAGAAATTTTACTTTGGTTTGTTGGCTTATGAAGACTTACAGACTGTAAATCCACCGGATAATATGACTGTACTCCTGTAATTGACCCTTTCCTTGATTTATACGCATTTTTATGCATGTGCAACCAGTGTAGATCCAGATCAGCCGGCACATCTGTGCCGTCTGATCAGGATCTGCATTGGTCGTATTTAGGTCAGAAATAACCTAATGAATCAAAAAGCGAACAGTTTAGATCCTGATCAGGCTGCACTGAGGTGCCGGCTGATCTGGATCTAAACTGTTCGCCCTAGAAATAAAGGTGTATCTATACAGGAAAGGGTTAACTTACGTCTGATTAGCAGTGTTGGATGATCCCTGAGTTTCAGATAAGGACTGTTGTATTGCACGTGCCATCAACTCCTCTTCTGACTGTAATTATACAGATAATTCATGTATCACAGTTTTAAAAGGAGAATGTTTACACACAATTTACACCCCTCTGCAGTGAAGGTCTTTCCCCAAATCATCTGGACAAAGAAACAGCTAAAGTTAAAGAGTATTAAAATCTTTTGGACGGTGCTCAATGTTTTGATTTCTGACATCAGCGCTCACATGGTTTGTTTCAAGTATTAAGTTGGTGCAAATGGCATGAGCACTGTCATTGTTTATCATCAATTATGATTGGGAAACTAGTAAAGTGGCTGCTCACATCAGGTGGCTGCTCAATGCAGACTTAAGTATGATTGTGTATAATATACAATTATATGGTACTTAGATCTAACCATTTACTCCATGGGATATGGTTTATACTGTATGGATGACCAGTGTTGACCTTGTACCAACACTGTTTGCTTCTTTTGTCAAAAATTATAAATAATGAATTTAAAAGCGACTAGTCCAGATTCCAATCAACTGCACTAATGTGCAGGCTATTTTGAATGTAGACTACTCACACAAGATAAAACCTATATCCACCTAGTGAACATTTTACTGTTACTGTTTACATTGTTGCTGCTGTTACTGTTTACATTGTTGCTGCTGTTACTGTTTACAATGTTGCTGCTGATTACAACAAATGGCTAATTCATATGAATGTTCAAGGTTACTTACCAATCCAGCTTGAGCTGCCCGCAGGCTCTGTGTGTTCTGTTGCTGCCTTTCTCTTCGTAATCTGAAAGTTGTCAAGTGAACAGTCTTAATGGCCTACACAATGTAGAGAGCTAAACAGTATTTGGTGAGACCAAGTTGACCACATATAGCTACATAAATGGGAACTGGTATTTTCTGTATTTGTTTTGTTAAATACTGCTGCTAATTTGGTATCAATTTGTAAAACTAAAAGCTAGCAAGAACCACTAGATCTTGCCATCTTTTAATAATTAATGGCAGAAATTCATATTTCTAAAATGCACCAAGACATGAATGTTGTTTTTTTTCATATGAAATCAGTTCATGCTCTACAGTAAGCTTTTGTGAGCCACATCATATTTACCTGTCCAAATCTTGCCCTAGACCACTCACAAGGCTGTTCTGGGCCCTCTGTTGAGGTGGCTGATTGGTTTGTTTAGTTCTGGAAGGCGGATTCAGTGGTTTATTATTCCCCTGCAACCGGCTTAAAGCAGCAGCTCTGTATAACATAAATAAAATGTTTGAGAAAAAGATTATCTCTTTAAATAACATGTCAACGGTTAAAAGAAATGCATGAGAAGAACAATATGCAAGTCAAGATGATGAGATAAATATCTCTTTCTATCATCAACTAAACCCTTGTGGGTGCAAAATCAATGTTTCTAATAATTGGTCAGTGATAGTGGCATTACAAGGAAACATGAAAAGCAAAACACTTGAAATGAATAGTACAGACAATTTTTTTTCATTTTGATGCTCATTGAAAAAATAGTGTTATGATATTTGTGTTGTTTTTTTTTTTAATTCAATCATGGGGCATATTGGAAAAAACTAGAAATGTGTCCATAGGACACGGATGCCCCCACTATGCATCGTTTTCAGACACTAAAGTGCAATGATAGGAATAATAGCATTTCAAAGACAGTGATGTTCGAGTAATTATAAGAATATGCATAAACTTGATGATCAAGTAAATTATTTGTATTTGTGGCACTGTTGTCTTCTCATTACAAAAATGTCTGTGAAGAAGTTGGTGGTAATGCAATGCAATGTCATAGTGAACATTTGTGCCAAGTTATTTTGAAATCCCTTCATTTATAAAGAAGTTATAGCCCGAACAAGTAAATTCAAGTTTTAGTAACTGTGACCTTGACCTTGGACCTACAGGCATGGGTAATGTACGCAACACACCGCCTTGTCATGGTGAACATTTGTGCCAAGTTATTTTGAAAACCCTCCATTCAAAACAAAGTTATAGCCCGGACAAGAAAATTCTATTTTTAGTAACAGTGACCTTGACCTTGGACCTACAGGCATGGACATGGTACACGACTCACCACCTTGTCATGGTGAACATTTCTGCCAAGTTATTTTGAAATTACTCTATTCCTAACGTAGTTACAACCCTGACAAGAAAATTCTATTTTAGTAACAGTGACCTTGACCTTGGACCTACAGGCATGGGCATAGTACGGGACACACCATCTTGTCATGATGAACATTTGTGTCAAGTTATTTTGAAATCAATCTATTCCTAACAAAGTTACAGCCCGGACAAGAGAATTCTATTTTTAGTAACAGTGACCTTGACCTACAGGCATGGGCATGGTACGCGATACACCGCCCTGTCATGGTGAACATTTGTGTCAAGTTATTTTGAAATCCCTCCATTTATAATGAAGTTACAGCCTGGACAAGAAAATTCTATTTTTAGTAACAGTGACCTTGACCTTGGACCTTCAGGCTTGGGTATTGTGCGGACACACTGCCTTGTCATAGTGAACATTTGTGCAAAGTTATTTTGAAATCCCTCCATTCATAACAAAGTAACAGCCCGGACAAGAGAATTCTATTTTTAGTAACAGTGACCTTGACCTTTGACCTACAGGCATGGGCATGGTACGCTACACATAGCCCTGTCATGGTGAACATTTGTGCCAAGTTATTTTGAAATCCCTCCATTCATAACAAAGTAACAGCCTGGACAAGAAAATTCTATTTTTAGTAACAGTGACCTTGACCTTCGACCTAAAGGTTTGGGCATGTACTTGACATACCGTCTTGATATGGTGAACAATTATACCAAGTTATTTAAAAATCCAATAAGAAATAACAAAGTTACAGAGCGGACAAGATTTTGCAAGAAAATTCTATTTTTAGTAACAGTGACCTTGACCTTGGAACTACAGGCATGGGTATTGTCACAACACACTGCCTTGTTATGGTGAACATTTGTGCCAAGTTATTTTGAAATCCCTCCATTCCAAACGAAGTTAAGGGCAAAGTGTATATTTTTCTTAACACAAAATGTAAGTGAAAAAGGGGCATAATTTGAAAAATATTGGAAGCAGGGTTATGGGTCTTGTTGGTTATGATGTAGATTTTGATGGTGAAAATATATTTCAAGTTTCGAGGCAGTATCTCAAGTAGTTTTAAAGTTATGGGCAAAATGCATATTTTGCTTAACACAAAATATAAGAAACAAGATATATTCCTAAAACTAAATGTAAATGGAAGTATCAAAGGGCCATAACTTCTGAACGGAACATGTAAGAACAAAACCCCACCTTTATGCACAAAAAAATATCAGGCCAAGCATTGTGGTAAAGTTTCATCAAATTCCCAGCAGAGGTGTAGGAGGAGTTGCGTTCACAAGATATATTCCTATTAAAATTAATGTAAATGGAATTATCAAAGGGCCATAACTTCTGAACGGAACATGTAAGAACAAAACCCCACCTTTATGCACAAAAAAATATCAGGCCAAGCATTGTGGTAAAGTTTCATCAAATTCCCAGCAGAGGTGTAGGAGGAGTTGCGTTCACAAGATATATTCCTATTAAAATTAATGTAAATGGAATTATCAAAGGGCCATAACTTCTGAACGGAACATGTAAGAGCAAAACCCCACCTTTATGCACAACAACATAACAGGCCAAGCATTGTAGTAAAGTTTCATTAAATTCCCACCTGTAGTGTAGAAGGAGTTGCGTTCACGAGATATATTCCTATTAAAACTAATGTAAATGGAAGTATCAAAGGGCCATAACTTGTGAACGGAACATGTAAGAGCAAAACCCCACCTTTATGCACAACAACATATCAGGCCAAGCATTGTGGTAAAGTTTCATTTAATTGCCACCAGTAGTGTAGGAGGAGTTGCATTACAAGATATTTTCCTATAAAAACTAATGTAAATGGAAGTATCAAAGGGCCATAACTTGTGAACGGAACATGTAAGAGCGAAACCCCACCTTTATGCACAACAACATATAAGGCAAAGCATTGTGGTAAAGTTTCATTAAATTCCCACCAGTAGTGTAGGAGGAGTTGCGTTCAAGAGATATACTCCTATTAAAACTAATGTAAATGGAAGTATCAAAGGGCCATAACTTCTGAACGGAACATGTAAGAGCGAAACCCCACCTTTATGCACAACAACATATCAGGCCACCAGCATTGTGGTCGTTTCATTAAATTCCCACTAGTAGTGTAGGAGAAATTGCGTTCACGAGAATATCGGACGGACGGACGGACAGGAGCAACTCTTAATGCCCGTCGCCATTTCATGGCGGGGGCATAAAAACAGCATGGGACCCCTGCCACACCTTCTGCAATAGCTTACAGCAGATAAAAAAAAATGAATAAGGGATGTTCCCTGTCCTCTGGAATCACAGACGAGTTGAAAAAAAAACGACATAAATACTTGTCTTTTTAACATTGCAGACAGTCTCCTTGACTTAACTAAATCTACCAGTAACACTTTATATGTAGATTGTATATACCATTATGAAAAAATAACATTCCTAAAGCGACCTCTAGATTATTTCTTGCAGTGTTCTTTGGAAAAATGGGCCTTTGATTGCCAGACAAAGATCACAGATGCCCAAAAGAAAAAATTAAATAAAACAAACATACCCTGCATTTGTTATTCCTCTGCCTGTGTCTTCAAAACCTTTACAGTTGTGATCATTTTCAAACCTGTGGCGCAGACAGTAATTTTTCTGGCACTTGTCACATTTGACAGGAATCAGCTCTTTTACTTTACAACCTTTCATTGAGCACTTATTGGTGTATACCTACATGTAGCAAAGAAACAAATTAGTCATGATCTTTGTTTAATAAACCCAGTCACTTCAGAAAATTGACATCATACAGGTGATATTGAGGTTCTCAATGGGGAAATGTGCCGTTCAAGATAAATAAGCGAAATAAACAAAAACCAATGTTTTCTAACTCCTTTTTGGCTGGAAAATGCTTTGTAGTGTAACAAAACAATTATTTGGTTTCTTGTGATCATATATTGCTGGTCTGGATGTCATAATATGCCTCGCCTACAGCTCCACTTGCAGTCATGAAACTAAATAACAATAATAATATGATCTGTTCGTTACCACAGAACAGTTACAAGTACTTTTACACTGTGTATAATGCCTGCGTCAAAATTTCCAAAGATAGGGTAGACACAAATTAAATGAAGATGAATACCATGAATCTTTACTGAACATGTATACCAAATGGTGAAATTGTTAGAAACCTATCACAGACTTGTGACAGACTTACTTTTCGTCGTTCCTTGGCTGGGTCTGACTGGCAATCGCTGTCAATGTGTTGTCCTACCACCGTATCCGGCACTTCTCCTTTCTTCAGTGGAATAGGTTTGTTACACAGCGGGCACACCGGCACCTGGTTGTCCTTAAAGCAGTTACCAAAAACAAGTTAAGTAGACCTTACAGTGTCTAGCAGTACATGTACATGTAATAGAATATATTTAACCCTTCACTCAATATACAGTGTATACATGTTTTAACGTGTGCAACCAGTGCAGATCAGGATCAGCCAGCACATCCATGCCATCTGATCTGGATCTGCACTGGTTGCATCTTTGTCAAAAATAACCTATTGAATCTAAAACCATACAGTTTAGATCCTTATCAGTAGCACACAGCACAGATGATATGAACATCAAGTGACAAGAAACTGAGATGGTCAGAAAAAAAAACAAGAGCTGTCAGAGGAGACAGCATGCTCGACTATTCGAATCATTTGAAACAAATGCAATTTGAAGATTAAAACAATAACAACTATGGCCATACATTCATGTGCAATCAGGAAAAATATTAACAAGTGAATGGTAAGGGAGAAATTCATTTCAAATAACAGAAATAATTCCTTAATGTACCATAAATATTACACTGAATAGGGGAATAACTATGAAATATTTCTGAATTTGTTAGAAAACTTGTTAGTAATTTTTTATTACAGACATTGACTTTTAGTCAAATATCAATCACCTCAGTAATGTTACAGAAAAAGAACTGAAATGAAAATATAATGGCAGTTTGAAGTTGATACCTTAAGTATTTGCAAAGTTATCGATGAAGTGCACTTAAGTGAAAATATAAGTGAAACTAGAAATGTGTCCATAGGGCATGGATGCCCCCGCTATGCATCATTTTCAGACACTCAAGTGCAATGATGGGAATAATAGCATTTCAAAGACAGTGATGTTCGAGTAATTATAGGAATATGCATAAACTTGAAGATCAAGTAAATTATTTGTATTTGTGGCACTGTTGTCTTCTCATTACGGAAATGTCTGTGAAGAAGTTGGTGGTAATGCAATGCAATGTCATAGTGAACATTTGTGCCAAGTTATTTTGAAAACCCTTCATTCATAAAGAAGTTATAGCCAGAACAAGTAAATTCAAGTTTTAGTAACTGTGACCTTGACCTTGGACTTACAGGTATGGACATGGTACACGACTCACCACCTTGTCATGGTGAACATTTCTGCCAAGTTCTTTTGAAATTACTCTATTCGTAACATAGTTACAACCCAGACAAGGGAATTCTATTTTAGTAACAGTGACCCTGACCTTGGATCTACAGGCATGGGCATGGTACGGGACACACCATCTTGTCATGATGAACATTTGTGTCAAGTTATTTTGAAATCCCTCCATTCATAACAAAGTTACAGCCCGGACAAGAGAATTCTATTTTTTTATTAACAGTAACCTTGACCTACAGGCATGGGCATGGTACGCAATACACCGCCCTGTCATGGTGAACATTTGTGTCAAGTTGTTTTGAAATCCCTCCATTTATAATGAAGTTACAGCCCAGACAAGAAAATTCTATTTTTAGTAACAGTGACCTTGACCTTGGACCTTTAGGCTTAGGTATTGTGCGGACACACTGCCTTGTCATAGTGAACATTTGTGCAAAGTTATTTTGAAATCCCTCCATTCATAACAAAGTAACAGCCCGGACAAGAGAAATCTATTTTTAGTAACAGTGACCTTGACCTTTGACCTACAGGCATGGGCATGGTATGCGACACACTGCCCTGTCATGGTGAACATTTGTGTCAAGTTATTTTGAAATCCCTCCATTCATAACGAAGTTACAGCCTGGACAAGAAAATTCTATTTTTCGTAACAGTGACCTTGACCTTGGATCTACAGGCATGGGTTTTGTGGGGAAACACCGCCTTGTCATGGTGAACATTTGTGCCAAGTTATTTTGAAATCCCTCCATTCATAACAAAGTAACAGCCTGGACAAGAAAAATCTATTTTTAGTTACAGTGACCTTGACCTTGGAACTACAGGCATGGGTATTGTACGTGACACACTGTCTTGTCATTGGTAAACATTTGTGCCAAGTTATTTTGAAATCCCTCCATTCATAACGAAGTTAAGGGCCAAGTGTATATTTTGCTCAACACAAAATGTAAGTGAAAAAGGGGCATAATTTGAAAAATATTGGAAGCAGGGTTATGGGTCTTGTTGGCTATGATGTAGATTTTGATGGTGAAAATATATTTCAAGTTTCAAGGCAATATCTCAAGTAGTTATAAAGTTATGGGCAAAATGCATATTTTGCTTAACACAAAATATAAGAAACTAGACTGTGTCCTCAGGACACTGATGCCCCCACTGCTGCAACAACATTTGTTACAAAATTTTGTACCAGGTATTAACAACATGTGGTGATCATGATTAGTAAATGAGGACTCAGGAGTAAGTACCACAAAATTTAATAACTAACATAAACGAAGGGCCATAACTCTGGTGAAAATTGTTGCAAGACAATGTCCTTTACAACAATCTTTACATCATGTCTAATCATCTGTGCAAGTTTGAAAGAAATCAGCTAAATAGAAAATGTGGAGTTGATGCCACAAAATTTTGAAAGTGAAATAAACAAAGGGCCATAACTGTGGTAAAAATGGCAGCAGGAAAAAATCTTTTCTTAATGATCATCTACCCATCCAGCTTGATAATGTGAGCAAGTTATAAAGAAATCTGTCCAAAAGTAAATGTGGAGCTAATGCCACAAGATATTATTACTGAAAAAACAATGGGCCATAATTCTGGTAAAAATGGTCTCAGGAAAAAATCCTTTCTTCACGATCATCTACACATCTTGCTTCATCGACTGTGCAAGTTTGCAAGAAATCCCCCTTGTAGTTTAGGAGAAAATGACACCACAAGATGTAATTACTGAAAAAACAATGGGCCATAACTCTGGTAAAAATGGTCGCAGGGAAAAATCCTTTCTTCACAATCATCTACACATCCTGCTTCATCATCTGTGCAAGTTTGCAAGAAATCCCCCTTGTAGTTTAGGAGGAGTTGACGCCACAAGATTTAATTACTGAAATTAACAAAGGGCCATAACTCTGGTTAAAATGGTCGCAGGAAAAAATCCTTTCTTCACGATCATCTACACATCCTGCTTGATCATCTGTGCAAGTTTGAAAGAAATCAGCCTTATAGTTAAGGAGGAGTTGACGCCACAAGATTTAACTACTGAAATTAACAAAGGGCCATAACTCTGGTAGAAATAGTCAGAGGAAAAAATCCTTTCTTTACGATCATCTACACATCCTGCTTGATCATCTGTGCAAGTTTGAAAGAAATCTGCCTTATAGTTAAGGAGGATTTGACGCCACAAGATTTAACTACTGAAATTAACAAAGGGCCATAACTCTGGTAAAAATAGTCGCAGGAAAAAATCCTTTCTTTACGATCATCTACACATCCTGCTTGATCATCTGTGCAAGTTTGAAAGAAATCCGCCTTATAGTTTTGGAGGAGTTGATGCCACAAGATTTGGGGACGTACGTACGTACGGACGAGTGCAACTCTATATGCCTCCCACTTTGTGGGGGCATAAAAAGGGGCATAACTTGAAATATATTGACAGCAGAGTTATGGGTCTTGTTGCTAATGATGTAGAATTTGATGGTGAATATAAATTTCAAGTTTCAAGTTGATATCTCAAGTAGTTTATAAGTTATGGACCAAAGTGCATATTTTCCTTAACGCAAATTTTAACTGAAAAAGGGGCATAACTTTAAAAATATTTGTAGCAGAGTTGTGGGTGCTGTTGGTAATGATGTAGAATTTGATGGTGGATATATATTGCAAGTTTCAAGTTGATATCATAAGTAGTTTTCAAGTTATGGACCAAAGTGCATTTTTCGTTTAACGGACGCCGACGCCGACACCAGGGCGAGTAGGATAGCTCCCCTATTCTTCGAATAGTCGAGCTAAAAATTAGACAGGGAGAGGAATAATTATAGGACAAGTAGGGTATTAAGTCAAAGTAAAATTTAAAGCCTGGCATATACTATATATTCTACTAAAAATAAGCTGTTCATTAAAAGGGTTATACACACATATCTCTATTTTAAAACTTGTATTCTAAAACAAGATATTAACGCAATAAAAACTGATAAAATATAAACCTTCGGTTATGCAAAGAAGGGGCCAAATACTACTTTTTCATTTAGTCATGTTAGTTTTAAATATTAGAGATAATCAGGTTACCTTTTTGTACGACTCAGGACAGGAATGTGTGTTGTAATGAATGTGATCGTTGCTGAAATAGAAGAAAGAACAAAATCTGCAACTGTAGTAAACAGCCAACAAAATCACATAATTATATTTAGTGTCTCTCGGTCTGAGAATGTCCATAATCGAGCTCATGACTGAAGGTTATAAAGCTGAGATTGGAAACCAGTCTCAAATCTCAATGATCTGATTGGCTTAAATGGTGACTTTTCAGCCTATCAAATGCTTGAGATTAGAGACTGGTTTCAAAGCTCAGTTTTATAACCTTGGGCACATATATCTATCTACTTCTTCAAACAACTATATAATTGATACAATACAAAATCATTGAATAACTTAAAAGTTTGTTAGGGTTTTTTAAACTTTCATGTGTCTGACATGATAAACTTCTAACAATTTATCTTAATGTTTTATTTACTTTCGACATTGGATATCAAATTAAAACTAATACTCTTGGTAGTAGATGTAACTTTATAATACAATGTAATAACAACTTACCAGAATATTTCTGCACATGCATCACATTTCATTGGCAGGAAATCTGAAAATGTATTCGCATGTTAATTACAATATTGAATAGTCTAACGCATCAGGCATTAATTATCTATGGACAAAGGTTGATACAAAAGGTGTCAAAATTTTAAACTCTTTTGTTTACTGTCATGTCCTGATTACTGAAATGTCATGTCCTAATTATTGTCCTCTCTATGATTAAATGTTAAATATATCACATTATTGGTCTCTTTTGAGACAGGTTAAAACTTAAAAAGAGCACTTACAGTTGGTTTTAAAGTGTTCAGCAGTTCTGGTTAGTGTAATTATACTATGAATCAACAATAAATATTTGTAATTGTAGGTGAATTCAAATTACTTTAAATGTGTCTGAACTACCTGCTAATATTTTGCCAATGACTTATCAGACACCTTCCTAATTTCACCATAAAACATTTGAACTGCATTAAGAATTCTGAATCTACCAAATACTCCAATCCCTTTTAACAGAGTATCATGTGGAGTGCGCTGTCAGAAATTTTGGGAGTAATATTAGATTATAATGTTTTGGGAAGACTAATTTTTATAGATGTTTGGGTTGGTTTCTGCACTTATACTGCTAGGGAAGAAGTGCTAAGGATATAACAGAAGTCTGGTGTGGTTAACAAGACTTAGTAAATTGCTTTGCCCAGGGTGCTACAATAAAAAGATGAATGATGGATGTTACCGGCAGTTGAATGATGAAAAACAAATCTGATGGATCTGATGGATTACATGATGATGGTGAATTATGAATATTTGTAGCACTAGGGTTAGAAACAATGGCTATAAAGCTTGGCCTTGACCTTAAATAAGGCCAGGCTGTCTGCCTGAACAATGTCTGGTGGAAGACTGTTCCCGATCGTTGATGTGTGTTGAAAGAACGAACGCATGTGTCCGTCAATCTTGGAGAAGGAGATACTGTATCTGTGTCTCTGTGTATATTGTATATAGTGTGGGAATTGTTATTGAAGCCTGTTTCAACTCTTGTCCATAAATGAAGATTAATATTTGTCTATAATTAAACTGACAGTCTGCAATTTCCATTTCATGAAGGCTGATGAAGACCTATTTTATAGTACTTACTGTGCCAGCATCTGGAAGAAAGTATAGCAACTGTTTTTGCTTAACTGAAGTTGTTTCTTGAATCACTGAGAGAAAATTGGCTTTTAAACCTTTGCAATTTTATGTCATAATTTCACTATGAAGAAACATAATGATCAAGTGGACATGATTAATCAGTGTTAATTTATTGAAATATCAAATTCATTACAGTCCAATCTCTTAATTTGTTTTAATCTCTATCATTTCATGTCAATATTTCATTTCTTTCATGTAAAATAAAACAAAACTACTCAGGAGGACTTCGAACAAATTATGTTTACAATAATGTACCCCACCCAGTTCAATAATGTCTGACAGACCGTTGAACAGTGGTTCCTTTTGGTTTTACTTTCAGATTTTGATTTTAAAGAATACATACCTAGCTGTTTACAGTCTGTTTGATGACAGTGCTTTCCTAGATGAGGAAACTCCATCGTTTAATTCATAAACCAAACTAATATGTAAGTTTTTTAGTTTTCTTTCACTTGCAGTGATTTAGCTAAATTTGGAACTTCTGTGCTATATATAGGTTCTTATCTGAGCCTCGTTTTCAAAATAGAATATTCGGGAAATCCGTTGCGTCATTAAGGTTTAATACCAATAAATTAAGGTGAACATTAGACTCTGAAACAGTCATCATCAATAAACAGTCGTATACTTCTTACATTTGACATTTGTACTATAGGATCCACAGATGCGCGGATTCAGGATCGCGTTTTCGGCCTTCTGCCGGATTATTTCGCTAAAGTTGTCACTAGTCCTTTGCAATCCTAGACGAATTTCTAAATGATAGTGCCTGTAGCTGGGAGCGAACCCGCACCGTCACGGCGACAGCGCCTAGCCCTGCAATGCCGGTGACGCAACCAACTGAGCAAGCCGTGACAACCCCTAAAAATGGTTGATCGGAAAGTCCACTCTCTTACACTATCGGCTCATTACATTCACCTCTGTTATATGCTGAGACTACTTTCAACTACTTTTACTTTAACTCAAAAATAGTTCACCAATTACATTTAAATTTGCATGGGTTTCTTTGGTTTGAATGAAAGATAGTGAAGATATATGTCATTTGTTCATCCACAAGCTTTCATATTCATAATTATGACTGTATAAAATAAGGCTGTCAAGCTAATGTCAAAAATCTTGACATTGAGCCTTTTGCAGAGATGTTAAGTGAGTGTAAGGAACGGCAACTCTGCGAAGGAGATTGCGGATAGTCCTGATATGCGTTACCATCACTGCACGAAATCGGTAACGGATTATTTTACTGATAACAGTACTGACTACGGGGAGACTTTTTACGGCCGCCACACTGAGCAAATAGCGCTAAAGAATTTCCTTCTAGAAATCCTACCCTACCGATATCTTATTCAGTTAAACAAAAAAGGCGACTCAGTTACACAATCAAAACAGTTTAGTTGAGAATGATCTGTAATTAAACATATGCTCTCTTTTCCTCTCCGCTCTATGGCTGTGTGTGTTGGCATAATCAATAGACCCTAGCATAGTGTCAGGAGCGGGGTCTGAGTGTGGCTATTCCAGATATGCGTATTTCACTTTTCATAATTTCTGTTAATTTAATTTTTACATCAAGTCAACGTTTTTCTTATTTTTCCATTCATTGCAGGAAATACTGAAGTTTTTGATGTCATCTTTGATGCATAAAATCGTTCCACTGTTCACCTTGTCACAAAACATTGGTTATATCCATCCATCAAGTATTTATAAAGCTGATTAAAATCTGGAGACTCTCGTCTTAATTAGTAGACTCACAGGTACACGTCAATATCACATCAGGGTTTCATTGGCGGGGGCGAAACGAATTAAAACAAAATAGAAGAAAAAAAAAGAAATGAAAAGAAAACACGTCTTGGGTTCCTTGTATTGTTCAATCGAATTTTCAATATGTACTATAAACGGAACAACAGACACATGACCACTCCTGAATTCGAAGGTCATTAAATGATTGTCACAGTCGGGGTAATTGATGGGGTTCAATAATCCTATTTATGTATGGCGATCTTTTCGGTGAGGGATTAACTGATTTTTATGCTTCTTAAATTTGTCATTATCGGGTTCAGGTGTAGCAAGGACACTCTTTAAACAAACCAACTGTTTTCCATACCCAAATGAAAACCATCAAATATCGATTCAATCCTTAATTGGATGCAATTCCAAAATGAAATCTTGCTGTAATGTTGTCAGTAATTCGGGCGCACATTTAACTATTTTGACCAAACACACTTTATTGAATTACTAGCTTAATATTAGCTTCAGTTGTAAATTATTATTAACACGGTTACAATATTAAAAACAATGCTATAAATCTTTTTCGTTTTTAATTTCTTTTATGAAAAAAAGGTGACGTACGAAAGTATATATAATTTATAATGTCAACATTCAACGCTAGCAACGTAGTAATTTTAGACAAAACACATTTAGTTTTGTTCTTTTAATATGAAATATAGTAAAATTAAGGGCTTACCACACTCCTCCCAATCCATTCATCGATAAAAAGAAAATTATCAAAATCTCAATAATGGCGAAATTCCGTTCAATGAAACTTTGCACAAATGAATGTTACTAATGTATATTTTGCATACACTAAGACACGTTAGAAAAGTAAAGAAAAAAAGCTAGACCTAAAAATTCCTTAAAATTCTATTTACATAAATTCACAAAAAACTATAAGCGATACAAAACATTATTTTAAATTCCCATGTGAGCGCAATGATACTGACAAGAAAATGTTGTGTACTTTGTAAAAAAAACTTTCAACTACTAAAAGAGAAATCAGTGATTGTCATCCATTTACACGACCAGGAAATTGAAGGTCAAACACACTTTACTAATACCTCGTAAAGTTTACATATGTAAGTCACGAGGACACAAAAAATTGTTGTCAGTATCATATTACTCATGTGGGCATTTAAAATGATGTTTTGTGTTGTTTAGTTTTTGTGAATTTATGTAAATAGAATTTGAGGGAACTTTTTAGATCTCGCTATTTTTCTTTACTGCTCTAACGTGTCTTACCACCTGCAAAATACAGATATATTAATAGCATACATTTGTGCAAAGTTTCATTGAATGGCATTTTGTCATTATTGAGATTTTGAGATTTTGATAATTTTCTTTTTATCAATGAACGTGATTTGGAGGAGTGTGGTAAGCCCTTAAGTTGTTCTTTTTCATTTCGTATATCACCAGGGTTTCTATAACTAACATAAAGTTATACCAGTTTCGAGCATTTCAATGGCACTTTTGCGGCCGTGAATCGCACTAGCATTATTTTTAAGGGTTGTTTTTTATAAGAAAAAGTGTTACAGATATTAAGAATATAACACAGCTTTTCTTTCCTCCATTTTATTTTTTCTTCGGTCTTGGAATGATGGCAATGTATAACAAAACATACAGAATAACTGCATCAAAATCATCAAGCATTATTAGGCAACATATTTTAAAATAAGATGTGATAACTTTTTTGAATTAAAATGATAAAAAGCGATCACAAATGTAAACACACACAGGCACGCACACACAGATCTCTGATCCAAAAATCAACATTACACTAAAGAGGCTAGGACATTGATGTCCATACAGTTCTTAAAGCAGCTAGGACATAGATGTCCATACATTTATTAAAGCAGCTAGGACATAGATGTCCATACAGTTATTAAAACAGCTAGGACATAGATGTCCATGCAGTTATTAAAGCAGCTAGGACATCGATGTCCATACAGTTATTACAGCAACTAAGACTTAAACTTCAAACTAAACATTAAATCAACAAAGAAACATTTTGATAAATGTTCAAGTAATAATCATTAATATATACTATTTGAATTATGTATGTAGATCTAAAATGGGACTTTCAAAACTAAAAATATTTCAAGTAAATGTATGGTAACTTATAAAAATGAACTTAAGTTAGTTAGTAATAGGTTACAGATTATAAGTTCTTTGTAATAATATCTATATAAAATCAGCTGCTTTGCAAAATATAATAAATAACAAAAATCGACTGAACACATATCATAGATTGTCCAAAACAAAAGAAAGCATTCTTCATAATGTAAACAACTGCGCAGCTGAAAATTACAAAGATAATAAAATATTGTAGAAATGACCTGAGCCCAGTCCCAACTCTAGCTTACATGTATGATCTCAGTATATAGTATTCAGGCCTGAAGGTTATAAAGCTGAGATTGGAAACCAGTCTCAAATCTCAAGCATCTGATTGGCTGAAATGGCGACCAGTCGCCATTTCAGCCAATCAGATGCTTGAGATTTGAGACTGGTTTCCATGCTCAGTTTTATAACCTTGGGCACAGGTGTTGCTTCTTGCTAGGTTTACAGAGAATGTCATCGAGACAAAGAGAGTAATCTTATCATTTATGTGTTGTTGTTTTTTGTCAACTGGTGGTGAAGTCAGATTTACATGGCCATGCATTGACAGCAGTGTGATGCTGGTTTGAGTCTTGGTTTGGCCCTAAATTATCTCTACATGCTAATTTTATCTGCCAGGAGACCATTTTTAATATGTAATTGCCGGCACATCCGTGCTGTCTGTTCATGATCTGCACTGGTTGCATTTTGGTCAGAAATAACCTAATGAATAAAAAAGCGAACAGTTTAGATCCTGATCAGATGGCATGGATTGCCAGCTGATCTGGATCTAAACTGTTCGCCCTAGCAATAAAGGTGTATCTATACAGAAAAGTGTTAATCATGCAAAGCTATACCATTTCAGAAACTGGATAAAACAAAACTACTTGTCCAAACCTCTTTAAGCCCTTTTTCTGAATGACTATCTCTTAATAAATCAAGCTGCATAAAAAACCTTCACAACATTTTTGATTAAATATACCTGTAATAAAATTCATCTGTTTTCTTAAGCATGAAATTTTGGTGGTTTTCATTAAACAGTTTTTTAATATGTGGTTTTCAATATTAAAAAATCACAAAGATGAATGAATCTATAGTCATCATGGTTTTGAATCTGTAATTGATCCATCAAAATTAGTACCCAGGAATAAAAATGAATATCTAGTACATGTTTTACATGTAAATTGTTTTGATACAAAACATTGGTTTATATTGGTTTTAAGCAACAATGGTACTAACATTATTTTGGTGACATAGTGTCTTATTGTTCTGTGCTAACTAGCTGTGCAACAGAAATTTCATTAACTCCTTACTCCACAGATAAACCTTTCAAAGTTTACTGCATGAGCAAAGCATGTAGTCAGTCTGTCTGATCAGGATCTGAACTGTTCACTTTCTGAATTATTAGGTTATTTCTGACCAAAATCAAATAGCTGACAGTGCAAATCCTGATAAGACAGCACGAATGTGCCAGCCGATCAGGATATACACTTCTTGCACATACAATAAATGTGTATATATTTGAGAAAAGGGTTAAATAACAAACATTTCAATTATTTAAATATAATTCAGGTAGTGAGATAAATATATGTTACAAACTAGGTGAAATAACTAACAACATGTAATGGAACAAGGTAACAGGGGTTCCTGCTGGACAAAACTCTAACTGAGAGCTTTCGTCTACCTTTTTCCTCCATAGATACACCTTTAAGGCATGGGTGAATAGTGTAGATCCAAATCAGCTGGTACATCTGTGCCTTCAAATCAGGATCCACATTGTTTGCTTAGGTTATTTCTGACCAACTAGCAGTGCAGATCCTGATCAGATGGCAAGGATGTGCCAGCTGATCTGGATCTACACTGGTCGCACATGGAATAAAATGCATATATATGGAGTTAAGGGTTAAATATACAAATAACAATTTGTTTTGCATAATTCTTCAACTTACTCAGTACATCGGAAATAATTGAACACAAATTACATAAAAGAAAGATAAATAGTCTAAAAAATACAACAAAACACATTATTTTTAACAAACTATTGGAATTTCATGACCATGTATTATGCATAGTAACTGTAGCACATGTACATAGTTTTTATTTGGCACATTTTGAAAACCTAACAAAAGTGTATATATGCATCATCTTTGTATGCAAAAAACATCCCCTTGCATATTAACTTAAGTCCTTGAACCTATGTTTTAGCCGCAACCCCATCTTCTAAACAATAAAATCGGATAAAAAAGTGCAGCAATTAGACGAGTAAAAACGGTAATCAAGATTTGAAAATAAAAAAATATATCACCAAAAACATATTTTTGCATGGAATTGCACACGAGTTGATTAGAATAATTATTTCTCCAAGTGTTTCCTGTCAACTAAAATTCCTGAAATCATATACATGTACTCTCTAAACATAAAACAACTACCCAAAGACATGACAAACTACATAGTTACTAATACAATACAAAATATTGCACAGAATGTATACTTAACTGGCTTTGAAGTTCTCAGATTGATAATGGAATACGCGTATGTTTATTTATGGAAAGCAATCATAACTTTGTATTTTTAGACCTGTCTAACAAATCTATTATACTAATAGTCAACTATTAATGGTAAAGTAGAAATACTTTCAAACAAATAAAATTGTACAAATTTAAAACTTGGATACAAACTATGCTATTAATTTCAGTGAGAGTAAAAAATGTTGATGTTGAATCAAACCATTAATGCTTTCTCCAAAGTAGTTTATGGAACATGAATCAAACTTCTGACATATTATTTTTGGTAAAAATGTGAGCATTTGATATGACACGGGTTTGACCTGGTGAAGTCGACATCACAGTTATTGTTCCTGATGGAGTTGGCGGGGGCGACGTCCTTTTCCGTCGATGACGTATAAATATCACAAGAATAAATATTCCGATCAGCAGTAAAACTCCGCCTCCAATCAACACTGCTAACAGCGGTGTATGTCCTTCACCAGTTATTATTTTGTTTGATTGGTAAGACTCGTCCATGAGTGACTTCCCACTGAAGTCCAGAATCAAGGGAGCCATATTGGTTCCCCTTTCCCCATTTCCTACCCCTGATATATCACTCAGAGAATGTTTCTCAATAGCTTTCTCTCTCTGTTTTTGCACTGAACTCTTGTTTAGAGGTTTAATGGAATATATTGCATGTAGAAACCAGTGTTTCCCACTATCAACCTGTAACAAAAATGGTATAATATATTTTTCTTATTACAATATCTTTCATGTGTGGTTTAAACTATAGTTTATTAATTGCTACTTTTGCACTGTTCTTGTTTCAGTATATGAAGAGTAAGTGATGTTGTGATAAAATAGATGGGTGTTCACTTAACCCTTTCCTGGATATATATGCATTTTTACGCATGTGCGACCAGTGTAGATCCAGATCAGCCGGCACATCCGTGCTGTCTGATCAGGATCTGCACTGGTCGCATTTTGGTCAGAAATAACCTAATGAATCAAAAAGCGAACAGTTTAGATCCTGATCAGACGGCACGGATGTGCCGGCTGATCTGGATCTAAACTGTTCGCCCTAGCAATAAAGATGTATCTGTACAGGAAAGGGTTAAACACTTGTGTCACCCTCTGGTACTAGATCTATGTCATAATAAAAAGCAAGTACTAAAAGGGCATAACTCCATCTCGACCTAAAGCGCATTATCACTAGTAGGTTGTCATAAGCAATATAATTTGATAGTTTAATGAAGAAATATGAAGTTTTCATGCAAAAAATCCAATTATAAAAAGTGGCATAACTCCATCAAATGTGAACTTGACCTAAAGAATTTGGCATCATCATGAGCGTGTTGTAACAAGCAATATAATTTGAAAGTTTCAAGAAGAAATATTAACAAATGGCAAAGTTATAGCCAAAGTTAACTTTTCCTGATGGACTGACAAAGCAATCCTTATGTATCGCCTTTTCCTCGAAAGAGGAACACAAAAATTGATAGATTTAACTTACACATCCTGAATTCTGAATTAAAGTTTAATTAAATCTGTTCAACTTAGATTAAAGGCCTGAAAAGAGTAGAATTTTAAGTGTCAGGAAAAAATAATTATTGAGATATTAAAAAAATGTAATAGCATGACCAAGATGTAGAGGTTTTCAAATTTACATTACATTAACCCTTTTCTGCCATCTAACAAGATCTGTAGTGTGCACTAAGATTCACAACGCTATTTCTGACTGAGAAGCAAGCAGTGTAGATCAAGATCAAATTGCACAGTTGTTCCAGCTGATCTAGATCTACCCTGGTTGCAAAACCTGTACAATTTTATTAAAGGGTTAAAGATGGCCTTACCTGAAAAATTGGTTTGGAATCAAAAGAGAAGCTATCCCCTCCTGCCCTTGAAACATGCCCCATGGACTTGCCATCTTCTTTTGCTAACCTTGCTTTAAATGGAATGCTATCGATACCCTGGTCCACTGTTTCAGGGGCCGAGATATCCTGTAATATCAGAGAGAAAAAAATATTTATGTGCTTAATTTTTTATACCTATAGATAAATAAAATTATTAACCAATTCATATGAATGTTGTCTATTTTTCTAACCACATAACCACTAATGATTTTCTTTTTACTGCAGATGTAATCATTTTTAACGTTTCCAGGATAGCATCAGGGCAAAATTCTGAGCATGTTTGATAATAATCAGATGAAAAATGAAGTCTCTAATTGGTTAAAGTTTGCTCTGAGTTGAACTCTTGACATAGCTATTTGAACAAACGTTTGAATTGTCCCAGATACAGTCAAACCTGTGCTAAAGACAACCTGTAAACAAAGACCACCTGCCTTTAAAGACCACTTTTGGGCTGTCCCCTGAGTGGTCTTTGATGACAGGTTTGACTGTATCATTAAGATTAACACTCAGAGCAAGTTGATTATACAATTAAAAATTAATCAATTGCAATAAGTTTTATGTTTATTTCACCTCGTGACCTATTTACTGATGAAGAGGATAACACATTAAAATATTAATCTTATGCATTAAGACGCTATATGTTTATCTGACCTAGCTATTCTCTGAATGTCCGACTGAAATTTCAGAATTGGAAAAAAAAAATCTGTCATGAACAGTAGCCCATAAATTGTTACAAAAATGACCTAAATGTACATTTTTTTCACAGCTTAACCAGCTATTAGCCTGTCAATTATCGACTTCACAACTCTGCTACCATGACTACCATGACTACACGTCCCGTGAATAGCTTGCGGCATAGATGAAACGGGATGTGGTCGGTCTCATTTTAACAACGGGCGGGTTTATTTAATTTGCAAATGAACTGCGCTTGTCAAAGGCTTTTTGATGTCAGAATTAAAAGTAGCAATACCCATGATTGTATAAATTTATGTGAACAATAAAACAGTTTGCATTTTATTGCAAGAAGTGTTAGTCTGACGTGGGTAATTCAAAATGACCGAAGACAGAATAATCTCATAAATCTAAGTACGCTTAAAATTGCTATTTCGCAAATTTAAAGAAAAGTTATATCATGCGGATTTTACTTATATTGATTGCCTTTCACAGCAAAGTTGAAGAGGCTCAAATGAATATATACGTAAATCGAAAAAAAAATCGAGTGACGGGCTTGCTTACCTACGTACATAACGATTCAAATAAATTAAAAATTAACAAAAAATCTGCGTACGCAACATCGAGTGACCGGCTTGCTTACCTACGTACATAACGATTCAAATAAATTAAAAATTTACAAAAAATCTGCATACGCAACATTTATTTCTGACTCAGAAATAAATGTTGCATATGCAGACTTGTGTAAGTAGATTCAAGAACTACTACATCCGGTAAAGAATATAATTATTTTTCTAACAACTATCATATCGTTTTACAAAGCATGACATGATCGATGTATATTAACGTACAGCGAATACTTGCCTCCGAAATTCCAAGAGTTTATACATGTTCAATGAACTAAATAATCCACTCCACAATCACTTCAAACTCTGCTGTAGATTACTATTTTGAACTATTACGTTACGTTTTAAATGCATGTAATACTTGTGTATTACAACAAAGACGCCGATCGCCGTAAACTTACTAGGGGTCGAGGGAGTTAAATGCGCTGAACGCGGGGACTGGAAGTTGCAGTTCTTGCGGACCGGAAGTCGCTTTTCATGCGAACCGGAAGTCGGGGAAAGTCAATTTTGGCACACATGTCCGATTGGGATTTTGAAATTTTTGAAACACTGCTCAATAGATACAACTTTTATATATAACATGGGTGAACAAAACAGATCCAGATCAGCCAGAACATCTGTGTGATCTGATCAAGATTTACACTTTTTGCTTTTAGATTCATTAGATTAGTTTTGATTAGGAAGTGAACAGTGTAGATCAAATAGTTTCGACATGCCAGCTGATCTGGCTGTAAGCTGTAGTCTTTAAAGCCACATCTATACAGTAAAAGTTTGACCAACAAATGTTGACAAAGGATGAATGTCATGGGACAAAACTTGATCCTAACAGCCTTTATGGCTCTGTAGGAAAAAGTTCATTTAGCATGTTTTAAGCGAAACTGCAACTGATTAAAATAAACACCTATACAGCAGTACTTACAATAATTCTATAAGCAGCATCCAAAGTATCTGTCCTTCCCGCACATCCATACTCATTGTTTTCTGGATCATATTTTGGAATGTAACCATCTTTACCAGAACATATAAACACCTTTTCTATGTTTAGAATAAACTGGTTGCCTAGTGACTGCACTGGGTCAATAACTATATTTCCACAGATTATGTCACCTGTTTAAAAAACAAAACAAACATTTTAATTGATGTCTTTAAACTATTTTCTTTTTCCTCAATCTGATCAGTTAAACCATGAAAGTCATAGTACTGGTATCCACTAAGTGAATGCTAGTTCATGTATGAAATGAATAAAAACAGTCATCATCTATGTCTTCAATCTGTAACAAAATTTTGGAGTTGCATAAGTAACACAACACAGAAGTGTTGTCTGTATATTGTAGATATAACAATATTATTAGAATCATACGGTAACTCATGAATGTTGAGAGAACCCCAACATCCCTGTAAGATGTGCCAGGGCTATGTATTACAATATGCCAAGCAGAGTTCTGTGGCATGTATAAGGAGTTGCACACAGAAGTGCTCTCTGTATGTCAAATATTATGTGGCAAATTCTCCTGCAAAATCTAACAACAACATGATGTGGGTGACTTAATTACTTCTGGCAAAGTTTTGTCAGAAACCCTAACCAAATGTAGGAGGATTGGCCCACAGAAATATTCTGTGAATTTTATACATGTTAAAATAATGTAAGGGCTATAACTCTTAATGACGTACTTGGGCACTTCATTAAAATACCTATAGCCCAGTTTCACCAAAATTATACCTCATAGAATGTAGGACAAGTGATGATGCAAAAAAGGTATAAAGTCAACCATGACTCTATCCTTTTGCTTTTCAAAAGAGAATAAATGGCAGAAAAAGCCAAAACAAAAACATTTTTTCAAGCTTTCATCATTACGTGTTTAAGTCAGTTATTTTCTAAATCCATACCTGGAACAAAAACAGTATCCTCTAGTGTCAGTCCCATCCCAGCCTTGCTTCCAGTTGGCTCTCTCTTGCGTCTTAGGTGAAACTCTGTATTAAGGCTGAACTCTGCTGGCACTGGGTCACTCACTTGTTGAAATCTGATTGGTAGATCAAAGGTCATGAGGTCACCAGGAGAGCATGTGATTGGCTGATAGGTCTGGGTCAAGGTTGCAAAGCAGGGAATGAGCTGAATCTTATAGTCACCAGAGAAATCTTGAAGCTGAAGAAATTATTAAAATGAGATAGTTCCATTTTGTTTATAGCCATCAAATTATTAATGCATTTGAGACATTAACCCTTTCCTTGATATATACGCATTTTTATGTGTGTGCGACCAGTGTAGATCCAGATCAGCCGGCACATCCATGCCGTCTGATCAGGATCTGCACTGGTCTTATTTTAGTCAGAAATAACCTAATAAATCAAAAAGCGAACAGTTTAGATCCTGATCAGACGGCCCAGATGTGCCGTCTGATCAGGATCTAAACTGTTCGCACTAAAGGTGTATCTACAGGAAAGGGTTAAATTATTAATGCATTTGAGACATTAAAAATATAATTTTAAGTTTAATGAGAGTTCATATGTTACCTATGAAAATTGTTCTTTCCCTAAATTCAGTATTCAAGAAATAAAGATATCAACTTTTCTTTGACCATCTACACAAATGTTTACTTTTCTTTATTTTTTGTTGGCATTTTCAATGTTTGTTGATCACTCTGTTATTTCTTGTTGATGTTTTGTGACATCTGTGTTTTGCTGGTTGGCATTTTCTCATGCTCCCTCAGCAGTTGAGTGCCAGACAAAATTATGATAAGTTTAACAGCAAAACAATACATAAGAGCATATATAAATCCTTATAAATGTGGTGATATTTAAGGCATCTTATAAAACATTTTGTTATTAGCATGTCGCAAGATTGGAAAACAAACTTATATTTTGAACAATCCACTAGATTGATTATCCCAATCTCTGAACTAACAAAAGGCAGGCTTGAAAAAACTTCAGTCCTAATCAAATAATGTAATGAACCCATCTCAATTAAGGTCAGTCCATCCATACATTTCTACAGACATTTACAATGAATAGTGAATACTCGATTAGACTCTGATCAGACTGAATGGATGTGCAGGATGAGTGCTAAGCATGGGATTTCAACTACAATATTCTATTGTATATGATGTGCATTTATGTATGCCCATCTATTATTTGGTGTAAAATTGTCAGAAAACCTTATTTTGAATGTAAACCATGCATCGAAAAGTAGGACTAACAAAAATGGCCTCAAAATAAAATAACTAAACAGAAAAATAAAGAAAATATTGAATAGGCATACAAGTCATAAAAATAATCACCCTAACTTATCACCAAAACAAAAGCATGTTTTATCAATTAATTTTATGCCATAATAAGCTGCAGAAACAATCTAACAACAGGCATGTTTGCATGTGCTTAAAACAAGGTGAAAAGCATAAAAAATACTATGAAAAGGCTCCTTTGCAACATGAGGTTAAACATTAGAAATTAACTTGATAGATTTGAAGAAATCAAGCAAGAAAATAAAAGTAAAGACTTCCGTTCATTTTTACAATTAGTTTTACTGGATGGCCTTTTTTTGTATGCAAATATGAACATTCCAAGGATTCTCGTGTGTGGTGAAATTTGTGGGAAGAATAAAAATGTAATATTTAATCGGCCAGGCAAAACACACTCTTGATTCATGGGCATATCATGTGTTAAAATGTGTGTGGTAAACAAAACATAATCTTTTCCAATTTACATCCTTAATTTCTTTTCACTTACAGCCTTATTCGAAACAAATTCCCAGAGTTGTTTGGGTTGGTCAAATGTCGGGTCACTTCTGAGGAGCCGCAGAGTAAAGTCAATATCTGGATGATGCGACAGATGCACTGATGACGATATTGAAGAACCTGGAAAGACAAGTAAACAAAACTTAAACTTTAAAGTAAATATCTATAAAATTAAATGTTTTGTAATACGTGACTTCTGAACATGGTTTAAGTAAAGACTGAGTTTCAGATGCATAGCTTATGTTATATTTGTGACTCGTTTAGACCAAGATCAGCATGTGGTTGCTGAGTTATAGCCTAAAACAAAAGTGGGACAAACAGACTGGCAGATTGATGGGTTAATGGATGAAGTGGCGACCATACTCTCCCCCCCAAAATATTTTGTACAGTATAATTAACAAATCTGTTTTGGTAAATGTCTGTACTCTACCACTAACAGTGGTCCAATAACGATTTCTATGCATTCATTTACTCATTGTTACTCTGCAAAATCCACTTCCAATAAACAACAACAGTTCACAGTATTAGTGTATTCAACAACAGAAAAATGTCAATCATGAGAAAATTTTTAAATCCAACTCTTTGGAAATTCATCTGAATCTATTACCTATTACGTTCTCCACAAACTGTCCCCTGAAGTTGGCCACTGTCTGGAAACTGACCACCAGATTTCCACTATCTTGAATTCTCATGCTGTTCAGGTACAAATGACCTAAAACAGATTCTATTACAGCTGGAAATATGTATGAAATGATTTTGTTGGAAATAATGTTGTTAACTAAACAATTTTAGCATATTAAAAAAAAGATGCAATGAACGACTGTGACTTTAATTTGATATCTATAGTAATTTTAAAACCATTAAATGTGACCGAATGAAATGAAGTCATCGCTATAGTGCAAAAACAGTTTGACAATATTTATAGTAACAAGGCAGTGAGTATTGCTAGCAAACATTAAGGTAGTATCAGATTGGCAACAATATGATTTTTTCCAGTGCAAAATTTGCATACCGGTAGTTGATATTTTTCCGGTTGTTTTTTGTCTCAAGGAAATGTAAACAGCATAATCAATTGTCAATGTGTAAGACTTTCTTTGGTAAACTATACTTGTGAATCAACTTTTGCTGATTCTTTAACAATTCAAACTTGCCATGTACAGTGTGTACTTGCTTACTTAGAATTAATCCATAATTCTGATAGTTGTAATAAAAGGCGCTCAGCTGAACCGGATAGAAAAAGCAGAGTTATAGTCTAAACTAGATATCTGTTGTACTTATCACAAAATTATACATCATTAGTTTACATCAAGGCAACCTTAATGTGAGGTTGGTTGCGAAAAAGTTGTTCACAGCTTGTGCATGCCTAAATATAGCTGTAATATTATCAGAAGGTTGACATTTATTTTATATAATCTGAGGTAAGGATGACTCTGGTAACTTACCATCACCATCAGCCCCCTCTTGTGTAGCGGTGATCCCTTTTTGCCACAACACTGCTGTATTATAGACGAACTTCAACTGAAGATTGGTGCTCTGATCAATATGTCTCCAGTGCATTGTGGGTTGTGGAAAATGATAGACATAGGACACATAAAGAGGGAGCTTTAATGATATATAAGGCTGCTTCATGTTCACCATCTGAAGACAGATAGAAACATATATCTGTAAAAAGTGATCTGTGGCTTGACTGGGACTTGAACCCACGACTTATTATGTGAGCATTCTACCACTGAGCTACCAAGCCACCCAGTCATCTCACCAACAAGTTTTCACTATGAACCTAACACGGTTACATATTAACTTTGCCATGAAGAATACCCGTCAGTATTTTCAAAGCTTCCAAATTAAAAAATGACTTGCATACTTATAAAAGGCCTGCTAAAATACTGCATATCAAAAATTAATTCCAAAATTTCAATTTGCATACTTGCCATACCATGAAACCAAAATACTGGTATGTTCATCCAAAATCCTCCATAACTTAACAAGCTTATAGATTGCCTTTCATTTTCAAGTAAGTGTGTGCCAAAGGATATTTTATTAAAATAATAAAGCAATTAGAATAGCACGCCCTTTTGGTTTGTTATCATTCAAAAACAGATAAGTAATCAATTAAATTATCATGCCCTTTTGATTTTTTTCCATTCAAAATAGATAAGTAGAATTCTTTGCCAACGGTTGCAGCTTTCAATTATGAACAAGATAACATGGGCATACCTGAGAACCTTGTAAAAATTCCAAAACAGAGATTTACTTTAGAAAGTTAAGATATCTATATACCTAATTGCTGAAATTTGGCTGAAAGTTTTTGTTACACAACAAATAAACTTAAATAACTTCTGTATTACTTTTTCTGCCAAATCTCCTTCTATACCAGAGTAGAAAATCTATGAATGGAGGATAGTCTTAAGACATTTTTTCCCAGTCACAAAGTGATGTATCACTGTAGTATCCCTTTCCTGGATATATACGCATTTTTACGCGTGTGGGACCAGTATAGATCCAGATCAGCCGGCACATCCGTGCCGTCTGATCAGGATCTGCACTGGTCGCATTTTGGTAATAAATATCCTAATGAATCAAAAACCGAACAGTTTAGATCCTGATCAGACGGCACGGATGTCCCGGCTGATCTGGATCTAAACTGTTCACTCTAGCAATAAAGGTGTGTCTCTACAGGATATACCTGTGTACTAGTCTGTACTGTGGCTCCACAATGTGTCACAAGTTCTGACATGTCAAAGTTAGCCTCAAATGTCCAAATGCAGGACTCCAAGTCAAGATTCCTGCAAAACAAAATAGAGGTACAAGAGACCATCAATGGCATTTAACTCCAATTTAATTCTTAACTCCAGAGATTTGAGATTAATTGCATGAGTGGACAGTGTATGTCCAGATCAGCCAACAAATCTGTGCCATCTGACCCTGATCTCCACTGTTTGTTGTTACATTAATTAAGCTATTTCTAATCAAGAAGCAACCAATTTAGATCCAGATCAAATGGCACAGATCTGCTGGCTGATCTGGATCTACAATGGTAGCACAAAGTATATAGGGAGTAATCGTTTAATCACTCACTGTGATCAATCAATTTGCTAAAGCAATTGCTACCGTATACCAGGTAGGTTCAAAGCAATAAAGTATTCTATTATTGCATAAATTCTCAATTTTGACAGCATCTTTTGTTTATTTCTTATTTTACTTTTGCAACTGTATGTATGTTTTACCTGTAGAATCTTAAAGTAGAATCTGGCCTTAATTGCCCATTAAACTCATGAGGCTCTGATTCCCCAGCAAACTCCATCTTCTTTGTTGTGTTTGTAATAAAGCCAGACTTGGTCCTTAGTTCCTCCACATCTAGCAGGTTTGAGCACTGATGTTCCAGTCGATAACCATCTTTGCTTAACGCCACCCAGAAGTTTGACACGTGTCTTGTAGAGATGACAGGAAACATGCTGTCAGTGTGGGGTATCTGTACAGTCAGACGGACAGTGTTGGGGTGATTGTCATCATCTGGTCCTAGAAATTTAAGTAAATAAGTTCAGTTTTTTTAGTTTTCTTTTTGCAAATTTATGGCAAACATATATAGCAAAGCTCTGTTATTAAGACCAACAGTTAGACTTTAGCAAAATGTAGAGCAAAGTCGGGTAATTTCGTCACCTTAAGGCAATTTTTTTGCTCACATGCTCCAGACGATATTACCAGCAGGTATGTCAATGTATACACAAAAAAGGATATAAACCGAAGTATTCCGAATAAAGAATAAACATAAAACGCCATAGAATAGTGTACTGAAAACAAAGAAAGTTTATAGGTATATGGCGGGTAAAATTCGTCAGCATTCGGGTAATTTCGTCACTTTATTATATAATGTAATTTTCGTGAACTACGACTTAGGATCGCTGTTAAACATAAAATTATTTGACTTGTTGATTGATTAAATAGTATGCACCAAGGATTCTGAAATTTCCAGCAAACCTGACATTGTCCCTGGTATGCACCAAGGATTCTGAAATTTTGAGCAAACCTGACATTGTCCCTGGTATGCACCAAGGATTCTGAAATTTTCAGCAAACCTGACATTGTCCAATTTTCAGCAGTAATGTTGGGCCAATTTAATTCATACAAAACATCAATTATCAACAGCTTTGTTTGATTGCCAAACAAATAAGACATATATGACTACACAACAAATCAACAATTCTATGAGCATTTTGGTGGTGACGTGTAGGTCGTGAACACAAACATCTTTTATTTAACATAGCTTTCAAGTCTGGCGTATGCTAATAGTTTTAAGCATGTTTTCTCCTCTTTTTTTCGAGCCCTTTCCAATTTTGTGTTGGTTTAATAACAAATGAGTCAGTCTGTTATTTTTCTCATCATGGCGATTTGACAAGACATAAATATTTAAAATAAAACAAGAAACAACATTCAAAGTTTATTGAAGTCACAACTATTTAGATGATCAAAGATTAAGGCAACTTGGCAACTTTCATACATGGTTCTTTCTTGATAATGGCGTGGTATGTAACAATTTGTTTGTGAACAGCCAGTCATCATCCGAAAAATCTGTCATTTGCAGTTATGGGTGAAAAATGTAAAAGATGCACGACCTGTTCTGTAGGTAAATATGCATGTGCAGTAATTGAAAGGGATTAAATGTTGAAGACTAATTCCATGCTACCGTATAGCGGGTAATTTCTGCGGGTGTCAAATTTCTGCGTTTCTGCGGTCTTAGGATGAAATCGCAGAAATATATCCAGCAAAAAAAAATACCAGCAGAAATTTAAATCGCAAAAAATTATCTCATTTTCAAGCGAAAATCGCCGGAGTGGCCATGTCCGAGATAATGCGTTTCACAATACATACAGGGTAAAATAATTACTATCAATTACCGCACATTGTTATCGTTTAGGCATACTATAAACGCGACATTTGCTCAAACATTTCTCAAACATTCAATTCAGTTGAATAGTTGTTTAAGAATTGTTATTCATCGATGAGAAATATCTCTGTAATTTTTTGATAAAATAAATTGAGTAACAGGTATTACCCATGAATAAAATATCTGTGAAAAACAAATAGTATGTGTATATCATAGTCGTGTTATTCTTACGACACCTTACCCAATATGAACCGCAGAAATTTATCCTTCATGGGAACCGAAAACGCAGAAATAAAAAACGCAGAAATTTTTGCATCCATTTTTGAGGGCAAAACGCAGAAATTTATGACCGCAGAAATAACCCGCTATACGGTATATATCTGACGAAATTACCCGTCGATGACAGATTATGTCAGGTAAAATCATCACACCAAATGTTTTTCTTAAAATTACTTATAAGACACAAATATCGGTACGGAAAACAAAAAAGACATCTGTTTTCCCTTGAGACATGAAAACAATTGCAGAAATGACAATAAAATGTGAAAATAATTTTTCGGAAAAAAAAAACGACTTGTCTAAAGCTGACGCATAACAATGATTATATTTAACAATTTGTGCAAATAGGTAGTTTAATTGACTCATTTTTAGCATGTATGAAGCTGATGCAATATTAGAAAAGGTTTCTTGACGTCATCAATATACATTACGTCATAATTTTGAAGTTTGTTCATAGACATGAGATATGATTACGAAAATGCTGACCAAATTGTAAAAATAGTGATGAAATTATCCCACTGCCGAAATTACCCGCTGTACTTGTTGTAACAGAAAGTGGTCATAAACATGTACATGTATTGGGATAAAAATATTATATATATGGATACCGGTATATAAAAATATGTAAAACTGTAAATAGTACTGAATTTTAGGGTGGTCTGATTAAAATAACAGGTCTTTCTTTTCCTTGCTGCTGAATTTCCCCTTAAATTATACATGTGAATGTTGTGCTCCTTAATTCATCATGGTGCAAGCATTTAATACACATATTTATCTTTGAAATCTAAGAAGTAATAAGTTATAACTGTTAATTAAGTTTCAAATTTACTGAACAAAGATGTGTGTGTAAATATTTGCATTGGTTAGACTCAAATTAGAACCACACTGTGCAAATTGCATTGCCTCTGAGGATGTTAAATAGAATGAATATTGTATGAAAGGAAATGCACATATTAAATTAAAAGTTAATCCATCAAGCCTTCTACATTCTAAATAATCTAGCCATTAACCCTTTGCTCCATATACAAGTTTTACCGCATGTGCTAACACTGCATATTCAGATCAGCAGGCATGTTCATCTGATCAGGATCTACATTGTTTGCTTCTAATTTAGAAATAACCTAATGAATAGTAAAGTGAACACTGTAGATCCTGATGAGATGGCATGGATGTTTCGGCAGATCTGGATCTACACTGTTCACCTATGAATAACAGCCATATCTCATTAGGATAAAAGGTAAATCCAAACAAGTGTATATACCCGTGTATCTCAATCTAGCTGAGAATGGCTCTGCTCCCACTGTCCCAGCTGTCCGAGGTGGACATAGGCCGGTAGTAGGATCCACTGTCACCAACTGGCTTCCGATCTCCATGCCTGGTTCCCCAGCTTGGTTCACAGCTCTCGCATAACACTGTACATTACTTCCTGTAATACATTATCAGCCATAATACATATTGTCATAGAGACAACTGTCAAAATCTGGCTCCCAATCCACATGCTGGGTTCTCAAACTTTGGGGGAGGGTTAGTTTCATAATGAGCCAAGTTCAAACACTGCTCAGCTAAAGAGAATCTATCATTGGTATTCGGCGCAGATCAAGGTATCTCAACCCGAGGGTAATGCTTTCCAGACGGAAACGAGGCTGTGCCGAGTTTCCGTCTGGAAAGCATTGCCCGAGGGTTGGGATACCGCGATCTTCGCTGAATACCAATGATTGATTATTTTTCTCACTTACTTCTTAAAGATTCAAACAAAATTCTTTAAAATTAAAAAAAGCAAGAATTTTAGAGAACTATTTCTTCCGCGTAACTTCCAGTAGGAACGGTAAATCAGCCACGAATACACTGTCCTGTCAAAGTTGAACACCCCTAACATGTAGACTTTCAACAATATCGTTTCAAATAAAAGAAAGGAAAAGAATAGTTTTTTCATTGCATGACAACAGCTGGTTCATCCGTTGAAAACGGATAACGGATCTGCGATTTTTAAGGTTATCCGTGATTTCGTCACAATTCAAAATAAAAAAAATTTGAATTGTACATACCAGTTGAAATATCCCGATTAAACAGCAGTATATTTCGTATTTTATTTTCCATTCACTTTCTTCACAGATCCTGATGTTTACCGAAGCTCGTAACAGCGGTATAAGAATGAAACACTTTAAAAAAAATAGCAATTTCAGACTCATACCACGATAAACACTTCCAAGTTCCAGCGTTAAGAATTTAACAACCTCCGAGTGTATCGTATCCAAATTATTTTGAATAAAATCCTGATTAAACAAAATCAACAGATTGCTCTCTTTGAAAAAGTAAACATTGTTTTAATTATGTCACTTTACAAATTTAAATGACGTAGATATAAGCATCATGACGTAGTCAAATCAATAATAAAAGTGCTCAATTAATATGGTGCACAATAATACGAAAGTATGCGAGCACGCGGAGTGTAAGATAAGGTCATGTGAGATAAGGAAATCTCACACGGCTAAAAATAGAGATTTTTCTGTCTAGTAAGTGAGAAAAAATGAGCCATGTATACATGTAGTGCCAGACAAACACATGCCAGTTACCCAATCATAATGCCTATCTCTTATGGTTCACAACTCAACATAAAAAACGCAATAATTGTTAAAATTTAATAAGCCTGGTTAATTTGGAAACATATTCACAGTTTCATAGAAAACGCACAGACACAAGTCAACCTGGGTTCGAGGTTATAAAACTTGAGATCAAACCCCATGCTAAAGACTCAGTTTCATTCTCAAAGACTAGGAATGAAATTACTGATTCACACTGCTTTTAATGCTTTATTTGATTTATTCTTAAATGCTTAACACTGTTGTATGAAACAACTTATAAACAACAGAAGATTTTGTTGTTGTTAAGAAAGAAAAAAAAAAGGGTTTTGAGCATGAAATTCAAACTCTGGATTTATTACATTGGGGCCAAAAATAAACCTAGTATAGTCAATAATTCACACCTGAATTTCAGACATTCACATACCATCATGCATCTCAGAAATTATTTATATTATTTATCATAGTTTGATTACAATTATCACAGTTTTATGTGTCAATACACCTAAAATAGAACAAGCCTGCTAATTTGATTTTGTCAAAGTTCAAAAATGTATGAGATGTTTATCAAAATAACCTAAGAATAGCATGTACCTCTTGTAAAATAGATGCTATCCAGTGTGATAGATCTGGCTGTAGTAAACACTGTATTAGTCTCAAGGTCTCTCAGATTTTCTGTGACAGCATTCTCATCACTCGGTGATCCCACCCTCCATCGGAACTTTGTCAAGAAGTCATCTACACCACTACACAACCGCTGCACTGTGTTGTACTTCGGATGCTTTGAGCTGCAGGGCTATAGTTGACAAATGTACAAAAAATGCTAGTAAATCATATTAACCATTTATACAGGTTTTATCACATGTGAACAGTGAAGATCAAGGTCAGATGGCACATCCATGCCATCTGATCAGGATCTACACTTTTCACTTCTAGGTAAGAAATAGCCTAATGTATCAACTAGATGGTGGATCAGTTGAACACTGGTCGCCCTCTGATACTTTGTCAGAATAAAAAATCCAAGTGTAGAAGGAGGCATAACTCCATCCAATGTGACCTTGACCTAAAGAATTTGCCATCACCACAAACATGATGTCATAAGCAATATAATTTGAAAGTGTGATGAAGAAATATTAAGAAATTACAAAGTTATAGCCAACATTTAGTTTTGAGTCAAAATCAAAGTGTATAAAGGGCCATAACTTCATGAGTGGTTGCAACTTTTAATTGATTTTACCTAGTTAAGAAAGACTAAATATCAAACATCTCACAGATACCATCATGGTAAATATTTTGAGCAAGTTTGGTAATAATCTACTGAAATCTAATCATTTCTGTGTTCTTTTCAAAAAGTCGTTTCTCCTTTCTGTTACATACCGAGACACAAACCAGAGGGTAGCAATTGGTGGGTTTGAGGTTTATAGATTGTTCCACCATGTCATAATCGTACTGGGAAAGTCACATCCACAGACACTTACCGAGACACAAACCAGAGGGTAGCCATTGATGGGTTTGAGGTTTATAGATTGTTCCACCCTGTCATAATCTCTCAGTGACACTACCAGCGGGGGTACCGGGAAAGTCACATCTACGAATTTGCTCTTTTCTTCAATATAAACTGTAGCTCTACTGTTATGCTGAAAACATAGTTTCATAGTAAACAGAAGGATGAGAAAGTTAACAGACAGCAGAAGTATCCAATAATTTACTTCTTTTTTTAACCCTTTCCTCCATAGATACACCTTTATTGCAAGGGTGAACAGTTTATATCCAGATCAGCCAGCACTTCCATGCCGTCTGATCAGGATCTAAACTGTTCGCTTTTTTATTTGTTAGGTTACCTCTGACCAAAATGCGACCAGTGCAGATCCTGATCAGATGGCGCATAAAAATATGTATATATGGAGGAAAGGGTTAAACTAAATGTGTATAGTGTAAGGTGTGATAGCTGTTCTAATGCTTATTGTGGCATCACTGAGTAACTCTCTTATCATATATAACTGCATATTGGAACTGTTTCATTTCATTTATATGTGGTAATACAGTTTGAAGTTAAGTAGAAAATTATTGACATAATATGGGTCAGTAAATTCAAAGTCTGCTTACCTATTAAGACTAGTAGCAAATAAGGTTTTGTAAATGTGACAAGCTCTGTGCTCTACAACTTTTATGGCATAGGCAACAGTGTAGATCCTGATTAACTGGCACATCAGTGCCATCTGATCAGGATCTACACTGTTTGCTTTTAGATTTATTAAGGCGTTACTGACCAAGAAGTGAACAGTGCAGATCCAGATCAGAAGGCACAGATGTGCAGACTGATCTGGATCTACATTGTTTACACAAGGGACAAAACATTTATATATGGATTAAAGGATTAAGGATAAGTCTTATTTCAATGGACTACTTACCACAACTTCAGAATTAAATAAGCTGTCCTGGGAGAGATGTATGGAGAAACTCTCGCTATTTTCTCTCTCAGCATCGTAGTTGATCTCAATCTCGGCAAACAGCTGGGAAACTCCAGGCTCAAACCTCAACACTGAAATACATCATTATACATCATTATAAAATGATTTATAATAAATCGGATAAACTAATAAACTTTAACATTTTAACTAATAAGAGGAAAAAGGTTACTGGTTAATTTCATATCTCACTTCTATTAACAAAATCTTAATATTTCAACCAATGTATAACTCTCAGTAAGAATTAAAAGGTGGAAACTGTAACAAAAGCTCACATCTAGAGTAATCATTAAAGTCTCTGCCAGCACTGGCACTGCCACCTTTAGTGGACACTCTGACTTCGGAGGTTCGGGAAGTATCACCAAGACGTATCACTGGCACCTTGAGAATGTTGACGTCACCTGGGATGATGGGTTCATTCACTGTGTATTGGCTCTTGTCAAACTTTATCACTGGACCTGAAACATTGAAGAATTTAGTTCTCAGAATACTACCACATCTTTTCATAAATATTTTTGCTTTAAATACTAGGTACACTTAACAAAGTATAGAGAATAAAAAGTGACAAGTATCGAAACAAACAGGAGTAAAAAGAAACAAAAATTGAAACTACATACTATGAAGTTGTTTTGCATTTAGCAACTAGTTCTGTCTAGCAACTATTCAATTCAAACATTACTTCAAGTCAAAATTGAGTAAAAAAATTATCTTCAAATATACCCTATTCAGCTATTCTTTTGCAAAAAATATTAAAAGTGCCATTTTCAGACCTTTATTAAGAAAATCTTATTAAAATTAGGAAGAAATTGGACCCTTGAACTACTCTTTTTTAAATAAAGTGACACTGACCTTGAACCCACTGACCCCAATATAGCCTACCAATAGACATCAAGTTTGGTAAGGATAGCTCAAAGCAGTCTTGAGTTATTGTTTTGATGTTGAATTTCCTTTTTCAATAATAGTGACCTTGACCCCAGTAACCACAAGAACAATTTCAAGCTAATTTCTATTTTCAGTAATTGGTACCATAGCACCAGTGAACTTAGATATAATCTGCTACAAAGCCTCAGCTATTCCTATGTTTTTGTCTGGACAAGCTGGGACTCATGTTCGTTCTGCAACAGTGAAACAGTGATGATTGGACAAGAGCAAATGTATAGGCCCCACTTCCTGAAGGTCGTGGGTGGGTTAAATCAACAAAAATACAATAAAATAGTGAGTTAAAATATAAGGAGTATCAGCTTACTATCTTCTGGATCAAGGATGGTTATCTTTGTGGTGACTTGTCCTCCAAGAGTTGCTGCCCCTGCCCGACTGTCACCAGGTGTCCCAAGAACAAGTCTGAAACTTTCTGCTCCCTCGTGATGATGATCATTGATGATATTCACTTGGCATTCTGCTTCTCGCTCATCTAGAAACAGTGTCCGAGATCATAAAACTAAATCTGGAGACCAGTCGCCATTTCAGCCAATCAGATGCTTGAGGTTTTAGACTGGTCTCCTATCTTAGTTTTATGATCCTGGGCCCTAATAATCAAATATTATTCAATTACAGATATATCTTTTAAACCAAATTAGATTTGTATACATAAACAAACCCTGAATTTCACTGTTTCATCCTAAATCTCTCTCAATTCTACCAAATATTATTCACATTAATACCAATTTCACACTACGAGCCAGACAGAAGAAAATAATTTTACACCTAATAAGGATATGTTTGGGATTTTTCTTGCTTAGACTTGACCTTGCAGGCAAACCATTTCTTGATAATCAACAGTGTCTGCTTGTTTTTCTTTTATTTAGAAGAATGCATTCAATTTACATAAGTCAGTCAGATCAGACGGCATGGACAACTCTATGAAGGAAATTTATCATATGTATGTAATGGTGAATACCCATAGTAATAAATTTCTCTAACAAGGTATTCATTTGATGTTTAATTTTAACCCTTTCCTTGATATATACGCATTTTTATGCGTGTGCGACCAGTGTAGATCCAGATCAGCCATCTGATCAGGATCTGCACTGGTTGCATTTTGGTCAGAAATAACCTAATGAATCAAAAAGCGAACAGTTTAGATCCTGATCAGATGGCACAGATGTGCCAGCTGATCTGGATCTAAACTGTTCACACTAGCAATAAAGGTGTATCTATACAGGAAAGGGTTAAAATACTCTTTGAAATAAGGGCCTGTAAAATCTGTCATTCATCTGAACATACCAGGTTTAAAGATGACAAAAGATGCATTAGTGTCAGGTCTATCCTTAAAGTCCTTGTCCATAAAGGCAGATGCCTGCTTTGTGTAACATCTTACATACGATTCTCCACTCAGGTCACCTGACCTAGTAACCATGGCAACCACCTGTTCTTCACTCTCCAACACCTCGTATTCAACAGCTGCAAACTCCATGACGGGCACTGAAAGGACCAAAATTTGGGATTATTTTAATAAGATTCAAATAAAGGCACAAGAAGAACACTTGGAAAAAAAATCAAAAACTTGCAGGGACTTTAAACTTTCTGAAGAAAATCTCTGTTTCAAAGTTTAAAACAAAAACACATTTGGGTTGGGAAATGGAAAAATTAAAAGAATCTTATCTGTCCTTATATCTGACAAATTGATTTAATTTAAATAAATCTGTTTTTGTTCAGAAAATCTCCCACATTTTGACAAAACAAAATCTCTCATTCACTAGCAAAGGTTTATCTAATCTAATTGAAAATCTTCAACTTTTCTCTGGTAATAATCTTCTGAATACTTAAATCGCTAGGCTCTACAGAATTTGTCCCAGTAATTTCTGTAACCAACAAGTAACAGGTTAATATACAGAATACCCAAAGCTGGAATTGAAGAATTATTTAAGATAAGTGGGAGATCAAATGTAATTAAATATATCATTATAATTTATTCATCAGGATTTAAAAAAACAACAACAAAAACAACAAAACAAACTGGAGCAACAAAACATTGTGAGAAGTGAGTAAAAAGCCTCAAGGTCCTGTACTGCTGGGAGGGTCAGTTCAACATTATTTTGTACAGTTTACTTTCATAAAACACCTAACAAACTTAAATATAATTCTTACTTTACAACTGCATACTGTTTTTTTAACCCTTTACTCCACAATTATCACATTAACATTCAGTCACAGATTCATTAACAATCACTGTTTTCAAAGTTGGTTTCTCAAGGGATCCTCCAACATTAACTTTCAGGTGAGGCTCAAACATTTCTCCACCCACAATGTTACCTGATAAATGTATAACACACAACTTACAATCAGACACCGAGTCATTTATAGTGACTGTTGTCACACTGGGTTCTCCCATGGACCCTCCAACTGGCTCCCTCAAGTGAAGCTCAAACTTCTCAGCCCCTTCAATGACCTGGTGTCCAAGGTCATCCAGAATGGCGACAATGAGTGTCTTGGTCATCTCTCCCGGGGCAAAGTCCAGTATTCTCACAACTGGTACATAGTCTACACCAGCTGAAATTTAGAAAATTCTATAAAAATATAATATCAAAATGGCAGTTAGTTCTAGGTTGCCAGAGACCTCAATAGTCTCAATACAGAATTCTGTCAGGGGACAGAAGAAATGGAGCAGAGTGTAAAGATCAATTGTTGAGCATTGAGCAAAAAACATTTGCATGTATTGGAAGTGGAATTTGACAGGAATTGGAATGGAATTGCAGAGGCTACTTGTATTATGTCAATCAGATGTGCACCAGAGCGGATTAGGAAAATATTGTCAATTTCATGAATTTTAATAATGTAGCTAGGAAAGTTTAATATGTAGCTACATAAAAAAGTTGGCTGCTTTACAGTGAACCTTATTATAAATTATAATTAAGCAGACCTATGTAAGGGTAAGTCCATGCTTAATACAGAAGATGGCTAACACAGGTTTAACTATACCTTCAGCCGAGGAAGGCTCAATCTGACGTGATTTCACCGTAATACTTGATGGGCGACTGAGATCAGTTCCAGTTTTCCAAACTTTGATTTCAACGACCCCAGCACTTTCGTCCACATGATAGTTTAGCTGGTCAAAGTAAAATCTTGGCTCTGAAATAAAATGGATCTGTCATATACATGTGATATTTAAAAAAAAAACACCTTCACTTGAAATCGCTTCTTTAAACATGAACTTGATTGTTTGAATCTTAAAATACAAGTTGCTAAATTCATATAATACTTTTTTTTTAAATCATAAGTCAATTAGAATGATAAAACTTGATTGTTTGAATCTTAAAACTTGATTGTTTGAATCTTAAAACTTGATTGTTTGAATGTTAAAATACAAGTTGCTAAATTCATATAATACTATTTTTTTTTAAATCATAAGTCAATTAGAATGATAAAAGTTATTCAGAAAAACATGGATAACTCATGTATTGTAAGCATATGTTAAGTCTGAAATAACTACCAAACTCTAAATGTAATGGACTTGCTTTCTCTCAAATCTGAGAAGAATTTTTAATGAACAACTGGTTTGATTTACCTTTTGACATTTTCAGGCTTTGTTATGTTTATATTTTTTGCTGTAAACACCATTGTTTTTTGTTGTTTGTTTTTTTTTTTACAAATTTTGACTGCATAATTATTATTTTATTCACCCAAAATCCATAACAAGCCATGTCATCTACTTAACATTACAATGTCATTTAAAGGACCCAAGACAAGTTTTACAACATAAATAAAATTGAGACATAATGAAAAACAATATAAACCAGTGATAGTCCATTTATTGTAAAAATCATGATGACTTTAACTTGAACCCTTTACTCTGTGGGATAAAGAGAATCTATCATTGGTATTCGGCGAAGATCAAGGTATCTCAACCCGAGGGTAATGCTTTCCAGACGGAAACGAGGCTGTGCCGAGTTTCCGTCTGGAAAGCATTGCCCGAGGGTTGGGATACCGCGATCTTCGCCGAATACCAATGATTGATTATTTTTCTCACTTACTTCTTAAAGATTCAAACAAAATTCTTTAAAATAAAATAAAAAACGCAAGAATTTTAGAGAACTATTTCTTTCGCTTAACTTCCAGTAGGAACGGTAAATCAGCCACGAATACACAGTCTTGTCAAAGTTAAACACCTCTAACATGTAGACCTTCAACAATATCGTTACAAATAAAAGAAAGGAAAAGAATCGTTTTTTCATTGCATGAAAACAGCTGGTTCATTCGTTGAAAACGGATAACGGATCTGCGATTTTTAAAGGTTATCCGTGATTTCGTCACATTTCAAAATTCAAAAAATTGAATTGTAAATACCAGTTAAAATATCCCGATTAAACAGCAGTATGTTTCCTATTTTATTTTCCATTCACTTTCTTCATAGATCCTGATGTTTAACGAAGCTCGCAACAGCGGTATAAGAATGAAACACTTTAAAAAGTAGCAATTTCAGACTCGTACCACGATAAACACTTCCAAGTTCCAGCGTTAAGAATTTAGCAACCTCCGAGTGCATCCTTTTCAAATGATTTTTGAACAAAATCCTGATAAAACAAAATCAACAGATTGCTCTATTTGAATTAGTAAACATTCGTTTAATTACGTCACTTTACAAATTTAGATGACGTAGAAATAAGCATCATGACGTAGTCTAAAGCAATAATGAAAGTGCTCAATTAATATGGTGCGCAATAATACGAAAGTACGCGAGCACGCGGAGTGTTAGATAAGGCCATGCGAGATAAGGAAATCTCACACGGCTAAAAATAGAGATTTTTCTGTCTAGTAAGTGAGAAATTGCTGTCATCACTGGGCGAGCAGGGAAGATCCAGATCCAGTGTCTGATCACAATCTGCACTGTTTGCTTAACGATTCATGACGTTATTTCTAACACAGAGATGACAAAAATAGATCCACACCATACAGCATCGATGTGCATGGATGTGCTGGCTGATCTGGATCTACACCGTTCGCATAATCATGCTTTGAAACCCCAATAATTTATATGGAGTAAAAAGTTAAAAATACTAAATAAACTAAAATACCAACAGAAGAATCTGGTAAAATTACAAAACTTATTTACTTGTCAGATGTTATCCATGTTTTATTAGACAAGATAGGTAATTATCTAGATGATAAATAGAATGACAGCATCTTTACAATGTTGCTGACATGTTACTGACATCTTCCTGTGTTTTTTGCTTGTTGCTTGGAAATAGTTTGAATACACAGTGAATTATATACAATTATTTGCCAGTTTCCTCAGTAAATGTAATTTTTTATGATAAAGATACAGGTTTGTTGATTTGCTGAAGCATTGAAATAAAAGGAATTTAGATGCAACATGCGAGAATAAATAATCTGTTGATGTTTTGAATTCATGTTATGCAGTTTTCTCATGTTAGGAGCCAAGTTTGTTATTTTTTGGGACCATGCAGTATGTGAATCACACATTCCATGCAGTTCCTACCTGTAATGAATTTGAAATTTATTTAGTTTTAATCTACAACTGCTTTTATATGTTGCAATCGTGATATTTTCTAAGAGATGTCATCAGTTTAAACCAGTTGGCAGCCAAAAGACAACCTACATAATCTGCTGCTGAGCCCTAAATCCAAATGATCTTCTTTGAATTAGCTACTGGTTTTTTGAATTGAATTGAATTGAAGACTTTATTTATAGAGGGTGACCCAATTAGTTTTGATGACAAATCTTCCTTGGGGCCCTCTCAAATATGTCACATATTTATATACAAATATTAACAACATATGTTATACAAACATATTTAAGAAACATTTACAAAACCAACAGCAAGAACAATGCTAAGTTAACAAAAAACAATGAAATGAATATAATAACATGCAATACTAAAGTGAAGAAGAAAATAATTATTGAGAAATTCACATTCACACAAATACATAAATTTAAAAAATTCACAGAATATACTTAATCTTTTATTCAAGTTATAAATTTCTTTGTAAAATGGTTTTGACTACAACTTGATTGTATTTCTATTGGTATTTTGTTCCAAATCATAGGACCAGAGTAAGACATGGTTTCCTTGAAAAGTTCAATTCTTGGACGGGGTATTTGGAAATCAGTATTACTTACTGTACGAAGTGTTGTGTTGCTTGGTTTTCTGTATTCAAACATTTCCAAAATATAAGTGGGTAAAAGCTTTTGGTGTACTTTGTACATGAATTTAGCCTTCTGAATTAAAATTCTTTGATGAATGGATAAAGCATTAATTTTTTCTACAGCTGCTGGAAATGATGTGTACTCTGGACCTAGTATTATTTTAAATGCTCTTTTCTGTAATAAAAATAGTTTATCTAAACTGGTATAATTATGGGCATTTTTAAGCTTTGCACAATAAAACAACAATTTATTGCGTTAACACTATGGTTAGATTGAATTTTTGTTTATTTTAATAAAACAATAGGTGCTTTCTGACCATGCTAATGATTTTACAAACATAAATCAGATTGGTCAAATATAGAAAAATAGGTGATGCAGTCATTTAGCTTTACAGTACCTAGGTTCTAATGTGCATTCCAGTGTCGGTGTGGTTTGTCTCAAACAAGATCAGGGCCCAAGATCATAAAACTAAGATTTGAGATCAGTCTCAAATCTCAAGGATCTGATTGGCTGAAATGGCAACTGGTCACCATTTTAGCCAATCAGATACTTGAGATTTGAGACTGATCTCCAGATTTAGTTTTATGATCTTGGGCACAGTTGGTTAAATATAAGTTGTGGGCACTGTTGAGCCCTTATTTTGAATTAATTTATCCGCATATTTATATTATTGAGGAGATGATGAAAATATTAATATAACCAGCAAATACTAAAGTTCTGTAAATACTGTTAACATTTTCCTAAATAGTTCTTTTCAGGAAAGATTTTAAATAATTAGTGTGTCCTTTGTTGTGAGAGAGGAGAAATATAATCAGCCTTTACTCCTTTAGTAGCAAGAAAAACAAATCAAGTCTGTTAATTAATTCATTATTATTGCAAATATTAAACAACGCCTTTATGGATAATTAACACATTTCAGCAGAACTGTAATAATAAAACAAAAAATTCTGTTACAATTTTAATAGCAGTAATTTAACATTAGAGCAATGTAATTCATCTACAGTTTTTTAATAAAAACATAACTCTGCTCCTAATTTTGACTGCTGATGAGATTATATTGGTGGCTGAAAGAAATTAATATAGCTAATATCAGGAAGTCGGAAAACACACTTTCACACAGTTTCTACTAATCTGATGCTGTCATAAAAAAAATTAGCATCATATAAAAACGTTGGGTGTTCCCCTTAACAAATAGCCTCTACACACGATGGTGCCAAAAGTTGATTTACCCATAAATATTTTGGCAAAGAACATGACATAAAATTAGTCTAAATGACTGATATCATTGAATTTTATTATGGTACACCAGTTGTGTTTAATATTAATTGTACACGTTATGATATTTGATTGACTTGCATCAGTAAAAATTGACTTAAAGATCTTAGGCTGTATTTAAGTTCAAAGAATCTTACACATTTGAAGCCAGAGGGATAAATTCTGTTAATTTATGGGGTAGAATATAAACCACATACCTGCTAAGAAGAACTACAGAATATTTTATGAAATTGTTAATAGAACACTGCACATGCTACATGTTCAAGGGGAGAAATCTTTATTATCCCTTTCCTCCATATATATGCATTTTTACGCATGTGCGGCCAGTGTAGATTCAGATCAGCTGGCACATCCATGCCACCTGATCTGGATCTGCACTGGTCGCATTTTGGTCAGAATTAACCTAACATACCATCTACACTGGTTGCCCATGCAATAAAGGTGTGTGTATGGAGGTAAGGGTTAAATAAAACATCTGAAAGATACATTTTCTCCTAACCAGCTAGGCTCATCTCTGTTATTATGCCATTTTTCAATATTTTTAAGTTTAAGTATAATATGAAGTATGTGGCCACACTTTTTTTTATTTTTAGTCTTACGAGAATTTTTTCTTGAAAAAATGAGTACATTAGGTCGAAATAAAAATTTTAAAAAAAGATAAAGATGTGACTGTCAATTACAATCAAATTTCAAACCTCTTTTGTACAGGTTTGCTTTTATTTAGATTACCTCTTGCTACTGGCAAAACTATATATTACAGGTTAAAATTTATAAATCATAAGATTTATTTTAACATTTTTATGATGCAATTGTGTGATTAAAAAAAATTAACTTATTAACTTAAGATTTTAAGCACAAATTTGCATTAATATGTCCTTAATGACTTCAACTGGCATGGTGCAGTCTATCTCAGTCTTGTCTGCCGAAAATGCCCCATCATGGGATCCAGATATAGTTTTTAAAACGGGGATGTATCTACTTAAAGTTGAACTATTATGTTTTCATCATTTCTTGCTTTCAAGAATACCTTTTTTTGCCTCGGAATTGAGCCTAAAAATGTTGCTTCAAAAACGTGTACTGTGCCATTGGGGCAGCCATGATAAAAGTGACATTTACATGGATTGCTTTTTAAATAATTGACTTTCAATTGTGTAAAAGAAACCAGTCAGCACAATTTGGAAAGCTTCCGATTCCATTCGTTTGATTCGTACTCAGATTTTTTTTTCAATTTTTGAAAAAATACGGTTGGGATTTTTTGTAAGACATAAAATATAAAAGATCTGGCCTGGCCAGTATTATTAACTAACAAATTGCTGTAATTATCTCATTAATTTTACTGACTGGGAAGCAATTTATAGAACTTTTATGTAAAATACAAACAAACAAATAATTATGTAGCCATTATTTTGTTGTAACTTACAAAATTCATGAAATATTGATCAAACATCATAAATTAAATCTTAGAAAAACACTACAATAGGATGTTAAAAGTAGAATCTGATAAAGAAATCACTGTTGTTATAGTAAATTATCAAAGTAAAATATCAATTCTTTTTTTACAACTGATTAATCTTTGTTTGTTGTAAAATACACCTTGAAGATATTGTATCTGTTAAACATTTCCTTTATGTAAACCATTTGGTGTTGTGGTAATAATTTACCTACAAAAAAGTTTCCTATCAGCCTGTTAAGAGATAGGATGATAACATAATCTCAATTATAACAATAAAATATCCATATGGTGCAACATTTAAAACACACAAAACACTGCTAAACCTGCATGCTTGTTTAGTAGTGGAAATTTAATACTTGACTATAGTAGATCTGGTGATAAGATTTCAATGCTGGTCATGTTTAACATACAACAATAATGCTGTAACAGTTGCAGAGTCATGAAAAGTCCTACAAACATGAACTTCTATTTTTTTGTGTCACAGGTTGCATGTTTAAGCAATTTAATATTTACCCCTAAAAATCTGTAAGGTGTGATAATTAAATTTTGTCTATTTCTATGCCAGAAGACTAAATTTAATGCAGTCACTATTAGACCAGTAAGAGTGTATGCTTTATCCTGACTCTTATTAACTAACAATTACAGTAATATATTACTTTTTCTATCATACATATTTTTCTTATTCAGCAGGCCTACAATGCTTCATTATGATGTTGTTGTTTTTTTACTTTATTGTTTATTTTTAACAGAAACATTAGAACTAATGAAAAGTAACTCTGACAAAGTTTTATTTCTAGTCTTATATACTTATGATATATTAAAAATACTAAGACCACAGGACAAGTATGGGTACTTTCCAAGTTATAAGTAACATTAAGTTTCATGTTGAAGTCATTTGAAAGGTGTCTAAAAATGATATGTTCATACATATGATATAGATCAAGTATTGTGCCAATAGGACAAGTAACTTTCAAAGTTACAAGCCACATTTAAGTTTCAGGTTAAAGTCTTTTGAAAGAGGAATCGCTCATAGTCAATCAGGAGTTATTTATTATTCATGTTGTCTCTTTTTTTTTCTCATTCAGATGGTATATTCCAAGTATTAAGCCAATAGGACAACTACTTTCAAAGTTACAAGCAACATCCAGTTTCTGGTTATCGTTGGGGACTAACTTACACTGTCACTTTCACAGAGTACAAGTATACTACATTACACCTAATAATAATTTACCATCGGCTGGGTCTTCGCAAATCACTATCTTTGTTTCCTTGTTGGTTCCTAGCTTTCCTCCCATTGGTTGGGAAAGGACCAATGAAAACCTCTCTTCCTCTTCGAACAGAGAATCATCAATAATGGTGACAGAACATGTCTTATTGGCCTCTCCTTTGTCAAAATGGATGATATTGTTAAGATCTTCGGGTCTGGTGATGTAGTCTGAGTAAGAAAGAACTTGGTTTGGGGAAGTCCCTCTAGCTGTGTCTGAAACAAATACAACACAATGTTACACCATCTTGTGATGTAGTCAGAGTAGGAGAGAACTTGGTTTGGGGGAGTCCCTCTAGCTGTGTCTGAAACATATACAAAACAATGTTACACCATCTGGTCATGTAGAAACATATACAAAACAATGTTACACCATCTGGTGATGTAGTCAGAGTAGGAGAGAACTTGGTTTGGGGGAGTCCCTCTAGCTGTTTCTGAAACATATACAAAACAATGTTACACCATCTGGTCATGTAGTCAGAGTAGGAGAGAACTTGGTTTGGGGGAGTCCCTCTAGCTGTGTCTGAAACATATACAACACAATGTTACACCATCTGGTGATGTAGTTAAAGCAAGAAAGAACTTGGTTTCGGGGAGTCCCTCAAGCCATGTCTGATACATATACAACACAATGTTTCACCCTCTGGTGATGTAGTTGGAGTAGGAAAGGACTTACACAAACATATGAAACATATAACAGAACAAAATCTTTAGTTATAACTTTTCTTACTATGTTTGATGGGAAACCTAAGTTATTCCACCATTTGTGAATTGAGGACATTGCAGTAAAATTTCATCCCCCAGGTAAGGCAATAGAAAATTAATTCCTAGATTCTCATCCCCGCCCTCCCCTCGAAAATCAGTCCGCCCCAATGTTTTTTATTTTGAAAAAAAAAAAGCGTTCATCAAAATTAACATTACAAGTACGAATAGGTAGAGTACGCACACACAGTAAGAAACAAGTGCGAAATGACTATTCATAGTCGGATAGACGCTTATTTATCTTTGCAGTACACAAGCATCACTAGAAACAGTGAGAATGATTAATAAAAAATAAAACCCGCCCACCCGCCCCAATTTTTCCCAAAATTCAGATGAGAATCTAGGAATTGATTTTCTATTGCCTAATTTGAACTGTCTTAATCTAGAGTCAAATGTATGCAAAGATCAAAATGATACTGATATGGCTAACTTAAATCTCCTCCACAGATACACATTTACTGCATGGACGATATTGACGATATCCATGTCGTCTGATCAGGATCTAAACTATTTGCTTTTTTATTCATAAGATTTTTTCTGACCAAAATGCGACCAGTGCAGATCCTGATCAGACGGCACAGATGTGCTGGCTTATCTGGATCTACACTTGTCGCACATGCATAAAAATTTGTATATATGGAGGAAAGGGTTAATAAATAATTTGAGAACAGAATCATCTACCAGCATACAACTAAGTGTCTTTATACACCTAAGTGTCTTCAGTCAACAGAACAAGCAGCTTTTGTGACTATACTTGTGGGAAATAATCCAAATTATATCAAGCAAACATAGATTTAATGAATATAATAAATAGTTGATAAATCATGGTTTGAATTATTCCGTAGATAGTAGTATATAAATATTAAAACCATGTTTTCTTACAGAACAATTGATGATTTTCCACATTAAATTTTGCTAGTAGTCAATAGGGAATTCATCATGTGTTTTGATTTGTGTATTAAGTGTTGACAGAATGTACTTATAGCTCTTGCAAATATTGCAAAACAAAAGCCTTCCATGTATCAGATTGGAATTTCAGATAGATTGCCAGGTAAATGCAACAAACTGTAAATAACAGAATTATAAATAAGCAAAATGAATTAAACACCTGCATTCAGGAAAGTTTAAGGCTATAAACACTTGTTTTCATGATAAATCAAGGATGAATAAAAAACATAAAACTAAATCAGGAGACCAGTCTCATATCTCAAGCATCTGATTGGCTGAAATGGAGACTGGTCGCCATTTTGCCAATCAGATGCCTGAGATTTGAGACTGGTCTTCAATATCGGTTTTATGATCTTGGGCCTTGATTCATTTACATTAACTGAGATTTGTTAAAACAATTTGATATGAATGCGTATTATGCAAGCAGTGCTGCTAAATCAATTTCAATTTCCTTTGAAAGCATGTTGTTATTTTGAACACGCTATTTTGCGTAGGTGGTGAATGGTGAAATTGACAACAACTTTTCTTCTTCCTGATACTTAAAATTGTTTGCATTTTTCTCACTTTGTGGAACTATAAAAGATGTATCACATTCTGTAAATTGTGCCGATAACAAATCATTCTATTGCATTACAGCAGCAAAAAGCACATGTTATTTTTGTTGATCAATAGAAGACAATTCCTGTCTGACAAACCGACAGTAATTTATAAAAAATCATAGACTAGATGGGTGTTCAGTTGAACACTTGTGTCACCCTCTGGTACTATGTCGGAATAAAATGCACGTATAAAAAGGGGCATAATTCCATCATCACCTAAAGAACTTGCCATCATCATGAGCGTGTTGTCAAGAGCAATATAATTTGAGTGTTTGATGAAGAAATATTGATAAATGGCAAAGTTATAGCCAACATTAAGTTTTCATGTCAAAATCCAAGTACAAAAAGGGGCATAACTCATCAAATGTGACCTTGACCTAAGAATTTAGCATCATCATGTGTATGTTGTCATAAGCAATATAATTTGATAGTTTCATAATATTGAGAAATAGCAAAGTTATAGCCAACGTTAAGCTTTCATGTCAAAATCAAAGTACAAAAAGGGACATAACTCAATCAAATGTGACCTTAACCTTAAATATATGGCATCATCACGAGTGTTGTCATAAGCAATATAATTTAAAAGTTTCATAAAGAAATATTGAGAAATGCGAAAGTTATAGCCAATGGTAAGTTTTCGTGCCAAAATCCAAGTACAAAAATGTGCATAACTCCATCAAATGTCCCTTTGACCTAAAAAATTTGGCATCATCTTGACCATGTTGTCATATGCAGTATAATTTGAAAGTTTGGTGAAGAAATGTTAAGAATTTGCAAAGTTAAGTTTTCATGACAGAAAAGGGGCATCACTCCATCATATGTGACCTTGACCTTAAGAATTTGGCATCATCATAACTGTGTTGCCATAAGCAGTATAATTTGAAAGTTTGATGAAGAAATATTAAGAAATGGCAAAGTTATAACCAATGTTAAGTTTTTTGTGACGGACAGACCGATGGACGGACAGATGTACCTTGTTTGGTGTAGCATATAACCTCTAGTCGCTGAGACAGGTCTCCTGTCCTGTGTACTGGTACCTCTAAATGAGTGGCTTTCTCCTCAACATGGTAAATCACCTCAGGGAAGAACACAGTGGACTCTGAAGATAAAGAAAAAATGCTACAATATTGGAATTGTCTTCAAACTAATAATATCATGTTCTACACTGTTCACATTATCTAGGTTATTTCTGACTAAGAAGCCAAAAAGTTTGATCAAAATCAGGTCGCAAAGATGTGCCAGCTGATCAGGAGCTACACTGGTTGACCATGTGATAAAGGCATTACATAATCTATAAAGTAAAGGGTTCTGGTCTTACCTTCTGTCCTCTTGTTAAATGTTGAAACATTTACAAGTATCATAGATTTTCAAAGCTTAAATTTAGTAAGGAGCACTTCAAAAAATTTTAACAAGTAACAAAGCATTTGTTATACATTGTCCCCTAAGCTAAAATACATAATTCACACTTTACTCAATAAGCATTTTAATGCATCTGTGCCATCAGTGCCCAAGGTATTAAAGCTGAGATTGGAAACTAGTCTCACATCTCAAGCATCTGATTGGCTGAAATGGCGACTGGTCGCCATTTCAGCCAATCAGATGCTTGAGATTTGAGACTGGTTTCCATGCTCAGTTTTATAACCTTGGGCACTGATCTGGACCTTCACTGATCTCAACTTGGTCAGAAATAACCTCATGAATCTAAGAGTAAACAGTGTAAATTCTGATCAGACAGCATGGATGTGCCAGATGATCTGGATCTACACTGTGCAATAAAAAGTGTATCTATTGAGTAAAGGGCTAAGTTCCAAAGTAGAAAAAATTTGCTGAAAAATTATACAAACACACACCATCTTCTGGGTCCACAATGGTAACTAAGGCAACATCAGGTTGTTCTAGAATCGCAGACACTGTGTCGGTCAAACGTAACTCTAGAGTTTCCTCCTTCTCGTATATACTGTCATCTCGTATCGGCAGATGCCAGACCTTTTCTGTCTGACCTAAATAGAAAACAAACCACCTCTAAAATCATGCAGTAATTCAACATTTTGATGAAAAATTAGACTTTACAGGACTTTGACAAAATTATCAGGAAGTCTCTATGAAGGGACATGATCTTTACTGCATAAATATGACTTTCATTGCCTAGATCCTGATCAGCCAACACATCTGATCTGCATTTACATTGTTTGTGTTTTGATTGATTAGGCTATTTTTTACCAGGAAGCAAGCAGTGTTGATCTTGATCAGACAGCCTAGATTTGCCGGCTGATCTGGGATGTGCAATGGCCGACCATGTAATAAAAGGTGTATAAATATATGGAGTAAGGTTTAATTGCTGCTCAGATAACTGTCTTTTAACTGCTTAACTATCTATTGTAAAGTAGAAATTTCTAGTTTTAATTTCACCCTTAGTCCATTGTTTATATGGCTTATATCCAATGTGAGACCAGTGTAGATCCAGATCAGTCTGCACACCCCAGCTGTCTGATCTTAACTATCAGTTCACTTCTCCTTTTGGAAATAACCTAATGAATCTAAAGGGCAACAATGGAGACACTTATCAGACAGCACAAATTTGGAGGCTGATCCGGATCTACACTGGCTGAACAAGGGGACATAAGCAATTTTTAGAACGAAAAGTTTAAAAGTAAGTTCTAAGAATCTCAGTTGTTGAACCAGAAGGTGATTTAAGTCTACACTGGTTGCATATACTGGTTGCAAATTTGATTTAAACTGCGAGAAATGCATGTTAAATGGTTAATTATTTATTCTTGCTAAATTTCATACCCAAACTACAACACATAAGCACTCTTATCTGAAAGTGGAGTGAACTATTATTCCAGACAAAATCCCAAGAGGTCAGAAAGTCTAGCGAATCACTTACCAGGATTAAACTGGACTTGCTCAGCAAACTGTCTGGAGACATCTTTACCAATGGCAGCAGTTCTTTCTGTCACATTGATGGCTAAAAAGTGAGCATCAATGTTTTAAATCATAACAAGGGAATAAATTTTAAAAGTTTCCTCTGTTAACAAGTAATTTTTGTTTTTAACTTGATGTTGTTGGTATTTAGTTCACTGATGGTTGTAGTATGCTTAATGAACTTCAGTAACGTAAATTATTCCTTTGCCACTCAGAACCATAAAAAGATACATGGTTTAAAAAAATGTTTAGTTTAGTCTTGCTCCAGCAAAAATGACTCTGTTTTTGAACGAAGGACCATAACTCTAGTGAAAATGGTAGCAGGAAACAATCTTTTGATATACAATCATCTACACATCCTGCTTCATCATCTATGCTAGTTTGAAAGAAGTCCGCCTTTCTGAATTTAACAAAGGGCCATAAGTCTGGTAAAAATGGCCACAGGAAAAAATCTTTTCTTTACTATCATCTACACATCCTACTTGATAATCTGTGCAATTTGGAAAGAAATCCGCCTGAAAGTTAATGAGAAGTTGAAGCCACCAGATTTTATTACTGAAATTAACAAAGGGCCATAACTCTGGTAAAAATGACCGCAGGAAAAAAATTTTTCTTAAGATCATCAACACATCTTGCTTGATCGTCTGTGTAAGTTTGAAAGAAATCCGCCTGATAGTTAATGAGGTGTTGATGCCACAAGATTTTGGGGACGAAAGGGTGTAAAATAACGCTGGTAATTTGTTCACTCACTGACAAAAGAAGTTTCTACAAGATAGCCTCGTCTGTTCAGCACCACGTCTAACACTTCCTGTGTCTCACTCACTGTGACCCGGCTCTGTTTGAAGGAAATCCAGCACCAGTTCAGATGGAATGGCTGGTTTTCAAGTGTACTGCCTCCTGAAAAGAGAAATCATAATTTAAACTAAACTAGAATGTTGTGTTCCGCGGAACACATGTGTCGCCTGCATGGAAAAAGTTGAAATGTGGGCCTATGTTTAATCATATATAATAAAAATATTTTATTTAAGTTGATTTCAATACTACACCACTGAACACATGTGTCATCTAAATTGCATTTAAAAGGGGAATAACTGAAACCTGAGTTATCATCTTCAAAAATTGGTTTGTAAATGCAGATGAGTTATTCAAAGTATTAAGTGAATTGAACAAGTACTTTCCATTTTACAGGCAACATTAAGTTTCATGTTTAAGTTGAATTTGAAAGGGGCATAACTCAAAAAATATTGAAACTGGAGTTATCATTCTTGTCGTCACAGATGGCATTGTTCATGCTGATGATATATTCCAAGTATGAAGTGAATAGGACAAGTACTTTCAAAGTTACAGGCAACATTAAGTTTCAGGTTAAAGTTGCATTGAAAGGGGCATAACTCAAAAAATATTAAAACTGGAGTTATCATTTTTGTCGTCACAGATGGCATTGTTCATGCTGATGATATATTCCAAGTATGATTCATGTGAATAGGACAAGTACTTTCAAAGTTATAGGCAACATTAAGTTTCGGGTTAAAGTTGCATTTGAAAGGGGCATAACGCAAAAAATATTGAAACTGGAGTTATCATTCTTGTCGTCACAGATGGCATTATTCATGCTGATGATATATTCCAAGTATGAAGTGAATAGGACAAGTACTTTCAAAGTTATAGGCAACATTAAGTTTCAGGTTAAAGTTGCATTGGAAAGGGGCATAACTCAAAAGATAATGAAACTGGAGTTATCATTCTTGTCATCACAGATGGCATTGTTCATGTTGATGATATATTCCAAGTATGAAGTGAATAGTAAAAGTACTTTCACAGTTATAGGCAACATTAAGTCTCAAGTTAAAGTTGCATTGGAAAGGGGCATAACTCAAAAATATTGAAACTGGGGTTATCATTCTTGTCATCACAGATGGCATTGTTCATGCTGATGATATATTCCAAGTATTAAGTGAATAGGACAAGTACTTTCAAAGTTATAGGCCACATTAAGTTTCATGTTAAAGTTGCATTTGAAAGGGGCATAACTCATAAAATAGTGAAAGAGGAGTTATCGTTCTTGTTGTCATGGATTGCTGTGTTCATGCTGATGATATATTCCAAGTATGAAGCGAATAGGACAAGTACTTTCAAAGTTATAGGCCACATTAAGTTTCATGTTAAAGTTGCATTTGAAAGGGGCATAACTCATAAAATAGTGACAGAGGAGTTATCGTTCTTGTTGTCACGGATTGCTGTGTTCATGCTGATGATATATTCCAAGTATTAAGTGAATAGGACAAGTACTTTCAAAGTTATAGGCCACATTAAGTTTCATGTTAAAGTTGCATTTGAAAGGGGCATAACTCATAAAATAGTGAAAGAGGAGTTATCGTTCTTGTCGTCATGGATTGCTGTGTTCATGCTGATGATATATTCCAAGTATGAAGCGAATAGGACAAGTACTTTCAAAGTTATAGGCCACATTAAGTTTCATGTTAAAGTTGCATTTGAAAGGGGCATAACTCATAAAATAGTGACAGAGGAGTTATCGTTCTTGTTGTCACGGATTGCTGTGTTCATGCTGATGATATATTCCAAGTATGAAGGGAATAGGACAAGTACTTTCAAAGTTAAAGGCCACATTAAGTTTCATGTTAAAGTTGCATTTGAAAGGGGCATAACTCATAAAATAGTGAAAGAGGAGTTATCGTTCTTGTTGTCACGGATTGCTGTGTTCATGCTGATAATATATTCCAAGTATGAAGGGAATAGGACAAGTACTTTCAAAGTTAAAGGCCACATTAAGTTTCATGTTAAAGTTGCATTTGAAAGGGGCATAACTCATAAAATAGTGAAAGAGGAGTTATCGTTCTTGTTGTCACGGATTGCTGTGTTCATGCTGATGATATATTCCAAGTATAAAGTGAATAGGACAAGCACTTTCAAAGTTAAAGGCCACATTAAGTTTCATGTTAAAGTTGCATTTGAAAGGGGCATAACTCATAAAATAGTGAAGAAGAGTTATCGTTCTTGTTGTCACGGATCGCTGTGCTCATGCTGATGATATATTCCAAGTATGAAGTGAATAGGACAAGTACTTTCAAAGTTATAGGTCACATTAAGTTTCATGTTAAAGCTTGGGGACTACCGGACGACGCCCACGACGATGCCGATGACGCCGACGGACAATAGGATCCCTATGGGTCTACCTGCTACCCGCTTCCTTAACGCAAAATTTAAGTGAAAAAGGGGCATAACTTGAAAATATTTGTAGCAGAGTTATGGGTGTTGTTGGTAATGATGTAGAATTTGATGGTGAATATATATTGATACCATAAGAAGTTTTCAAGTTATGGACCAAAGTGCATTTTTTGTTTAACGGACGCCGACTCCGGGGCGAGTAGGATAGCTCCCCTATTCTTCAAATAGTCGAGCTAAAAATTGATGTCAAATTGAAAGAGAGAACCCTTCCCACAAAATGACTTTCATTATCAACTTCAAGCCAATTGTTCATTTTTCAGTCATTTTTGTACAGTATCACACTAACAGAAATGTGAACAAAAATCCCAGCAATTTCACCAATTGGACTTGAGCAACAAGAGGTGTTTCATGTGTTCAAGACTTTTAGCTTCTTCAGTATTAGTAAGCAGACTGCTTTGCATATCTATAATGAAAATAGCACCCAATACTCTTGTGGGTACTGTATATCATTGTACAGACAGATATTGCCTCAGAGCAGACACAACATTTCCCGGAAAATACCACCTCCAAGATATGACACAACAAGAATATCAATGCTATCAAAACTGACAAGACAAGGTTAAACTGCCTCTAATAATGATGGATACATTATTTCAAACTGTTTCTATATTCAGAGGTTGGCTTGATAAGTGCTTGCTATAATCTGTAAAATTGACACCTAAATATTAGTGTCTTAGAAAAGTGGCTCCAACCTGATCATTGTACTATGTTTAGGATTCCTGTCATGTATTCTGACATAAGATAATTATGATTCTAGTCTGTGTCTTTCACCCTAGTAACACTACCAATAAACGCTGATAAGTAGTTGTTAGTAAGAAGTTGGAGGAGATTCTTGGCGTTCTGTAAAGAGTTGTCTCAGTGTCTGGTGAGTTCAGATGTTCAAGCATTTTGTTCGGCTGGAGTTACATGCTGCTGAACTGAATAATGTTTCTGATCAAACAGGCCAGAAGAAGGTTACTTTTGTCTTGATTCATTGTTTGAGACGGAGCGATTGTTCTTAGACAAGATTTAGGCTGTGCCCAAGGTTATAAAACTGAGCATGGAAACCAGTCTCAAATCTCAAGCATCTGATTGGCTGAAATGGCGACCAGTCGCCATTTCAGCCAATCAGATGCTTGAGATTTGAGACTCAGGTTTCCAATCTCAGTTTTATAACCTTCAGCCCTGGTCTTCAGAAACTGCCAGCACCCACCAAGCAGTTACAAGTTTGTGAAACAGTTTGCAAAAGTAACACTATCAGTCACTAACTATTCTTAATTCTTCGTAAAAAATCGACAAACAACATGAACCACTTAGCAAGCAACCGGCAACTACTAGGTGACAACTTTATCACCAAGAAAAGACAGATTCTGTCAGGCAGCCCCATATTCAATCTCACTAAAGTCAGATCTAAAACAATACAAGCTTTGATGACGGCCCACAAATACTGTATTATTAGCTATAGTGGTATTCCCCCATAACTTTTTTTAGAAATATCAACATTGGAAGCATGATTCATAACGTTATCGACAAGAGTGGCAAATGAACTAAAGATGCCATTTCAGTGAAAATGAATGCAATACTAAATAAAATACACCTATCTTCAGTAAAATATGTCTTACGCGGGTTATTAACACTTTCCAGGGTTTAAAAAACTATGTGTATATGGATATAACATACAATATAAGGTTCGGAATGTTTCACTTACAGCCATCATCATGTACTTTTGTGATTTTGTAGGGGACAATCTGATTGGTTGGGGAAGCATGTTTTAGTGACTTGTCCTGGTCAGATCCTGATAGCATAGCCGTTTTTTAGGAGAATGATTTTAATTAGATTGCACCATACTTGTTCCCCTAGAGATCAATAGTAATCAGATAAAGATTGCCAGCCTCTAACAAAAGATTGCCTAGATACCAATCTGCAACCTTTGTGTTGCAGAAATTAGGCAATGGTATGCCTACATTCATTAAATTTGCTTAATAAGGTAATAATCACTGTCTAATCTATACTCAACAAAAAAAGAAACCTGACACTGTAACTTTGAATAAGTATGAGGTGCATATTCAAAATCTATATATTTTTGCACCATCCAAAAGAAAATAACCACTGAATCACTTGTTTCATGCACCAAAAATATCAAAATGCATAATTAAGTTCAAAACATGCACAATTTTTATTACATACCACAATTCAATTAGCTTTAAATCTGATTCCAGGAAAATACACCAAATATAAAGTGTCAGGTTTCTATTTTTGTTGAGTATATATTGTGACAGTGATAATTTTACCTCCTTGTTATAAAAATTATTAATGCCTGTTTATATTCATCAATTTTACAGTTTTATATGTTGTTTTTTTTCCCTGAATATTTTATCAGTATCTTTATAGCTGTTTTTTACTGGCGTGCTTATTTTAGAGTTGTCATTGCATCATGGTAATTCCAGAGGGACGTAAGTCTTTTTTTGGGCAATATTGAGTGTTTATAATTATATCCCTGTGGAACTATTCTGTATAGACAAAAATTTAGTCCCATGAAGATGACGAAGATTGATTTCTTCAATAACCTTTTTCTAAAAACTATGACAATGCTTCATACATGGTTGGTCTGGAATTACAACCACAATTCATGTTTGTGTTTAACCCTTTCCTTCATAGATACACCTAAATTGTATAATAGGCGAACAGTTTAGATCCAGATCAGCCGGCACATCCGCACCATCTGATCAGGATCTAAACTGTTCGCTTTTTGATTTGTTAGGTTATTTCTGACCAAAATGCAACCAGTGCAGATTCTGATCAGATGGCACAGATGTGTTGGCTGATCTGGATCTACACTGTTTGCCTACGCAATAAAGGTGTGTCTATGGAGGAAAGGGTTTAACTGCTGTAGCACATTCCCCTTCATAATGTATTCCAGAATTATTCAGTCATGCCTGAGATTCCTCTTTATAGCAGATATCTAATTATCTTGTGTAATTCTCATATAAATATTTGATTCCTAGACAAGTCCTGTCTAATTAAATAGATACTATCACATTAAAAGAATAACTAAACAATATGTTTGCCAAAACATATTTTTCTTTGTTACAAACAGATTTTGATACATACAAATTAACATCTGGGTTATCATACTTGTCAAAAAAACATAGAACTTTATCAGATTCGGTGAAGTGAATTCTGACAAATATACAGCAGCATACCAATGGCAGCAGATTACAAGAGAAAATAACACAATACATTAACCCTTTAGTATGTAATTACTGTTTTTACATGTGCTAGATCCAGATAAGCCAACACATCTATGTCATCTGATCAGGATCTGTACTGGTTGCAAATAAACTAATGAAGCAAAAAGCCAACAGTGTAGATCCTGATCAGATGGTTAGCTGATCTGGATCTACACTGTTTGTCCATTGGATAAAGGTAGTATCTATAGAGCAGAAGGTTAAACACGGTAAATCTGTGAGCTAATGCTCACTAATGATACCCCCGCTTTGAGAAACTGACTTTCAATAAGTAATTTGCATTTTTTATATGTATAAAGGGTGTCAAATTTGACCAAGTATTTATTTATATATGAAATATAAATATAGTATTACAAAATACTGGTATATAAAATCTTAAGCTGCTGCATGTTACAGTTGCATAGAAAACTGCGACGGAAATTGTGCATGTATGTCAACTATGTGTAAAAATCTAAGTATTCGGTAAACAGGAAGTAGATGAGCAAGGACCATAAAATCGCTTTACACCATATGGGACTATACGATAAAGCAATATGCAAAATATCACTTTGCTGCATGCTTAGAAAACTAAGATGGAAAATAAAGATACCTTTTGGTTGATGTAATTTACCTATATAGTGACAAAATATTAAAATATTCAGTAAAAAGGAAGTAGATGAGCAAGGAGCATAAAATCGCTTTACACCATATGGGACTATAGGGTAAAGCAATATGCAAATATATCAGGTTGCTGCATGTTATGGTTGCTGAGAAAACTGCAACCGAAATTTTGTTACAGACAGAAGAACGCACATACAGACGAACAGACGGGCAGACAAGGGTAAAACACATACGAACAGACAGACGGGCGGACAAGGGTAAAACAGTATACCCCCCTCTTCTTCGAAACGGGTATATAATAAACAGATTAAGATCGATCAAGATCTTAATATAAAAGCAACCTCACACGCTTACCCACTGCTTAATAAAATGTATCACAAATTATATAAGATTTCTTTTAATACAACAGCTGTGAAACATCTGATATGAATCAGAATTCCAAGTGTAGTGTTAATACAAACCCTCCAGCAGGTGGGAGGGGTAATGTTGTAGGAAAGTAGCCTCTGACTGTGTGCAGGTTTAAAGGTAAGTAGCAATCCATCCCAAGAGGATGAACAGTAGATAATTAACAGAATAAAGATCAAAGTGAACCTGTAAGACCAGTTGCCAAGGTTATAAAACTGAGATTAGAAACCACTCTCAAATCTCAAGCATCTGATTGGCTGAAATGGCGACTGGTCGCCATTTCAGGGAATCAGATGCTTGAGATTTGAGACTGGTTTCCATGCTCAGTTTTATAACCTTGGGCACAGTTGTGACATTTATATCTAATTAATGATTTAAAGTTGCCATGCATTTATTAAAACCATTTATTTTCTTTATTTGTTTTAGAACACATATAATAATGAATAAGAGAACTATTGTATGTCTTGAACATAAAATATCACATGAAAACATTCAAACAATTTAACTCATATTTATTATTGTCATTTCCAACACAACTGATGCCAATGAAACAATAATATCCTGATAAATCCCCAATCAAAATTGTCAATCAAAGAGTAGAAATAACTTTTACTACTTAAACCAACTTTTGCTCCTTATAAAGTCGGTATTAATTTAGTGGGAAATTTAGAACAAAAAATAGGGCAAACCTGAACTGGCAGTAAATGGTGGTCAGAATTGTGGGGTGGTCTTCCAGTTTCAATAACCAAACATAGGGTGATTAGTATTTATATTTTCATATTTTCACTTAAATATTATTTTTCATTTAAATAAGTCTTATGCTAGCATATATTGGACCTTTAAAAGAAAAAAAAAATTTGTGTTACAATTTTTTCAATCAAGAGTTTTCTAAGAAACCTCCTAAAAATTAAATGAGATATTACTGCATGTGAGGTTCTGTGATAAATCACACTGGTTTTGTTTTTCTGTCTGTTTTGTCATGTTTGATGAAATTCGTTCCCTACTCAATTAACCTGGCATACATCACACAATGTGATACAAAATATTCAAAAGTGAAACCATCAAAGGAAACATAAATAAATGTAAACATTAAAAGATTCTCTATCAGTATGGTTGTTTAGATCTTATAAATACAGATGTTTCAAACATAACTGGCACATAAGGAAGTGAGTTGCAAATGTACTATAAACCTTCTGCTTATCATACCACAGTGAAAATTATCTTTTTAAAATCTGAAACCAAACTGCCTGTGACAAACTATAAAAGAAATATTGTGAGAAAATAACACAATGCAATTCAGCTATAATGACAGACAGGGATTCTAAAATTTCCAAATCCCAATCGGACATTTGCCGCCGAAATTCCCGCCATTACGACCGACCCCCACCCACCACAGCCAAAATTATCCCCCCTCCCCCACCCTCCCAATATCATCCGCAATCACACCGACACCGATCAATTGTTCGATCTTAATTAAATAATTTTCTACGTCCCACACAAAATAACATTTTTACCGTCATCAATTAAAGTCTGAATAAATCGGTAATCTAAAAACGAAACCGAAAGTAAAAAGTTACATATGCACCGTTTACGTCACTCGTAAGGAAAATGCGTTGTGCTGTGCAAGTCACTACGGGAATTAACAAAGTAGTCAACTTTTTTGTGAAAGGCAAAATTTTTAGTAAAATCTGCATTATATACGTTTCTTAAAATTTGAGTAACAGCAATTTTAAACGTCCTTTTTATTTTATTCCGTCGTCGGTCAATTAGAATTACGCACATCGAACAAATTCATCTGTCTTTAATTGCAAACTGTTATATTGTTTTCGTAAATTATGACAATCACAAATACTGAGTCTTTTAATGCGGTCATCAATGATATAGTTCGTTAATTACCCGCCTTTGACTAGCCGCAGTTCAATTGCAAATTAAATGAACTCGTCCGTCGTTAAAATGAGACCGACCATTTCCCGTTTCATCTATGCCGCAGGCTATTCTAGCGGCGTGTAGTGACTGTAGTCATGGTAGCAGAGTTGTGCAATCGGTAATTGACAGGTTTATAGCGGATTAAGCGTGAAAAAATGTACATGTAGGTAATTTCCTTAACAAGTTATGGGCCACTAAGGGAAAACTTATACTGACTTTGAAATTTTCATGACCGATTTTTCTTACCAATTTTGAAATTTCAATCGGACATTTTTACCGAAAATCGGTCAATGACCGATCTGCCGACGATTTTAGAATCCCTGATGACAGAAAATTTTATTAGTTCCAAAATGGGAAACAGTGCTGAACTGGCCCAAAATACACTCATCTGCGAGAGGCAACTGCTGATTTAATCCAGTTTTGACAATTTATAACCTTTAACTACACATGTACAAGTTTTATCGGATGTGCAACCAGTAATGTAGATCCAGAACAACTGGCACATCTTTGGTGTCTTAGCAGGATTACCACTGTTAACTTCTTTATTCATAGGTTATTTCTCACGAAGAAGTGAACAGTGTGTAGATCGTGATAAAAACTCAACAACTGAAGTCCGTGGTTCTAGATAGACTAGAGCAATCTTGCTGGTTATAAAAGTCAAATTATTGCTTTCCTCCATTGACACACCTTTATTGCGTGGGCAAAGAGTGTAGATCCAGATCAGCCAGCACATCCGTGCCGTCTGATCAGGATCTGCACTGTTCACTATTTGATTTATTAGGTTATTTCTGACCAAAGAGCGACCAGTGCAGATCTTCACTGGTCGCACATGCCTAAAAATGTGTATTTATGGAGGAAAGGGTTATATTAGCATTCTGACCAGTTTGGTGAAGACTGCTAATTTAGTAAAAAATGTGCAATTGAAGGGGCATAACTCCAATTAACTCTCATATGCCCACAAAAGTTCTGACCAATTGGTGAAATACGGATATTTAAAAAACAGACATTTTTTAAGCTCGCAAAAAATGTCCCTATTCCGTCACTTGTAATTATCAGTAAAACATTTTGTTGTCACCACTTTGCTATTTAAAGGTCTTAATACTGGAACTGGTAACTGGAGAACCAATGTTATCCACATGTTAACCCTTTCCTCCATATATATGTCTTTAGGGCATGGGCGAACAGTGTAGATCCAGATCAGCCAGCACATTCTAAGCCGTCTGATCAGGATCTGCACTGTTCACAATTTGATTTATTAAGTTATTTCTTATCAAAAGGTGAACAGTGCAGATCCTGATCAGATGGCTCAGATGTGCCAGTTGATCTGAAACTACAATAGTTGCAGTGACATGCGTAAACAGATGTATATATGAAGTAAAGCTTTAAACATCATTCCTTCAAGTCAAATAAATATAACAAAACAGTTACTGAAAAATTGATTCTTGCTTTCCAAAGTCATAAAATGACACTCCTCCACAAATGCAAAAAAAGAAGTCTGCAGGCTGATTTTGATTAAAATATCAATCAGACTGACAAATTTTCACTGCAGGAAGTATAACATGAAAACCACAAATTATTGGCAAAAGCTGCAAATTAGGTAACAAAAATGCATTAAAATCTTCTTGATTGATAGCAAGTGACTGTTGCTTTGTTTAGAAAGGGTGCTTTAAATGGAACTAATATAATAAGCATGTTTCAGACTTTCTTTTTTAAATTCATTAATGAATCCAGAATCAATGACATAAATTGCAACTGCTGTGCTGTTATGTTTTCTAATGCTTTCATAAAATGTTGGTATCAATTTCATTTGCAAAAATAGAAATATTGTTTTACTCATTGTGAAATTTACCAACTTTGGAGAGCTTTGACCCTTAGTTTGTTGACGAATTTGATTTTTGGCTTTGAATTTTAATCCTGTTTACCCATAATGCCTTTAATGATGAATATTATAAATGAAGATAATGTAACCATGGTGATGATCTCAGTAAAATAATTAAATTGAAATTTTCAGTACTGACTAATGTTACAGTTTTTAAGAATCGAGTTTCAAGTAGAAAGCTTCGAGTTTCAAGTAGACAATATCGAGTTTCAAGTTTAGATTTTCAAGTTTCGAGTTGGAATTTTTGAGTTTAAATGTTTGAGTTTCAAGTAGTAAAGATCGAGTCTTGAGTTGAAATCTTTGTTTTTTGAGTTGAAAAGTTCGTTTTTTGAGTTGAAATCTTCGAGTCTCAAGTTCAAATCTTTGAGTCTCGAGTTGAAAAATTAGAGTCTCGAGTTGAAAAATTCGAGTCTCGGGTTGAAAACTTCGAGTCTCGAGTTGAAAAATTCGAGTCTCGGGTTGAAAACTTCGAGTCTCGAGTTGAAAATTCGAGTCTCAAGTTGAAAACTTTGAGTTGAAAACTTTGAGTTGAAAACTTCGAGTCTCGAGTTGGCAATTTTCATGTTTCCTGCTGACGCTATATTATCTGATAACAAAATCAACTATTCACAACAAAATATGTGATGTGTGAATCCTATCAGAAAATCAGTTAAGAATATTCACCATTTCAAAGAGGGTTGGGGTTAATCCTTACCTAAACCCTAACCCGTTAAACTCGTTAAAACAAAAATGATCTATAAAGTGATTTTTAACAATTTTTTTTTCTAACTCTTGAACCAAACAAATTTAAAACAAATTTTTGTTTATTCTGTTACAAATAGTGGTCACGTCATCAAGCTATTTTAGACAATGTTTATGTGACAGGTGTTGAGTTTAAGTGTTAGATAACCAAAATAAAATAAGGTTTAAAATATTTAAACAAATTTATCAAAGTATTATTTGGAGTATACTCAGTCCAAGAGCTCTACTGAGGTCACTGATTTGTCTTTGTAATAATGCAAGAGCCTGTATGCTTCACAAATCGGCCGCCCAAATTTATGAAAATATTTTGGTATTAAAATCATATATGAAGCAAATGGCATCGTGACGTATACTAGTGGACAAACAGAAACTTATCAAATTCCATGAAAGAAAACACCATGTAATCAACTCCATATCGAGAAAAAAATCATTTTAACTAAAAATTTGTGATTCAATATGTGAATTGTCATTCGTGGATCGGATTGGATCGCCACTACTGTAAGTCAGTTGATGTTTTGCTTTATGAAATGGATGAATATTGTGTATGGTGAACTCCACCAATAGTAGCGAAAATGTGTCAGTATTAGCATTTTTAAATCCTGAAATAAACTGGTAAACAATGAAAGAATATTACAATGACAAGATGTCAATTTCCAATGCAATCTGTGTGACATATAATTTCTACATAAAACTGCATGAATGAAGAACACTAATGCTAATGCTAATTAGCAAAAAGTTTGATTAAGCACTGACGATGGTATACAAGTGACCAGTGTCTTCAGGCGATGCCACAAGATCCACCTTTCTTTTAAGGGCTTACCACACTCCTCCCCAGCTCGTTCATCGATAAAAAGAAATTTATCAAAATCTCAATAATGGCAAAATGTTGTTCTATGAAACTTTGCACAAATGAATGTTACTAATGTATCTTTATTTTGCATACACTAAGACACGTTAGAAAAGTAAAGAAAAAAAGTTAGACCTAAAAATGACTTCAAATTCTATTTACGTAAATTCACAAAAACTAAGCAATACAAAACTTTCAACAACTAAAAGAGAAATCAATAATTGTCATCCGTTTACGCGACCAGGAAGCGACCAGGAAATTGAAGGTCAAACCCACTTTTACTAATATTTCATTAAGTGTACATATGTATTTCACGAGGACACAAGAGAGTGTTGTCAGTATTATATTACTTATGTGGACATTTATGGTCTGGTCTCCTTCATTCGTGCAGTCTCCTTCATCCGTTTATTTGTTTATTTCACGCGGTTACTTAGGAACACACTGAAAAGAATGATCGTCGGTGTCAGAGTTCCATCCGGTTACTAGTCAGTTACACACAGGCACAATTCTAGCGCTCCAAAATGCGAAAAAAACAGGTAAACATCACTTTCATACAGTATTTTTCTAACTTTTCAAAATTTTCAGAGTCCAAATATAAGAAATAGATTATTGTTTTATCAGAAATTGAGTAAAATTTTATTAGAAACAACTTTTTCGGCAACGGCCGGTATCCAAGATGGCGTCCACTAGATTCACACGCTAAAATTCTTTTCGTTTTTTTTTTAATCGAGTGTAAGTTAATTGAATCTTAATTGAAAGTTCACACCACTGTTAAACTATCCCATTAGGATCAATTACCTTGCCATTGCAGGAACATCCTCAAAAAAAGACCAAGAAACGATACAAATATAACATAAGAAATCTTGAATCAGCGTTTAAGTCTGTACAAGAAGGTCATTTAAATGTGAGGAGAGCTGCATTGCTACATGGTGTACCTATTCAGACACTTTGTGACAGAGTTAATGGAAAGGTGAAACTTGGTGCTGTATTAAGTAAGGAGACATTGTTCACACATGAAGAAGAGGAGTTCTTAGTGCAACATATAGAAAAGCTATGTAGTTTGGGTTATGACAGGTCTGAGCAAATCTCGGGTGAATATTTTGGCTGCAGAATTGGCTCAAAAACTTGGCAGGAGAAGCAATCAGTCTAAATTAAGTAATCGTTGGTATTATGCTTTTCTGAAATGCTGGGATTCAAGACTTAAGGTGGTGAAGCCAAGATCTCTGACTTCCTATAGAGCTGCTGCTCTTACCCAGACCACAATGGACGACTATTTTTCCAGACTTGAATTAACTATGCTGAAATATAATTTATTGGAAAAGCCACATTTGATTTATAACCTGGACGAGACAGGACTGAAACCAGAACACAGACCATCCAGTATCGTGGCACCAAAGTCATCCAGAAATGTTCAGTCGGTAACTTCACCCAATTCAACAACTGTAACATTGATAAGCTGTATTAGTGCATCGGGAAATGTCATCCCTCCATTCTATGTGTTCAAAGGCAAAAGATATAATACAGAGTTATTGCATGGTGCATTACCAGGCTCCGGAATGTCTATGTCAGATAGTGGTTGGTCAAACAGCACAATCTTCATGAAATATTTGAAGGACCACTTCCTGAAATATGTTGTCACAAGACAGGACCCTATAGAGCACATCTTACTATTGTTTGATGGTCATGCATCGCACTGCACATGGGACATTATGGAATGGGCAAAGAACAACAACATAATACTATTTGTCCTTCCTCCACACACAAGTCACGCTCTTCAGCCACTTGATGTGGGCTGCTTTCGGCCATTTAAGAGCGTTTACTACAACGAATGTAACTTATACATGGCAAGGACCAGAGGCCAGGTTATCACAAAATACAATATTGCTGAGCTGTCCAGTAAGGCGTACTTAAAGACAATGACTCCAGTAAACATTACATCAGGTTTCAGAAAAGCAGGAGTATGTCCACTGGACAAATCTAAGGTAAGTAACAATTATAATTATATATTGAATGAGTTATTAATAATGTTTATTATGTTTAGCAGAATACCATTAATAATAACTATTAAACTTCATACTTTAATTAATCTAGTTAAAAATAAAACAAAATATTCAGAGCTAACAGAAAACATAATTATTAGTAGAATATTTATATTGCTAAATATATGTACAGGTGCCTCTGGAGATGAAACTTCCTTCTGAGTCTTTCTCTAAGAAGACACCGGAACCCACAGAAACTATGGAGTCCCTGCTGAAACACAAATTCAATGAATCTGCTCTGAAGTTACAACATCCAGGCAAAAACAACAATAACAACTGCGCTGTCAGCGAGCAATGTGATCCAAGTACTGTTGAAAATTTGTCGTCAGATAAGACTAACAACAATTGTGACTCTGTAGTAACCAAAACCAGGCATCCAGATTTTGGGGGGAAAGCAATAACAGAAAGTGACTTTATGATGCAAATGCACATATATGAAATCAAAAGTAATAAAACTTGCAAACAGCCCCAAATATATAGGTCTCCGAAGCCTGGCCCTAGCAACTGCAAACCCTTTAAGGCTGCCAGAGTATTGAAATTTGATGATGGTGATGAATTGGATGATAGTGATGATTTGGATGATAGTGATGATTTGGGTGATAGTGATGATTTGGATGATGTCTCTGAGAGTGATCTTTGTTGTGTGTGTAAAAAAATGTCTCCCCCTGGAATAAAAGAATGTCCTGATTTGGTCATAGTTAAGTGGGCCCAGTGCGACAAATGTTCACACTGGACCCATCTTTGGTTCTGTAGTAAGGTCCGTGTAGTAAGGCGTCTGTCAGACTTTGTAGGTCCACATTGTGAATAGTATGTTGTTCATAATTACTTATGTTTATCAAATTTGTTTGAAAATATACAGTTCATATGTTCTTAAGTTGTATAATCTGAAACTAGTCTATGCAGTCTCATGGTGTCTAGCAGTGTGATAAACAACTTATTTGACCAGAACATTGTTCTATACAATAAATGATGCTATTTGATTGAAATATTTGTTTACCTCATCATTTTGAAAATCCCGCTATTTACAATATACTATATTTAACGCAAAAATACTATATATATCAACCAATCACAGTAAACAAGTTTTAATTTTCATCCAATCACAATTCAAGAATGAAGGAGACATAGCGTAGTGCAAATGCACTTGACCCCTGGTGACATTAGCTACAAATACAAGAGCCGTCAGAGACGGGTTATGCTCCCCAACGCCGCTTTGTCACAAATACTTTTTTGTTAGAACAGGAAGAATTTGTAAGAAAGATATTGTATTTGAAAGTTTCCTTTACGATTCAAACAGAAAGCATTTTACAATATTGTACAAAAATAAGACAAAAAAAAATGAGAAATTTCAAAGGGCACTAACTCAAAAATGAATAAAGCAAGAGTTATGGTTCTTGTGCATTGCACTGCTCCGCATTGAGATCATTCTACTTATGAAGTTTCAAGTTCAGAAACTTTTATACTTTGTGAGATATGCACCAGATAAAACTAAGTAAGAGAAATTTCAAAGGGAAATAAATAAAAAATCAATAAAGCAAGATTTATGGTTCTTGTGCACTGCACTGCTCCTCATTGAGATCTATCTACTTAAGTTTCAACTTCCTAACTCTTATACTTTGTGAGATATGCCCCGGACAAAAAGTAAGTATGGTAAATTTCAAAGGGCATTAACTCTATAATGAATAAAGCAAGAGTTATGGTTCTTGTGTGCTGCACTGCTCCTCAACGAATTCATTCTACTTATGAAGTTTCAAGTTCATAACTCTTATACTTTGTGTGATATGCCCTGGACAAAAAATAAGTAAGAGAAATTTCAAAGGGCAATAAATCAAAAATCAATAAAAGCAAGAGTTATGGTTCTTATGCACTGCACTGCTCATCATTGAGATCTATCTACTTATGAAGTTTCAACTTCATAACTCTTATACTTTGTGAGATATGCCCCGGACAAAAAGGAAGTATGAAAAATTTCAAAGGGCAATAACTCAAAAATGAATAAAGCAAGAGTTATGGTTCTTGTGCACTGCACTGCTCCTCCCTGAGATCTATCTAGTTATGAAGGTTCAACTTCATAACTCTTATACTTTGTGAGATATGCCCCAGACAAAAAGTAAGTATGAGAAATTTGAAAGGGCAATAACTCAAAAATGAATAAAGCAAGAGTTATGGTTCTTATGCACTGCACTGCTCCTCATTGAGATCTATCTACTTATGAAGTTTCAACTTCATAACTCTTATACTTTGTGAAATATGCCCCGGACAAAAAGTAAGAATGAGAAATTTCAAAGGGCAATAACTCAAAAATGAATAAAGCAAGAGTTATGGTTCTTGTGCACTGCACTGCTCCTCATTGAGATCTATCTACTTATGAAGTTTCAACTTCATAACTCTTATACTTTGTGAGATATGCCCCGGACAAAAAGTAAGTATGAGAAATTTCAAAGGGCAATAACTCAAAAATGAATAAAGCAAGAGTTATGGTTCTTGTGCACTGCACTGCACTGCTCCTCATTGAGATCTATCTACTTATGAAGTTTCAACTTCATAACTCTTAGACTTTGGGAGATATGCCCCGGACAAAAAGTAAGTATGAGAAATTTCAAAGGGCAATAACTCAAAAATGAATAAAGCAAGAGTTATAGTTCTTGTGCACTGCACTGCTCCTCAACGAGATCTAACTACCTATGAAGTTTAGTCTTGATACCTCTCATAGTTTTTGTGTAATTGTCCGGACAATATTATGACGGACGGACGGACGGACGAACGAACGGACAAACGGGACGGACGGACGGACAAAGCGACAACTATATGCTCCCCCGAATTTCGGGGGGAGCATAAAAAAGGTAAACGCATAGAAATTTTAAAACTATTTTGTTTTTATTATTCGAGAACACATTCTTGTAGAATATGCATAGTTCAATTTAAAATGTTATAGAAGATTAGTTGTTACTATCGGCTTTAAAACACGCGTGATGCACGAATGAACGCACACAAAGCATAAAATGATATTTTGTGTTGTTTAGTTTTTGTGAATTTATGTAAATAGAAGTTTAGGGAAGTTTTAGAGCTCAGTATTTTTCTTTACTGTTCTAACGTGTCTTACCATTATGCAAAATAAAGATACATTAGTAACACTCATTTGTGCAAAGTTTCATTGAACGTCATTTTCACGTTATTGAACTTTCATATTTTCTTTATATCGATGAACATGCTGAGGAGATGTGTGGTAAGCCCTTAAGCCGAGCCATCCTTACTGGCTCCACTATACGGCCGTTTTTTTATTTGCTTAATTCTCCTTGTGTCAATATTATGTAACATGTATATTCTATATTAAATTTTGTGTTAAATATACTCTTCAGAAATGGAGGAAATAATGTTGATAGTGATAGTAATACCACCTGCTTGCATATTCAGACTACAATTTTTTTTTACTGGAAACTCGAAGATTCCAACTTGAAACTCGAAGATTTCAACTTGAAACTTGGTATTTTCAACTCGAAACTCGAAGATTTCAACTCAAAACTTGATATTTACCACTCGAAACTCGAAGTTTTCTACTGGAAAATAGAAGACCCATACTCAAACCTCGATAGTTTCAACTTGAAACTCAAAGATTTAAACTCTAAACTCAATATTTACCACTCGAAACTCTAAGTTTTCTACTTGAAACTCGAAACTTGAAAAAAAGAATCCCTAATTTTTTTACTGTCTCTTTAAAACAATGGTAGAATGGCCTGATAAAAAAAACTAGATAAAATAATTTTAAAGTTTATGCTGTCTTTTCATTTTTATCTCTTTGGTAGAAGAATTTTACTAGTAGAATATTTCCAATAGCTCTTCTTCATTGTTAGATTAACAAGAGCTGTCACTGGAATTGACATATGCCCCCGAAATGCAGCTTAAAATCGAATAGGTATACATATGTAATAAATAAACATATGTAATGAAAAATATGCCTGTGGAAGATTTGTTTGTTTGTTTCGGGTTTAACGCCTGGTTTCAACAGCTTTCTAGGTTATATCCCGGCGGTCAGTCCACCTAACCGGTGTTCCTGGGTTTCCAACCAGTACTAACCAATTTCTCCGCAAGCGACTGACTGCTTCCTCACTTGAATCAGAGGTGAGGGACAAATGACTCTCAGACGCAATGTCCGAGTTCAATTGTTACGGAGAAATTTTTTCCCGCCTCGGCTGGGGATCGAACTCACGATCCCTGGATTGACAGTCTGATGCTCTACCAACTGAGCTAGCCGGGCGGGGCGCTTGTGGAAGACAAAGCATACTGCATGCATATAATGTGAAAGATGAAAGGATCATAATTATGTTTCAAGTTTGTAGTAAATATATAGTTAAATAAAGTTAAATATTAATATGAACTAGAGGGCCATGATGGCCCTTTATCACTCACCTGAGTGCAACAAAGTTGTATTGTACTAGACCCAACGTCTCGATATGGTTAACATTTACATCAAGTTATTTTAAAATCCAATAAGAAACAACAAATCTACAGCTTGGAAAAGAAAATGCTATTTTTCGTAACAGTGACCTTGACCTTTGACCTACCGGCATGGGTATTGTAAGCAACACATCCCTTTGTCATGGTGAATATTTTTGTTAAGTTATTTTGAAATCACTTCATTCATAAGGAATTAACAGGTAAGACAAGAAAATGTTATTTTTTAGTAACAGTGACCTTGACCTTGGACCAACAGGCATGGGTATTGTACGCGAATGTACACCTTGTCATGGTAAACATTTGAGCCAAGTTATTTTAAAATCCAATGAGAAATAACAAATTTACAGCATGGACAAGATTGTTCTATTTATAGTAACAGTGACCTAGTTTTTGACCCCAGGTGACCCATATTCAAACTCGTCCAATTAATAACTGGGACATATGTCCTGACCAAGTTTCTTTACAATCTGAGAGTAAAATTGTGACCACTATAGTGTAAACAAGAAAATTCTATTTTAAGTAAGAGTGACCTAGTTTTTGGACCCAGATGACCCATACTCGAACTTGTCTGAGAAATCATTAGGACAAACATCCTGACGAAGTTTCATGACAATTGGAGCAAAAATGTGACCTCTAGAGTGTTAACAAGAAAATTCTATTTTAAGTAACAGTGACCTAGTTTTTGGACCCAGATGACACTTATTCAAACTCATCCGAGAAATCATTGGGACAAACATCCTGACCAAGTGTCATGACAATCAGAACAAAAATGTGACCTCTAGAGTGTTAACAAGAAATTTCTATTTTTAGTTACAGTGACCTAGTTTTTGGACCCAGATGATCCATATTCAAACTCGTCCTAGAAATCATTGGGACAAACATCCTGACCAAGATTCATGATAATTGGAACAAAAATATGACTGCTAGAGTGTTAACAAGAAAAATCTATTTATAGTAACAGTGACCTAGTTTTTGGACCAAGGTGACCCATATTCAAACTCGACCTAGAAATAAATGGGACAAATATCCTGACCAAGTTTCATAATAATTGGAGCAAAAATGTGACTGCTAGAGAGTTAACAAGAAAGTTCTATTTATAGTAACAGTGACCTAGTTTTTGGGATCAGGTGACCAATATTCAAACTCGGCCTAGAAATAAATGGGACAAATATTCTGACCAAGTTTCATGATAATTGGAGCAAAAATGTGACCACTAGAGTTTTAACAAGAAAATTCTATTTACAGTAACAGTGACCTAGTTTTTGGACCAGGATGACCCTCATTTGAACTCATCCGAGAATTCGTTGGGACAAACATCCTAACCAAGTTTCATGACAATCGGAGCAAAAATGTGACCGCTAGAGTGATAACAAGAAAATTCTATTTTTAGTAACAGTGACCTAGTTTTTGGACCCTGATGACCCATATTGAAACTCATCCGAGAAATCATTGGGACAAACATCCTGACCAAATTTCATGACAATCGGACAAAAAATGTAACCTCTATTGCGTTAACAAAATTTACCTTAGGGTTAGGGTTTAGGGTTAGGTAAAAAGGCCCATAACTCAGCCAAAAATAATCGGATCAGAAATTCCTTTGGACATGCATAACAAGTCTTGGTGACAAACACTTTTATGAAGTTTCAATGAAATCCCTCAAGTGGTTTCAGTTTATGTTAGGGTTAGGGTTAGGGTTTAGGGTTAGGGTTTAGGGTTAGGGTTAGGTAAAAAGGTCCATAACTCGGCCAAAAATAATCCGATCAGAAATTCCTTCGGATATGCACATCTATGCTTGGTGACAAACACTCCTGTGAAGTTTCAATGAAATCCCTCAAGCGGTTTGGGAGAAGAAGCGAGGACAAGATTTTGCTTCAAAGGGCCATAACTCAGCCAAAAATAATCCGAGCAGAAATTCCTGACGAAATGCACAACTAGGCTTGGTGACAAACATTCCTGTGAAGTTTCAAAGAAATCTCTCAAGCGGTTTCAGAGGAGAAGCGAGGACAAGATTATTTCGGACGGACGGACGGACGGACGGAAGGACGGACGGACGGACAGACGGTCCGATTACTATATGCCTCCCTTCGGGGGCATAAAAATTTGTTTTTCTACTGCCTTTAAATTATTGTTAGTCAACAAAATATTATGTTTTTCTACCTCTTTTTGTATTATTTTCACCTATTGCTAGGTATTGCTTTTTCCTATTTTGGCAAAATATTAATTTTGTCTTAAAAATTTTAATGTTACTTTTATTTGCTGATTTACTAAGACTTCTTTTGCCTCAAAGTAATAATAAACCAAGGAAATACAACTGTAACTGGAAAACTGTTCACACAAAACAGTTCCTGCATCAAGCAACACTTAGTTATATATTAACATAAACATGAATAGAATTAAACACAAACATTGATGTAAACTTTAGTAAATCTGAGACCCAGATAAGCTACACCACCCTGAGAATCTTTCCTTCAAATAAACTTTATTTAATGAACATTTTCATCAAGTCTGTAATGCTGTCTAACACTTAAAGAGCAGTATAAACAAAACTTTTGGGAGATATTTCAACAGAACTGCAGCTAAGCTTCATTTGCTGGGAATAAAAAATGAATAATTACTATAATAAGTGTATTACTTAGAAACATTAAAGACCTGGGCTGAAGGTTATAAAACTGAGATTAGAAACCAGTCTCAAATCTCAAGCATCTGATTCAGTCTCAAATCTCAAGCATCTGATTTGCTGAAATGGCGACCAGTCGCCATTTCAGCCAATCAGATGCTTGAGATTTAAGACTTTAACAATTATCTTTTAAAGAGACTGTCAGACAACTAATGGGAAACACTTCAGACTCAGGTGACCCTTACTTATGGGGCCATATATCATCAACATATCCAGGTGATAAGGGGATTTTGAATTACAGGGATTATTGAAAGTGGCATGCTGAAACATAAAAACATATCTTGTCTTTGAGCATGATCCAAGGGGGAACATATGAAACATGTGTCTAACTGGCTGTATTTTATGATGTAATGCAGACCAATTTTAGACCTATCAGGATTTGCTTTGAAATCCCCTCTCTCATTATGTAGATTGTTAATTTTCAGCCAGATGTTTCCCAAATTACATTATTCATACATAATTATGTAAAACAACAACAATCTTAGATCAAACACGCTCAAATTCTAAATTATATATTAAGCTCTCTTTTTCCCAGTTTGCACTTCAAGCGAGTCTACTACTGCCAAGCAAGGCATATAATTCAGGGTTGTACAAACTCAATCTGGGTGGCCAAATACTTGAACAAGACAAAAAGATGCCACAAAACCAGGATTTCTTCTTAAATTTTAAATGAAAAGGGGGCATCACTATGACAAAGCCAAAATAAAAAAAAGGTTATAAAACTTTTTCTGATACATGTAATTGCTTTTATGATGTCTGACAACAATGTTAAGTTTCAAAGCTCTACCTTGAATGGTTACTGAGAAAAAGTGAATTTAAACAAAAAACTTAATGAAATGTTGTCTTAAATTGTGTTTGTGTAAAACAGAAAAAAATGTGAGAAGTTTTCAGCCATAATTATTTTGATAAAGGCCATAGGTCAAAAAGTCAATAAAATAGTGAACTTACTAGGTGTTCATTAATGAGTTAAGTTAGAATGATAAAACATTATTTAGGTTTCATAATGATTTCAAGGACACTGGCAGACCAACAGTTTCCTTTTTAAGCCTATCATTTAAAATTTAGCAAGGGGCACTTATCTGAAACAATATCATCACAATGATGTTACAATAAATAAATCTGATATTCCAACTATCTGTTGATTCTCATGACTTCTTACATAACACTTTTATAACAGAGTCCATGAAAGTTCACTCCTAGATACCAATAAAAATCACTGATGATCCCTTACAAGACCAGCCTTTAAATAGTGTTTTTCCAGTATTAATTTTCTGTTTACTTGTTCCCCTTAACTCCATATATACTGGTTTTATTCATGTTTGCAACAATCGTGGATCCAGATCAGCTGGCACATCTGAACGCCATCTGGTGATCTACACTGGTAGCTTGTTGGTCAGAAATAACCCAATCAATCAAAAAGCAAACTATGTAGATCCTGATCAGATGGCATGGTTGTTTCCACCTGATATGGATCTACACTTTTTGCCCATAGGAAAAACGAAATCCAGTGTGGTAAATTTGGGAGAATGAGCAGGCTTCAACACATTTTTATTCTTCCTGATTTTTATCAAATAAATGATATGCTTACTTTTCATCCAGCTGTTTGATGATTTTACTATTTACTTACACAGACAATTATTTAAACAAAACTGTAAAACATAAATTTCTCTTAATACTACAATGAACTAATATTTCACAAGAAGAATTGTGAAATTGTTTGAAGGAATGTTAATATACAACCTTTTCGTGTTTGGTGGTAGAAAGGGAAACAAACAATTTCTTAATTTCAGCCTGATATTTAATCAATCTAAAAATTACGACATCTTAATTTTGTTATGCTGTTTTTAGATACACACACAAAAATTGGAACAGTTTTTAAAAATTTTTTTTTTGGTTTTCATTACTGATGTAGAAATTATAATAAGCATAATCTCCTGCCAAAGAACAACCAGGAAAAATGTCAGGAAAATAAGCCTCTTAATTTCATTGTTAATTAAATACAATTTGCAGACTTAAGGACATTAGAAATGGAACTTGAAAACACAAAAAATGAAAACTTTTAAAAATATAAATTTTGTGTGCAGTTCATTATTATTGAATAAATTAATTAAGGTAAGACCTGTGTAATAGGCACTATTAAGAATCCAACATCTGATTATATTTTCATCAACTGCTTCATACCACTGACTTGTATGCAAAATTTTAATGATTTTCACCGTGTAGTTTTTGAGATTTTTAGCTTTTTTTATTTAAAAAAGTGAGAAAAAACGTGAAAGTATCCAATTTCTTTAATCGGTGACAAAATTTTTTGTTATTGATAAATTCAACCCTAATTTTTTTACAGTTTATCCAAAATATGTTATATTTTACTAAACCAATTTAAGATATAATATATAAATACAGAATTTGTCTTAAAATGACATTTTTTGACCAAATAAATTTAAAAAATGCATTTTTTATATTTCACGAGACTAAATTAATGAAAATTGTGCAAAATCCTGATTGGTGCAATATATCAAACTTTACCATTTTTTAACTATATACCTTAAACAACATTTAAACAAAATTTCAGAAAAGTTTACCGTCCAGTTTTAGAAATTTTCAAATTGATGACTTGAATAAACACTATTCTGATAGCGAAAACCCCTTTAATCTTGATTAGTTTGCTTATTTTAGTTTAAATCATGAAAATTTTATATTCAATGACAGAATTACACAGGAAAAAAAGAAATATGCCAATTATTTAAGCTCTAGGCTTACAAAAAAAATTAGGTTCCAGTGGGATTTGAACCCTGGTCCTCTTGCTTGATAGAAATCTATTCTAATTTAATACTATAGTTACTTCCCTTGGATACTCTTCTGGATATAGGTATTCATTACACAGGTCTTACCTTAAGAAACAGTTAAAGACAGTCATATCTTAACCAAAAATGATTGGTGGGCATTTTGCATTATTTTTTAAACCCAACATAATAATTATGTACCGAAATGGAAAAAAAAACAGTGTAAACATGTAAAAATTTCTTGTAAAATGATATTTTCTGAACAGGCTGACCTCCTAGATGAACTGAAAACATTGATATAGCAGAATGTAACAGTGAGTGAAAATTGTTTGTCACAACAGGCTTTTATGCATTTGAAAGTTGAAACACAAGGTGGGCAGTTATAGGAGCAAGGGCTCTAGATAGGACAAATAGGGTATGTAAAAGTTATGTACAGTTTGTTACCAAAATGGGTCATTCTGAACACGTTTCTAAGCAGATATATTTATCTACCACCGACAGATAATAATTGTGCAGATTTCACTGATTCCGTTTTAAGCTTGCGAGGGAATTAAATTGCAAGTTTTGTGAATTAAGGCTTATAGAATATTTTTACTGCAAGATGTTGTGATGAAAGTTTTAATGAACAAAAATGGAGTATCATATGCAAATGCCTAGTTTTACTGAAATAATTATCTGCAGGGTGCTTTCTAAACTAAAGTCGTTAACTTGCTGTAGGTATGTAATGTAATGTAATCTGCTATAAACCTGACGGTATCAATTCATATAAACTTTAAATTGTGGAATAAAATTCTCACAGGAAGAGTGTCTGAAAAATTCTCGACATTTATAAGAGACTTTATTGAGTTTCAAGGAGCATTAACACATTAGCTGCTTTCCTCAAGAAATGTGCGATGCAAAATTTCTTTTACAAAATCTAATTTGCAATTGAGATCATTGAAGATTTTCAAGATAAGAGCATGGTTTTATCAGTTTATCCCACATCAAAATTTCAGAGTTTTTCTTTAAGTAGAATATTCATCCAATTTTAATGAACATCATGCAATTGCCAAATGAAGATTCCTGGCACCAGAACAACCAGTAGAGTCACTAATACAGGCATTATAAATTAGTGTAATAACAGTCCATGTGTACTAATGTTGCTGCATGTGCGGTTTCCACAATAAATCACAAATGTTTTCTTCTGTCTTTGCTGTCATGTTTGATGAAATTTGTTCTCCTCTCAATTAACATAACATACATCACTCAAAGAATTATGATTAGTTTGTTTAGTGGTGAAAAAATAATAAAAATTGTAAGTAATGACTGTTTAACCCTTTCCTCCATATATACACATTTTTACACATGTGCTACCAGGGTAGATCCAGATCAGCCGGCACAATCACACCGTCTGATCAGGATCTGCACTGGCAGCATTTCAGTCAGAAATACCCTAATGAATAAAGAAGCAAACAGTTAAGATCCTGATCAGCCGGCACATCCTGCCCTGTTCGCCCAGGCAATAAACGTGTATCTATGGAGGAATGGGTTAAAACACAGCAATACAGCATTTGTTAGAAAAGGGCCCTAGAACATGTTGACATAAATATGCAGCTTAAGTTAATAATTATATATACACATTTTTACATGTGTGCAACCAGTGTAGATCAGCCAGCACATCCATGCTGTCTGATCTGGATCTGCACTTGTCACATTTTGGTCAGAAATAACCTAATAAATCAAAATGCGAACAGTTTAGATCCTGATTAGATGGCACGGATGTGCCAGCTGATCTTGATCTAAACTGTTCACCCTGGCAATAAATATACAGGAAAGGGTTAAATAAAGAAATAATTTTATTTGAAATCAACAATACTTGATTTTCAAGCATTATTCTTTGAGAAAAAATAAAAAGATTCTCTCATTTTTAAAGCAAACAATATTTTATTATCACAGAAATAAAAAGTAATGAAACTGCTGCCGTTGCTGTTTCTGTTGCTGCTACCAATTAACTGCCAATGTCATTATCACAACTAAAACTGCACATTGCATTTTGCACATTGTTATGATAAAAGCCTTTCTTCAAACTGTTCCCAACTTGCATTGAAAAACATTTGGTCTGAGGCACAGCTACAATAAAAGCAGCTAACAAGTATTAGACTGTGCACAATGTTTTGTCTAATGTAATGTCAGCGAGCATGCTTTTTTTTACCATAAGTTGCTGTGATTAGCATGCCATTCATTTTGTCTTTCCTTAAGACTTCACACATTTTAAACAACCCAATCATCATGACTGTGTTGTCATAAGCCAAATAATTGGAAAGTTTGATGAAGAAATATTAAGAAATGAAAAAGTTATAGCCAACATTAAGTTCTCTTGATGGACAAACGGACAAAGCAACACCTATGTATCGCCGTTTCTCCAAAAGCGCAACACAAAAACTTGAATTAAGTGTTCCACAGAACACATGTGTCACCTAAAGTTGCATTTGAAAGGGGCATAAGTCAATAATAGTGAAAAAGGAGTTAACATTCTTTTCACCGATGACTTTGTTCATGCATAATTATGATATATTCCAAGTATAAAGTGAATAAAACAAGTACTTTCATAGTTATAGGCAACAATTAAGTTTCATGTTAAAGTTGGGGGACTATCAGGTGTCATCAGACAATTATGGGATCCCTATGTGTCTACCTGCTATGCACAGGACACAAAGAATCATAATGAACTTAAATCTATCAACAGTATTATACTTTATTATATACTCTTGTGTATCAGGAACCACATGAATTAATGAACAGACAACATGGCTGCAGTTTTATTCCATTTTGTTCAATAAAATCTTCTACTGAACTAAATGCTTTCTCAGAGTATTTTTAAATTGAATAAATATGTCAAACTCAAACATCATAATAATGGTTTTTGATGGCTATGATTCTTAAGACTGTCAAAAAGCAGGCAAAGATCTCATTTAACAATACAGATTTTAAAATTTAAGAATTTTTAAATAGAACTTTTGAGAACTTTTTCAAACTGAGATCTCTGTAATAAAAACACTTAATCTTTGCAAGAAATGAAGGCAGAAAGTTCTGAGACACCCACAATAAATAAGACATATGTCAATATTTTTAATGGAAATATCAGTTTTTAAAGTTTGAAAATTTCTGTATTTGTCTGTAAAGTTTCGTATTTTGGTAAAAAATAACCTAACAAATAAAAAAGCGAACAGTTTAGATCCTGATCAGACAGCACGGATGTGCCGGCTCATCTGGAACTAAACTGTTCGCCCACGCAATAAAGGTGTGTCTATGGAGAAAAGGGTTAATCATATTTTTAGCTCTAATTCCAACATCACCCTGGCTTTATATCATTATGCAAATATTTTAACATGCAACAATTCAAGCAAAATTATGCATAATTAATTGCAATGAAACTATTAGGAGTGTTTACATAAAGCAGTTGGAGGGATCCTATATAGAAATATAAAGCAGATAGAATAGTGAGTGCAGACTAAAATGTTCATTAAGGTTTTCAACATTTAAGTATGGTCACATTTAATGTTAGCATTTTTCACCTTATATTTTCATGCAAAGACAACCAGGTACATGTTTTTATAAAGTGCTCAACAACTTGTTAAATTGTTAACATCTGTTTAAGTTTCAGCGTTTTTTTTTGTTGCTAAGATACCGGTTAAAATGAAGTGATCAAACAAATGCAATCATCAAAATCACAGTTATCTCTCAAGCGATGGAAGATAATTGCAATATTAAACTCTTAGGTGCCTAATTAGTCAAATATCAATATCATAATTTAAAGTGCTATTTTCAACACTTGGAAGAGGTTGAAATATAAAAAGGTGATAAAACACTAATTGTGAGTAGTGGGGCTATATTGTGAAGTGTTGCAATCATAAATTTGCTTGTATCTTTATTATCTGAACTTAAAATTGCATAATAAAATTCACATATTTGAGTACATGATGAGACAATTTAATAAATATTAGACATTTGTGTCCTTTTTATTACACATTTTAGGAGCAAGGATTTTAGCAACTTTTCAAAACAAATATCTTTGGTGCCATGAGTATCATCAGGTTATGCTCAAGTTTTAAATATGAATTATCAGCATTAAGAGATGAACTTTCAAAAACCATGTAAATGAACTTAAAAATTGCGACAGGTCACCATTAGAGCCAATCATAGGCTTGAGATTTGAGACTGGTCTACAATCTCAGCTTTATGGTCTTGGGCCAAGAAATAGCACAATGTAAGAGCCTGGCATGCATCCATGAATACTGACTGCACTGCAATGCCATGGTGGTCTAAATAGTTTCAAAGATCAGGCATGACAATGAAAGAAACCAGTATGCCAAGCCATGTCAGTGATCTTCTTATACCATTTCCTTTGCATACCTCACAGAATTTAACTGTACTTTGTGAAGCTTACTCCACATGTGCTGGCTATCTAGATCTACATGGTTGCCCACACAATGAAGGAGTATATATGGAGAAAAGGGTTAATATGATTATAAAATGATTAAAAAACAGAGCACTCATGCAGAGCAAAGTGAAATAAAATAAATGTTTTTGTTAATAGTAATACTAGACTAGAGGGTAACAATTTTCTTTCTTAATTCCAGAATTAATTGTCTGTACTTGTTGTATATTTTGAGATAAGATGATAACTGATTTACTTATGTATTAAGTGAGTAAGCAGTTTTAATTATCAATAAAGACTGGGCTGGGCTGATGGGCTGGTCTGGTCTAAGTTGGCCTCAGAAGGGCAGTATAACTGTCGGCAGGGCAAACTAAATCCCAAATGCTGAAAAACATCCAAATAGACCACCTGTATAACAAGGAAGCATTTCACAGTATCACAGGAAGGGTGTTGATACCTAGATAAACTGGAGCATAAAGAACCAAACCACACCATTAGCATGTCAGACACAATTAATATATGACACAGGCTAGCAGATTAAAAAGCTAAATCAATGCTGATAATCTGTGCACAGGTCTTGCATACAGAAGCCAGGCACCAAACAAGGCACAATAATCAGATATAAATATGATCTAAAGCTCCCAACACTGCCAGGTGTCAGCAAACATCAATGTTTAAACCAAAGGTGGGTCTTGGAGATAAATATTTCATCAGACAGAATGCCCCCTTGTTGCTAATCTGAATCATGACCCTTAAGATTCACCAGTAATGTATCAAACCATTAATAAATATAGATAGTGCCACACAGGGTCCTAAGACTTTTGGAATCAATGCTCACTATCAGGGGTAGAAAGTTTTATATATTATCAATTATTTCAAATTACAGCTTAATCCTTTACTCCATAATATATATACACTTTTATCACATGGGCAAAAAGTGTAGATCTAGTACAGCTGACACATCCATGCAGTCTGATCAGGATCTACACAGTTTTTTTGTCAAATTTATAAGGTTACTGGTATTTTAGACCAAGAAGCAAATAGTGTAGATCCTGATCAGACTGCATGGATGTACCAACTGATCTGGATCTACAATGTTTGCCTATGGATAAGATCTATATCCTATGAAGTAAACGGTTAAATAATATCAATATGAAATGAGCAGCATTACCCGGTATAATATTCAATTCATGCACTGATGTAACCTCATAACACTAGCTGAGCTGTGACTATGAATGAAGTGAATCGGCTTCCGTTTATTTCTCATTTATGCAAATTAGGAGCACAGTTAATTGAATTTACAGATTTCAGAGCTCATAGACATTAAAGAACATTAGTTACGTGACCACAAACAAAGAGGCAAGAATTACAAACTACAAAACATAAAGAGGTGAAAACGTGATGATATGATAGATAGTGAGCCTAGCACATGCTGACACCATGGTATGCCTCATTACAGCTGATACCCTCACACATGCAGAGATAATGAATGCTTGGCACCCAAGTGTGAGCAAATGGAATGTAAAAAAGAAAACAGAAATATTTGAAAGGTGCTTGGCAGCAAACTACTGTAAACTTGTTTTCCAGTTACATGAACAAAGAAGGTTTTTGCATGTTTGTGTGAGAGGATTTTACTTTTGACTGGCATGGTCAGTGATGTTGAAAACTCAGTGATAAATGGATGGCTGCTAATTACATGTCATAAATCATACTTGGTGGCAGAAATTTTGACATACTCTAAGAAATATTGCTGATTCTAATTGAAAGTGCAGCTAGTTCAATTAACATTAACCCTTGACTCTATAATATACATCTACACTGATGTGCAGGATGATCTCAATCTACACCGTGTTCACTCATCATCAGCATATACAGTCCTATGGGTTTCCCCAGATTGTAAAGGTTTCACCCTATCCCACAACCAGCAGGGCTAATTATCTAGATATAGGTTGAATATATGGAGTTAAAAGGTTGATCAGATAGCCCTCATATAAGTTGATCACTGCATGACATTGTTAATGGGTTTTTTTTACTGATAACAGTACTGACTGTATGTATGGGGAGACCTTTAACGGCCGCCACACTGCACAAATAGCACTACTGTGAATTTCAAATGATATTGCCTCTACCTGGGAGCGAACCCGCACTAACCACAGCAACAGCGCCTAGGGTAACTTTTAGGCATCTGAATTTTGATTTAGAGTATTGGTAGTGTGGCTGTACTAAATGAAAGAGTATTTTCTTTTGATCACCGAAATATTTGTATTTCAAATTATCCTAATTTGAAATTTATCAAATAAGGCAAAGTAACTGATAAAATGCAGTTATTGAATCTATTTAAAATAGACAGCTGCAGTTTATTTTCTGTCCAACAAGGTATTGAGAAATAAATAAATATGATAAGGTGATGGAGTATGCATTAGAGCAAATCTATTTAGATGCTTTAATGTGATGAATCTAGATTAATATAATTTAAAGAAAATTAGATATTTCCAAGTTATTTAAAAAAATAAATTAGAAATAGCACATATGAAGTTTGACTGAACTTTTATTTAAAATGATATTGCCTCTAGCTGTGAGTGAACCAACACCTTCACAGGGAAAGCGCCTAACCCTTAAATAAATATTAACTTCATATATTTACTAGCAGGGGCGTAGCCAGCTTTTTTCAAGTTGTAGGCCCATATAAGGGGTTCTAAGGGGTGATTTCCCCTTGGTAAGGTGGTCTGGTTCCAGAAGCCGGAAACAAGTGGAGATTACAAATAGCAAAATGCGTGTTCCAAATTATTTTTAAGGAAAATTATCATAGGTCTGCATTACATCCGCACAAAGAAAATTATCATTTTCGCCAGAAGGCAAATCAACCCAAAAGACACACTTGATTCGACCAAACGGTTTGAATGCGCTACCACCCGCCACCTCCTGTTTTTATTGTATTTTTGGGACTTTCGAAAATCTCATTTTCTTGTCCAACTTGTAGGCCCGGGCCTACATGGCCTAATAGTAGCTACGCCACTGACTAGTGACAAATGTAATAAGCTTCGTAAATGCTATGTAAAAATGTTGAGAAGTTATTCCAAAATTAAACTTCTGAACAGACTCAAACTTTGCTGAAAAAGTTGAAATAATGCAAATTTCAACATCCAGTCACCATTTCAGCCAATCAGATCCTTGAGATTTGAAACTGATCTCAAAACTTAGTTTTATGATCTCCGGCCCTGTTCTTTTTTCATATCAAACCCCAAAACAGGTACCGAGAGTAAACCCAGTGTGTTGTTTCATTCCACTCAACAACAACAACATGAGCAGATAAAAGAAGTGCTGTGAAAATGGCCTATTCCATTTTTTTTCGAATCTGTCTAATGTAATTGATTGTGATGCACTCCAGCTGCTTTAAGTGTGAAATAACCACTTGATGTGTTAATGTGATTGATTGCAATTAATCCAAATTCTACAGATACCATTATTCTCATATCAAAAACCAAACTCATGCATGAATAAATACTGATTAATTCAAATGCATACACAATAGAGATGAATGGAAAATAATTAAAATTTATAGTTAATTGATTGATTACTCGCCATAATTAACAGCTAAATCAACTGGCTGTCAGCAACTTTCAGAAAAGCTGTAAATATTGAACCCTAATCTCCATTATATAGGTGTTTTACTGCATATTAAGCCAGTGTAGATCCAGATTAGCTGGAACATCTGTATCGTCTGATTGGAATCTAAACTGTTGGCTTTTTGGTCAGAAATAACCTAATAAATTAAAAAATGAACAGTGCAGATATGGATCAGATATGGATCAGAGGGCAAGGATGTGCTGGCTGATCTGGATCTACACTGTTTGCCCACACCATAAAGGTGACACTGTATAGTTGGAGGAAAGGGTTAATTAATACCTAAATAAACTGGCTGTCAGCAACTTTCTGAAAAGCTGGAAATATTTTCTAAGAACTCTGGGGTTAAACAGAGCTTAATGTTGTGACCATTGCATAAATAGCAGGAAATTATCCAAACCAATCTCCGAAAACCACCATCCAGCTCTTCATGTTTTTTCCAGAAATATCAGTAAACTTTTAATACATTTTTTCAGTGTGGTGATGGTGGGGTTGGGATGAGTCGTATCTCACATAATTGTTAAAGAGTTATAATGTTCAAACTTCACTTCCTATAACTGATTAAAGATAATTTGACAGTCACATGATACTCTATTTATATAAAGAGTTATGATCTTATATTGTATCATAATATTATATTGGCGAGTTGAACAAAAAATCTTCTAAAAGAAACAACAGGACATAAAATTTTTTGATTTGTAAAAATGTTTGCTGATGAAAAAAAAAACTTAACCCTTTCCTTAACGTCTTTATGGCGTTGGGTGAAAATTGTAGATCGAGTATACCCATGCCATCTGATCAGGATCTACAATGGTTGTCTAAATTAGATTCATTAGGCTGGTGGACACTTTTTAATTTTTATTTTTTTATTAACGAAATACCTGAGAACAGAAGTAAAAACTAACTTAAAATTTTGTGAAAATGGCATTTATAGTTACCAGAACCTTTGGTATAGAATATTCGTCCATCTTTTCAATTTCTTCCAAAAAATCATGATAACTTACAAAAGTAGCAGGTTGGTGCCTATTCTTGCTTGAAAAGCCATACCAGTCTTTAATAGTGACACTATCACCTTCGTTAAGCTTTGAAATGATGAACATTTTATTTTATTATTGTCGGCCATGTTTTTTTTCCATATCTGGGATTGTCTAAAACCTGTTCTGTCGGGGGGATGAGAATCTAAAATATTTTTTCTACTGCCTTACCAAACTGCTTCCATATCCCTATTATTAATTTAAACTTCTATAACCCTTTCCCCCATATAATATACATTTTTACGAATGTGCGACCAGTGTAGATCTAGATCAGCTGGCACATTCATGCCATCTGATCAGGATTTGCAATTGTCACATTTTTGTTAGAACCTTACAAATCATAAAGCAAACAGTGTAGATCCTGATCAGATGGCACTGATGTGCTGCTGATCTTAGAATCTACACTGTTTGTCCATGCCATTAAGGCGTCTTTATGGAGGAAAGGGATAATCAACATTTTGGACAATTTTGGCTACACAAAGATGGAAATAATTCTTGCACTAGTGAATCAATGCGTTAATATTAGGAAAGTCAACAAATAGTTTATTTTACTATCTTAATGGGAGCCAAATTGGAAGAAGCTCAAATAACCACTACATGAAAATAATATATTACAACAATTTCATCTGTTATGAGTCTGTTACTCATTTGGTATGTCTTTGTGATGTTATCTTGTTATTTATTGTTCAATGCATCATAATGATTTGGGGAAATAAATATGAACTGGCAAATATACTGTAGATTTAAGATACAGATGAACACAATATCTTTACTCATTCATGTACATGTATGTTTATATTGTCTGATGAGGACCATTGGTTGGATATAGCCTAATAAAGCAGATAGCGCACAGTGCACACCTTAATTGCATGGGCGAACAGTGTAGATCAAGATCAGCAAGCACATCCGTGCCATCTGATCAGGATCTGCACTGTTCCCTTTATGATTCGTTTGGTTAATTCTGACCAAAATGTGACCAGTGCAGATCCTGATAAGACAGCCTTGAATGTGCCAGCTGATCTGTATCTACACTGTTTGCCCATATGACAAAATGGGTATATAAATATTATGTTGTAATGGGATATTTCAATGAAATGGCAGGTTATATTGGCAAGCTACAGTTTTGTACCTGAGCACCTCCATAACTTTCTAAAGTTATCAAACTAGAACAAAAATTTGGCCCTTAAAACTTAAAACAGAAATGTTGCAAAACTTTCTCGAACTTCTTAAAAGCCCATAAAAAATAATTTCTAGCAATCTCAATCTATAGCTCAATCTTTTTCTGATCAATTAAAATTCAATTTTAACCCTTTACTCCATAGATACATCTTAACTGCATGGGTGAACAGTATAGATCCAGGGCTGTCTGATCAGGATCTAGACTGTTCACATTTAGTTTTATCAGGTTATTTCCGTACAAAATTCAACATGTGTAGATCCAGATCTAATGACAAGGATGTGCTTTCTGATCTGGATCTACACCAACTGCACAGGCATTAAATGTGTATATATGGAGTAAAGGGTTAATTTTAAGCATCAACTAGATGTTTTTTGTGAAAAACGCATGTCTCCCCCCTGCGCCGCCCCCCCCCCCCCCCCCCCCTGCGCCCAGACCCCTGTGGCCTTGACCTTTGACCTACTGATCCCATAATCAATAGGGTTCTTCTACTCAATAAGGGCTATTACCCTATTTAGTTTGAATGCTCTGGGTCAAGCGGTACTCCAGTAATTGACCGGATACGGTTTTTACTCTTCGGGGCCCCTGTGACCTTGACCTTTGACCTACTGACCCCAAAATCAATAGGAGTCCTCTACTCAATAAGGACATCCATCATATGAAGTTTGAATGGTCTGCGTAAAATAGAACTCCTATTATTGAGTGGAAACGGTTTTCACTCTTCAGGCCCCTGTGACCTTGACCTTTGACCTACTTACCCCAAAATCAATAGGGTTCTTCTAATCAGGAAGGGCTATCACCCTATGAATTTTGAAGGCTGTGGGTCAAATGGTACTCCAGTTATTGAGCGGAAACGGTTTTCACTCTTCAGGCCCCTGTGACCTTGACCTTTGACCTACTGACCCCGAAATCAATAGGGTTCTTCTACTCTATAATGGCTATCAACCTATGAAGTTTGAAGTCCCTGGGTCAAAGGGTACTCAAGTTATGGAGCAGAAACGGTTTTCACTCTTCGGGCCCCTGTGACCTTGACCTTTGACCTACTGACATCAAAATCAATAGAGTTCTTCTACTCAATAAGGGCTGTCATCCTATGAAGTTTGAAGGCTCTGGGTCAAAGGGTACTCGAATTATTGAGCGGAAACGGTTTTCACGCTTCGGGCCCCTGTGACCTTGACCTTTGACCTACTGACCCCAAAATCAGTAGGGTTCTTCTACTCAATAAGGGCTATCACCCTGTGAAGTTTGAAGGCTCTGAGTCAAAGGGTAGGTACTGAAATTATTGAGCAGAGATGGTTTTCACTCTTCGGGTCACTGTGACCTTGACCTTTGACCTACTGACCCCAAAATCAATAGGGTTCTTCTACTCAATAAGGGTTGTCATCCTATGAAGTTTGAAGGCTCTGGGTCAAAATGTACTTGAGTTATTGAGCGGAAACGGTTTTCACTCTTTGGGTCACTGTGACCCACTGACCCCAAAATCAATAGGGTTCTTCTACTCAATAAGGGCTATCACCCTATGAAGTTTTAAGGCTCTGGGTCAAAGGGTTCTCGAGTTCTTGAGCGGAAACGGTTTTCACTCTTCGGGTCACTGTGACCTTGACCTTTGACCTACTGACCCCAAAATCAATAGGGTTCTTCTACTCAATAAGGGCTATCACCCTATTAAGTTTGGAGGCTCTGGGTCAAAGGGTACTCGAGTTATTGAGCGGAAACGGTTTTCACTCTTTGGGTCACTGTGACCTTGACCTTTGACCTACTGACCCCAAAATCAATAGGGTTCTTCTTCTCAATAAGGGCTATCACCCTATGAAGTTTGAAGGCTCTGGGTCAAAGGGTACTCAAGTTATTGAGCGGAAACGAAGTGTGACAGACGGAGTGACGGACAGACGGACAGACAGACAGACCGACAGGGCAAAAACAATATGTCTCCCCCAGAGGGGGGGGAGACATAACAATCACTGAACCATTTTTAATTTAACAAATCTGTTCATAAATCAAGGTCCTTATTGTTATTGTATTCCATTAATGATACAACACTGCCTCTAGGGGGAAATTTTTCATTAAAAAGTTGAAAATAAATCTTAATTATATATAATTCCATAAGTTCATTTCTTTGATTCAGTATATAACAAAAGCTCAATAAACAATATTTTGGAGAATTTCCCCCATAAAAGCGTGGAAATAAATCTTACGAACTAGACACAATATTAGTGAATCAATGAGTTAATATCAGGACACTGGTGGTAATTAATTACTTTACTATGTTAATGGCAGCCACTCTCTACTTTGCCAAATTGGATGAAGCATATATAAAAATTCTTCTTGCTCAAATAATGTCTACAAGGAAAAATATATTACAGTAATTCCATCTATTATTCTCGCTATTTCCAGGACTGACCGCCAATAGATTTCCGGGATGTCAAATAAACTCAGACTTTTTTTCTAAAGAGTTGCTGAACTGATTTTTATCATAATGACCCACTGGTCTGAACCTTAATGTGTATGTTACTTTCCATTATTATTAAAGTTCTGTGTAACAAAATCATCTTGAACATTTTGTTAGATATTAAAATAGGTGGTATAATTCATGTCCCAATTCTTGAAGACCAGGTTACAATAGTATTTCTTTGTCTATTCATGGTTGTAGACTCTGTCCATATTCTAACCATAAATAGAAAAATACCACTTATACCTATTAAGATTCCCCCATTGACACACCTTTATTGCATGGGCGAACAGTTTAGATCCAGATCAGCCGGCACATCTGTCCATGCCGTCTGATCAGGATCTAAACTGTTCGCTTTTTGATTCATTAGGTTATTTCTGACCAAAATGCGACCAGTGCAGATCCTAATCAGATGGCACAAATGTGCTGGCTGATCTGGATCTTCACCGGTTGCACATGCGTAAAAATGCGTATATATAGAGGAAAGGGTTATACGGATGAAACTGAAACCATTCAGTATGGCAAATTAGCATTGGAACAAACTTGCATTTTCAGATACTTACAGTCTGGCTTTTCTGATGCCAAAATTTAAAAGCTAAATATTTAATACTAGAAACAAATCCATCAGACCAAATTGAATAAAAGCAAATGGGAAAACCTGTAAAAGAATGTCTTTTACTTTGTATCACAGAAAATTTAATTAACAAAGAAATTGAAGGTTTCCAATGATTTCTTTTGAGACAATCTGTACTGTTTAGTTGGTCAAAGTTTGAAAATGTTTTAGCAGAAATTTAATTACAAAAACTCAAAATAGGCTTAAGGGTGGCAACATGGGTAGTATTTTCCTGATCTTGATCATAGTGATTGTTTCATTCTGTCAAAATTTACTAAAATAAATTCATTTGAGGCCATAAATATTTTACGATTCAGTTACAGCTGATAGTAATTACCAAAGTGGTAATTTTCTATTGTCAGAAAGTATATAAATATTGTCAATTATGCAACAAATTTATCTTCCATTATAAAATTAAGGCTAATGGCTACAGAAACTTTAAACAAGCATTCAACTATAATGAAATGCTGAAAATGAAATATATCTTTTTTAAATCATGTCCTTGAATAATAATGATTGCATCAAAATTACTTTCACATATGCATATTTTGTAATACATAATTAGGAAATACAATAGTATAATAATTATATAACCCAAGATTTTAATGTATAATTTTAACCTTTTACTCCATAGATACACCTTTATTGTTCCGGCAAAACAGTGTAGATCCAGATCAGCCAGCACATCTTTGCCTTCTGATCTGGATCTACACTGTTTGCTTTTAGATTCATTAGGTTATTTCTGACCAGATGCAACCAGTGCAGACGTGCCAGCTGATCTGGATCTATTACCATCCTGTTTTCAAACTTACATATAAAATCTCTTCAAATACTGTAATCCAACAAATTTTCACAATCAATTAATGTTTGGTTTATTTGTAGATAAAACAGAAACTTGAAAATTATTTTGTGCAAAATCTTAATATGTCTGCAGGATTATAATATTATTTTTCAGAAATTACAAAAACGCGAAATAATAATCTCAAATACATCCGACCTTGCTATATACCGTACTCCTTCATGTAATCACCGCACTTTTTTACCCGATTTTATCGTTAAGGAGTTGGAGGTGCGGCCATTCCATAGGTGTAAGGCATTGGGACATTTTTTCTGTAACGATTCTGCCGATTTTTAACACGCCATGCGTTTACATCGTGATATTATTACATGACCTCTCTAAATAGGAGGTTGACGGACGATATGAACGAGGTAGTGCCGTTGTATGTTTGCCGGTAGCGATCTAATTGAATTAATATATTTTCTTTAAAAATGCATTATAATATTAAAACACTAACCAACGTGAACATATTCCATAATTTGTGAATTACTTCTCAGTTTTATCTCGTATCATATTTCACAATTATTGCGTCAAACAATTTCGCCCAGCTAAAATGTCACGTGCCCACTACCACGCAGATCAAAGGATTTCATAGCAGAGCCGATAAAACAACACAGCCTTGATACGAGCCGACATTTTCTTTTGAAGTTGTATTTCATAGACAGGAAATACAGCCTGTCAATAAAACGTAACCTCCATTTGAAATAAACAGGACGGTTGATCAAAGCAAAATGTACATATACGAACTAAGGGGTTTAAAACAAGTTTGTGAAATTACCGGTACTTGTATACGGAAATATTTTAAATTTATACAGATTTTTTATACGATATTTCTATGAAACAAAATGATTTAAAGTTCAAGGTCCATTCATACCTAACTAAGAATCACAATCCTTTGTACAAGTTTGTACATCACCTGTTATTGTTAATTGACACGTTAATCTCTTCTGTCAGAGCCACTAATTGACAAGTTATTCTCACCTGTCCGCTGGGCTCCCAGAGAAGACGGTTACATGTTCATAAGGTGCGAAATATCTTATTGACACTTGACATTTGAGGGGACATGAGTAGCTCAATTTTCCTTTAAAAACCTGTCTACCAAACTCTTACAATTATTATTCCTCTCAAATTGTCAAACATAGAGTATCTCTCATATTGTCGCTCCAACCTTACCTTCAAATTGTCGAATATCCAAAAAATTGTCATGGGTCCTGTCTACAAATCGTACACAGCAAATGAAAAGTTAGCAGTAATAGCCTATGCTGAAGTTCACGGACAGTGACGATGATGCCACGAATTTGAGGGTTTCGTCGAGTCCGACATCATAAAGTCATAGACTTGAGATACTGCATTACTTCACTGTCCTTCTAAGGGCAACAAGGCCCATCGGGGCCACTACAAATATTCCAGAAGGAATTGACCTTTCCTATTTGTTTGATTAGATTTACGTCGAAACTTAATCAATAGTAATTATACACTAATCTTTTTTTTTTCAATAATTCTCGGTACTGAATGACCATCATTGTCTTTATCGATTACGCGGTATTGACTTTGTTACTCCCCCTTTTATTCCCTTTCCATTATGCAAAATGGCCATTGATAGATTTTTACTGTCATTTTTATGGGGAAAAATGCGTGTCCACGGGTCAAACCGTTATATTAGATTTCGCGATATAGCGGAGATCCACTGAATAAACTGTGCGGCCTTTGCATTGATTTAGAATTTTTCTTCAAATTTTGTGGTCAGTTTGGGGGTGCGGCAATTATACGGGTGCGACCATTACATAAGCGAGTACGGTACATATATATTCGTGAATATTAATTGGTTTACAGCATAAACTCTACCAAGAAAATATCTTCCTTGATATATACGCTTTTTTACGCATGTGCAACCAGTGTAGATCCAGACCAGCCGGCACATATATGCCGTCTGATCAGGATCTGCACTGGTCACATTTTGGTCAGAAATAACCTAATGAATCAAAAAGCGAACAGTTTAGATCCTGATCAGACAGCATGGATGTGCCGGTTGATCTGGATCTAAACTGTTTGCCCTAGCAATATAGGTGTATCTATACAGGAAAGGGTTAAATGGTAACTTGTAATGAAACTGTCAGTTATCCTGAGCCGCAGATCACAAAACTAAATCTGATGATACCTATCTCAAATCTCAAGCATGTGATTGCCTGAAATGTTTCGACCAGTCAAAATCAGATGCTTGTCAATCTCAAATCCCAAGCATCTGATTGGCTGAAATGGCGTGTCAATCAGATGTTTGACTTTTAAAACTGGTCTCCCAATTTAGTTTTATGATCTTGGGCCCTGATGTCCAACTCCATCAAATAACTGGGTCATTACTTAGAAGTAAAGCTCTCAGTATCTCCCAGTAAAAATAAATATGTATAATATGGAAATCACAACTATGCCTTTATAGGAAGAGTTACCAAAAACGAGAAAATAATACTTAAAACAATACTCCATGGAAATTACAAATCTTTTACTTCTCGATCATTTACCATGAGGATAAAGTTTTATCTAAAAACAATGCAAATCCAACTATTGTTCTTGCTTTTCTTAGAACACACCACCAAGTATTTCAGATAATTCATTCCCTTTTGGATTTCTCCCATCAGATACTAGCACTTGATGTCTCTTGTACATTATGTAACATAACATAACCTGGAAACAAACAAGTTCCCCCTTTTTTTACTCTTTGCTCCACTGGATTATTATGGCCATTAACCATGGGTTAACGGTATTGATCAAGATCCACTGGCACATCCATCCATCAGATCAGGATCTATACTGTTCACTTTTTAAACATTAAGGTTATTTCTGACCAAGAATGTGCTGGCTGATCTGGATCTACAATGTTCACATATATATGATAAAACCCCCACCCTCACCCTAACCCTATATGGAATAGAGTTAAGGAAAATTAACCTTTTTTCAAACTTTTTTTTTCTCCTTTTTATTGAAAGATCTACAGAATGAAATATTTTCTCTTTTTCACACTAACCCCTTACTCATAATATGTCTGTTAACATAATTATGGAACAGAGATCTGTCTAACAATAACAACGTTAATTTACAGAGAAAATCTATATTCATATTTGGAATGTTCTGGTCCCTATAGAATGCCGAGATCTTGGCTGCTGGGTTTATTTATAATTAAATTGCCATTGGCATAAAAATAGCAAATTTCATCCAAAATGTAAAAGCAATACAGAAGATAAATTTTATGGATGCATAATTTTTAGTAATGCAAATAAATGAATAATACAAATCATATCTCAGCCCGGCGGCTGCAAGATGTGTATCTAGCTTTACAGAATTCCCCTGAATGCAATACAAACATTTAAATGTTTTGATGTACAATAAGGCACCATTTAAGATTTTGTCAATTAAATATATTAATTGAATTCAGTTTAATCTTAATTTTCTTTATCATCCTGGGCATAACAGATCATATCTTTGACATGTGGCTATTTACCAAGGCAAATCATTGTACCGCCAAAGAAAACATCACACATATACCAATATACCATGAAATTCCTTTTAAATGCCCCTCCCCTAATAAACGACCCCATGTTATTATTTAGGGAAAAAACTCAGTAAATCCACATTTATTTTTCATTATCCTTCTGAATGTAAAATAATTAATATAAATAATAAGTGCCCCTCCCCCTTTCAGAAAATGTAACGCCTCCAGGAGCGTTTAAAAGAAATTTTACTGTAGCAGTTAGCATAAATTATAAAATACAACTGAAGTAATGTCAAAAGTCAAAGAAATAATTCACATACTTCTAGCTCACCATGTTTATGTTCATGGTTTCTCATAAACTATGTTTTCATACCTGAAACTCATTGACTGAAAAAGAGTCTTGTAAGTTACTCAAGGGTATAAATTTACAACTAATTACCAAAACAGCTTCCCACCACTGACATATGGCTACAGCAAATAATCTGTGGTACCAAATGATACCCAGAGAAAACAATAAAGAAGTTATGTTTTCATGGCCTACAAGCAAACCACACACAAACTCTGAAATATTATAATAAAGTGCAAAAATCATTTCTGCTATGTCAGAGAATTTTATACCTTTACTCTATAGAATATGGCTATTATCCATATGCAAAAAATGTGGATCCAGATCAGCTGGCACATCTGTGCCATCTGATCACAATCGGCACTTTTCGCTTTTTTTGTCAGAAAACCCAATAATTCAAAATGTGAACAGCGATCCTGATCAGAAGCATTAATGTGCTGGCAGGTCTGGATCTACACTGGTAGCACACGCATTTAATAAAATGCATACACTAGGAATAAAGAGTGAATAAAGACTTGAGCAGCAAACTTTTACAAGCTGAGAATTTTCATAAACTGTAATGAGAACAGCATGCAGTATGTGTCAAATGACTATTAAACATTTTTAAGCTATAAATGTTATGTGCTTAAGACATTCATTGTGTAAGAATGTTGAAATTCATAGCACAACAAAGCCATTAATTAAAGTTTCTAAGAGTTTACTGGCAAAAACTATCCAGTGCTTTTGCAGATAATCAGAAACATGTCCTCGAACAACGAGGTTCAAGATCTCAGACAAAGTTAACCCTTTCCTGGATATATACACATTTTTACGCATGTGCGACCAGTGTAGATCCAGATCAGCCAGCACATCCATGCCATCTGATCAGGATCTGCAAAGGTCGCATTTTGGTCAGAAATAACATAATGAATCAATAAGCGAACAGTTTAGATCCTGATCAGACGGCACGGATGTGCCGGCTGATCTGGATCTAAACTGTTCGCCCTGGCAATAAAGGTGTATCTGTACAGGAATGGGTTAAAGCTGCCTATTCACAGTTCAGGGTAGAATATCTCAATTTATTATATACCCATGAATGATTTTAGCATTGTGCATTGTTAATCCGCACTATTTCTATACCATTCATAAATTTACTATCGCGTTACTATTTTTATTTCTGCTATTATGTAAACCATGTTTTTGACCAAAATTTTGTTGTTTAGTTTATTTAAATTTGTTTTGAGCGAGAAGGGTATATAATAAAAGGAACATTATGACAGTATGCATTCTGTAGGTTCATATTATTTCTCGTTGCGTATGGAACCACATCACGCTCGACCTTCGGTCTCGCGCGATATTGTTTACATACCCAACTCGAAAAATATGAACCTACAGAATGCATATTGTTATAATATTCCATATGTATCAGTTGTGGTTAATATTTATTGTACCACTATAATTTATCATCCTTATAAATATTTGACTGAAAAGAACAAAACTTTGCCAAAATTTTAGAATAATCAGTATATTTAAAAATCTGTTGTGAGTGAAGTTTAATGGATAAATAACTCTATAAAAACCTTGGCATTAAACATATTCACTCATAAGTTGTATTGACTGCGTAATAACACAACATTACTACTTTTGTTCATAGGTTTTCCAATGTTTATAATATACAAATTTTGAAAAAACATAATATCTTTTCCAGACATGTGACCAGGCATCTTTAAATTATGATTGTTTATATCGTTAACACTGCAGTCTCCATTGCTCTTAGGGATTTCAGTTTTCAAATTGCACAGTTAACTTTAATGACACTCTGCACAGTTAACTTTAATACTTGAATTACACTCAGCCTCAATGGAGATAATTGACTGTTAGTTTATTTTCAGGCCTTTTACAGGTAATAAAAGTAATCAAAGGCAATATTTGACTACTGATGAAACACTGTTGGCCATTTTAATGGCCACATTACAGCCAAGTATACACTATTTGCAAACCCATCAATAGCTCTTTGATTACTGGGGAATTAGGATCAATTTGTTATTTCCATCATTTAATGGAAACTACCCCAGACAATTAAAGAAGATATTTATCTGCTGTCTGAGCAATGATTGGGGTGAAAAAGGAAAAGACAGAAAACTGGATTTCTATCTGTCTCTGGGCTATGAAATATTGATGCTTCATGATGCTTCAATGTCCAAGAACGGAAATAATGTAGCAATAAAACGACCATTTTACATCTCTAAATATGTCCCATTTGTACAACAATAAGTATAAAAAACAGCAGTCGATGAACATTTCTTATAAACTAGGGCCCATTTCTCTGCTATAATGTATTTGGTTAACAATTTAGGAGCATTAAATATTCAAAGCATTGTCCGATACCTACCAGTCAGTTAACTGTTCCTGGAATTGACAGTCTATTTGAAGCAGTCTGGTCAAAGATTTCAATGGAATGAATAACAATCATTCAGTCAAAGGATCAGTATGAATCAGATGTGTATTTGTGAGAGGAAACAAATGATAGAGGCTAACTCCTACTCAAAAGAAATACACAAAACTATATTTAAGGGCCTGAAGCCCCACTGGTCTCCTACCATAGGGACCAGGTTTCAGCGAAAAATGCCTCTAAAAAGTGAAGTAGAAAAATTCGACTTAGTACTATTATTGCTGAAAGGGTGCATAGCCGCCATTAAACCAACGGAAATCCGGTAAATTGACTGGTTTTTGGGATGCAATGTATTCGCAATTACTTGTCAATACCAATCCATGATATCCCCAAAACCAGTCAATTTACCGGATTTCTGTTGGTTTAATAACCCTCTAGATGGGTAAGAGTTGACTGCAAGTATGAAAGAGTGAAATAAATATGAGAACCCGAGGGGATGTCACCTTGGAACTTTCAGTAGCAAAGCAATTTGCCATTTGGGGTTTAAACCAGGTCCTAGTCTAGAGTGCATCAACCTCACAACTGCCCCAAAAAGTTCTCATACAAAGAAACAAGCACAAAATCTCTTGCTGAATAAGCCACAACCAAACCATCAACATTGAGCGCAGAAGCAAACATACATGCATTATAAGAAGCTTGTGGCAACCTTAACCAAGAAAATAAAAGATTACCTTTGTCAGTAACTTGGAAGAAGAAAGTGTCACTGGTAGCATTTTCCCCAGGGTTCAGGACATACTGTATCACTTGTCTGTCGATGTCTCCTGAAATATGAAATATATAATAATAATATTACATAAATGTCACATAGCTTGAAGCTTTTCCCCCAGGGTTCAGGCTATACTGGATCTCTTATCTATGTCTCTTAAAAAAATAATTTCATAAATGTCACACAGTTTGTTGCTTTTTCTCCAGGGGTCTTAGTTCACCTGTAGGCTGAATCTATGATAATCTACTGGTACCATTTCTGCATCTATGATAATCTACTGGTACCATTTCTGCATCTATGATAATCTACTGGTACCATTTCTGCATCTATGATAATCTACTGGTACCATTTCTGCATCTATGATAATCTACTGGTACCATTTCTGAATCTATGATAATCTACTGGTACCATTTCTGCATCTATGATAATCTACTGGTACCATTTCTGAATCTATGATAATCTACTGGTACCATTTCTGCATCTATGATAATCTACTGGTACCATTTCCCCATATGGATGCAGGAAAGATATCCAATAATCACAATGAGCAGGTGACTTCTGCCTGATCTTTTCTTTGTTTGACCTAGTGACATAATTATTTTACCACAGCAGATGACCATGTTTCAGACTCACCACAGATCATCATTACAACTCTACATCACTCTTAGCATGTTTTTAATAATCAGATGACAAAAGTAACTAAACAAAAGTTGATGAATGACAATGAACATTGTAATATCATTACAGGTATGATAGAGTGGCTGTAATAGTTTCTGGAAAGTGACTCTACAGTTAATTAAACCTTGCTTATGCTTGCCTCCAAGACATTTATTTCTAAAATTAAAGCACTCTAACAAAATATCTTCATAAAGTAAAAAAATAAAAAAAATAACATATTTAGCATAATATTATATTCAATAAATTAAAGCTCCACTTTCAAATTTAACTGTAATCAACATTCTTTTTTAAAAATCAAACACATGCTACTAAGGTAATTACTAAACATAATTTACAGAATAATGATATACAATTATTCCCCTCTGTTTTCTGTTAAGGGACACTTTATTATTCAATAACAAATAAATGCAAGTTAAATTAAACAATTATCATTCAAATTTTAAAAAGCTATTAACTTTTAAAATGTGATTAACAACATTTTCAACATCTGTTTATTATAATCCAGTAGAATGCATATTTTACTTATTTTGAGACCTTTGCGGTATTTAGGAAAAAATTATCCAGGCTACATAAAATGGGTTTAAAATTGATGTTACCGCCCCCTTTAAATAAAATATTGCTGAGTAAATGAGTTTTAATTTTTTAAATAACAAGTTATATCATAAGAGATTAGTTATACTGGTTTAAGCAAATATAAAATATACAGAAAATGATTGAAGATAATTATGTTTATTTTTATGCAAATATCACCATTAATAACAATTTATTATGAGTAAAAAAGCTCTATCAATTAACAATTATAATTTTCATGTAACTGTACATCAGCATGCTTATCAAAATGCAAGTGCTGCCAGAACTTTGACTTTTCAGTGGTGGATCCAGAAGCAGTTCAGTGGGGTTGCTTGAACCCCTTTTCGGGGCAGACATAATTAATTTCATGGAGATTTTGGCCAGAAAATTGGAAATTATCACATACCTACCCCAAGAATTTCCCTGCTAACTGAACCCCACTTTCTGGAAATGCTGCATCTGAGGGTGAATCTTTCTAACATTTTCATAACTGTCTGAAGGATTCACCTCTTCAGAACACAATAGGAACATCTAAACATGACACTTTAACTTAAAATATATCTTCTTCAAGACTCATAAAATGCTCCAAATGCAACAAAATGCTCTAGGAATTGCCTAGATTGTTTGATGATAAGCAAGCGCAACAAGTTCTTTTCATTAAGACAACACTTAAAACATGTATAAAATAGAAAGCATGGATACCAAGATTACGGCAACTCGAAACTTTTTTCCGCTCACTTAAAATTCTTAGAATGTGTGCCAAGAATATCACAATATATTACAACAAAGCAAAGAAAATGGAACATTTCATAAAATTGCACCTATGGATAAATATTTCTTTTCTTTCATCTTGAATTTATCTTTACTGATTGCTTTGAAAGTACACGGCTTTAAAAGTTTACTCATTTCAACTTGTTGTGTTCCATCTTTATTTTGAGAGTTTGATGTTAATGAAATGTCAAGATGAAAAGTATTTAGTGTGCTCATAATGCTGACTGTAAAACATCCACTATGATATTTTCATCCCAAGCAGATAGCGGACCACAAGTTTTTATGTTTTAGGCAATGCACTTTTTTTGTCTCTCAGTTAGAATTAATGATAGAAAAGGTATATACGGACAGGCAATCAAATATGTTTTTTTTCCAATAGAAACACTGCACTCTCAAAAGAACTGTCACTTCCACATTAAAGTGTGAAATGATGCCCACAACAAACACCTTCTGTCAAATCTCTTATAATGATCATACAACCTACAGTACAAATCATCCACTTCACATTATCATCAGTATCAATCAATCTTAACATGAATTACGTATATGCAAGTCAAATAAGTGTTCACATAATATGATTTTCAATAATATTGTTCTAATGAAGAGATCAATACACTGCATGGCACATAGGCTGAAGATTATAAAACTGAGATTTGAAACCAGTCTCTAATCTCAAGCATCTGATTGGCTGAAATGGCGACCAGTCACCATTTCAGCCAATTAGGTGTTTGAGATTTAAGACTGGATTCCATTCTCTATTTTATAACCTTGGGCACTAGTGTTCACACCTCTCATATGATTATTGTTAGGCAGACATTGGACAATCTTTTGAAGTCTGCAATGTGAGCCACTTTATTTTAAAGCTTTCGGTATAGATCAAGCCACTTTACTTTAACCTTTACTCTATATATACGCATATTTACGCATGTGCTACCAGTGTAGATCCAGATCAGCCAGCACATTCATGCCGTCTGATCAGTATCTGCACTTGTCCTAATCACGGATGTGCCCGCTGATCTGGATCTAAACTGTCCGCCCATGCAATAAAGATGTATCTATGGAGGAAAGGGTTAAAGCTTTCAGTATAGATCATGTTTTCATTTTCGTATTTATGTCAGCTTGTCATATGTTTGTGAGATTTTCACAATAAATCTAAAATAAGAATTTGGTGTTCCGTGGAACTCAGTTGTGTTCTTACAAAACACTAATTTACAATTACCACACAAAGCGTTGTGACTACTGCCACCAGACAATATGATCCATATGTGTGTACCTGCTGTTACAGCCTACTATGTTCAAACAAACACATTAATATCATAACAAATCTTCTTCATGTCTAACAATGAAAAAAAAGTGTTCAAACAAGAAAATACTCACTTTCCAACTGAATCAATCTAAAAAGGTTCAGGCCATTATAAGTGACCAAATTATTTCAATTTTTATCACTCTGGTGGCCAAATTTAAATAAATATAGTGTAAACATCACCAATTTGGGTTTCAAGCTTTTTGCACCTGAGCTTGCTATTTACTTTCAGCAGAAATATTGACACTTATCCCTTTAACCCTTTCCTCCATAGACACACCTTTATTGCATGGGCAAACAGTTTAGATCCAGATCAGCCGGCACATCTGTCCATCTGATCAGGATCTAAACTGTTCACTTTCTGATTTGTTAGGTTATTTCTGACCAAAATGCAACCAGTGCAGATCCTCGGCTGTCGGCTGATCTGGATCTACACTGGTCGCACATGCGTAAAAATGTATATTTATGGAGGAAAGGGTCAACAGAAAATGTTAACATAAAGTTAACAGCACAAGCATCAAATGCACAGTTAACATATCTTTTGTTGTCAAAAGCGACTCAGCCTCAGCAACGAAAATATTTCCCTATCTGAAATTCACCCTTCTTTATTGCCTATAAAATGTCAATCATTCACCATTAATTGAATAATAAATATATCAACAAACTGCTAAATCTCTGTTATAACATGAACAGTAGACTAAAACTTTATAGATACAAGAAAAAGTACAAAAATTAGGACTACCCATAATAGAAATCATTTGGGGACGTACACTTTGGACTGCCTCAAAATGTTCTATTGACTATTTCTGTCGCAGTAAAACCCTCATTAAGACTGCCCCTAAATTTACCCTTAACCCCATAGCCACACCAATTCTATGTTGCATGGGCAAACAGTCAGCTATCTGATCAGGATCTACACAGGCTAGTGTGGATCCAGATCTTCAGACCATTTTTATCCATAAAATTTAAATAAAAGTCCCAGAAGAGGTCTTAATATCGTGGTTTTACTGTATTGCAAATTTAAATTTTTATCATCAACAATGTCATTTTTCAAAGATCATTGATTTCTTGGAGAATGTACTCAATGTAATTAAACTGATAAATAATCAAATCTTCCTTTTTCAATTTGATTGTTCTGGAATAATGTATAATTGATTCAGTTCAATTGCTGATTGCCTCATAATCAGATTTTGCATGTGTTTCCCTGGTCACAAAATTGATAGAATTCTCAAGTACATGAATCAACAAAACCTGTCCTATGTGGATTTAGAAGTGCATTGACATTTTAAATGTTTCAACTGCATTTTAATTATTTACCTTGTTATTTTACAAATGTTTCAATGGCTTTCCTTAAAAAATTATTTAAATGTGCACTTTATCAATAACACCGTTTCCATTATTTGGAAGAAAACAACTCATTGGATAAAATATAATATTATAAAACTCTTCAATTTAGTAATGTCAAATGAAAATAAAAATCCCGGACTGATTGTTTGTTGTTATTTAAAAAAAAATTGTTGTTCTTTAATACTAAAACTCTGATGTTGGGTGGCAATAATATTTAATATAAAATGTTGGAAAAGAAATGAAACTCCAAGACATTACAAATATGCCAGTGTTTGATGTACAGAACTCCAATGTCCAACAGTAATTAAACCACCAATGGTGGGTGAAAATAAAAATACTTAATTGAATTAAATCCTAATTTTGAATGGCAATAAGAATCCAAATGGTGAATGATAATATGACAAACTCACAATGCTTGATTGCAGTTACTCTTTCAATGTTGAAGACAATGAAAACTTCAAATGTTTGAGGGTGAAAACGAAAATAAAAGGCTGAGCACAAAACTATTTATTATATGTCAAAGAATCTAGAAAGAGTTAAAATAGTTTTGCCTTAAGCTATAGAAATGTTGGTCCCTGGAATTCAAGTTGCTTAACGTCTTTTTCTTAACATCTTTCACAAGATTGTATGATGGCCATGAAAGTTTTAATTAATCACTTGTTAATATTGCAAACAAAATTACAGAAGGATTTTTGCTTACGTTTCCCCAAATAAATTGCATTAATTATACTTGCCAAAGAAAAATAATTTATCAGTTTAATTTTCAGAAAATAAAAACCTTCTAATAAAAGCTCAGCTTGCAGTTGTTTTTTCCAAGCTTAATAAGCAAATCATAGATTACATTGGAACAATTAGACAGATCTTGATTTCCTTTTAGATTTGAAGAATTCAGAGTAAAATAAAGCTTAATTCAGCATCATCACTGTAATTGCTATACTCAACATACCGTGACCTAAGAACATTTAAGGATTGGATTGATGTTTTATTGCATTCATCAGAGTATGGAAAACATCTGGGTTGTTTAAAGTGTGTGAAGCCCAATGAAAATTCATCCGTAGCATTAGCATTTACAATCAGTAACTTCAGATTATCCACACAAAAAAAACTTGTTTAGCAACTTATGATTCACCATAAAACAATAATAAGATAAGTAGCTTTTGAACTACCCCAAAATGATAATGTGATCAGCATCTCTTGACTTGTCACAAAAAACCAATGAGCTTGGCAACTATTGATGCACAAAGAAACATAATATTTTATTATTTTACGAAACAGTTTAAAAACAGAAACAAAACATTTCTGACCAACAACCTTAAAGTTTAGTTAAGTTCAGAAACATGTTAAAATACCTCAGCATAAAAGAGTAATATGACATGGACACTTATTAACTGATGGTTTGAACAACCCAGTTTAAAACAAGGTTTCAATTTTTACTAGCCAGTAATTTTAATCTCGAATGGATTCAAATACCCCAACAGGGTATAATAATGTGGCAACATTAGGCAACTATTTTATTATAAGAGACCCTTAATTTTTGACAATTAATACGTAAACACTATCTTAATTTACATCAGAAACAGGTTAAATATCCCCGATAGACTCTCAGTTACATTAAATACATTCTACTAACAGACAGTGAATTACTAGGGTTACCCAAAACGCCACAAAATTTAAATACACTTCTAATCTGTTTGCACAATATGTCAACCTCCTTCAATCTGGATAGCTAATTAGAAGATGGCATGACGGCATGATATCTGTAATACTAGGGCAACACTTGTCTCATTGCACTACAGTAACAATACATACTTGGTAAACCATTCATGAAAGAACTTCTCTTCAATTAAACATCATAAAACAGTAATGCAATCTGAGTGATACAAGTCTTATAAAATTGTATAAAATTCTCTTTTATAACTTTTTTCAAAAGCTTCTTTCTTTTTAAGCTTTTTTCTTAAACTTTTACGTCTTCATGAATTAAATCTTTCAAACGACTTAACTGTATTCTAAGTATAAGAATCATATCATTTTAATTTCTCTGCATGAAACTGGATGGAGAATATTCTTCAAACTTGAAATATAATAGTATTTAAAAAGTAGAAATATATGAAATAATAATATAATAAACTTGAAATGGACATCATATTTAGAGATAACACATGGCAATATAAAGCTTCAAGGTGAACTATACTGAACTGGGTGCTGTCTGATCAAGATCTACACTGTTTTCTTTTTGATTTATTGGCGTATTTCTTACCAAGATGGTACCAGTACAGATCCAGATCAAACAGCAAGGATGTGCCAGCTGATCTGGATCTACTCTTGTTACACACGTTAAAATGTTTATATACATGGATTAAGGGCCCACTACACTCCTCTCCAGCACGTTCATCGAATAAAAAAGACAATTATCAAAATCTCAATAACTGTACAATGTTGTTTAAAAATACTTTGCACAAATAAAATTAATGTTACTAATGTATCTTTATTTTGCATACAGTAAGACAGTCGTTAGAAAAGTAAAGAAAAAAAGCTAGACCTAAAAATTCCTTAAAATTCTATTTACAAAAATTCACAAAAACTAAGAAATACAAAACATAATTTTAAATTTCCACTTGAGTGTAATGGTAATGACAAGAAAATGTTGTGTACTTTGTAAAGAACTTTCAACTACTAAAAGAGAAATCAATGATTGTTATCTGTTTACGCGACCAAGAAGTGACCAGAAAATTGAAGGTCAAACACACTATTACTAATATCTCATAAAGTTTACATAATTATGTAAGTCACAAGGACACAAGAAATTGTTGTAAGTACCATATTACTTATCTGGGCATTTAAAATGATGTTTTGTGTTGTTTGGTTTTTGTGAATTTATGTAAATAGAAGTTTAGGGAATTAGTAGATCTCACTATTTTTCTTTACTGTTCTAATTTGTCTTACCATATGCAAAATAAAGATACATTAGTAACATTCATTTGTGCAAAGTTTCATTGAACGGCATTTTGATGTATTTAGATTTTGATAATTTTCGATGAAGGTGCAGGGGAGGAGTGTAGTAAGTCCTTAAAGGGTTTTTAAGTACCAGATGGAGATTCACCCCACAGATGTAGATAAGCCCTTGTCAATATGTCACCATTCATGCTCAAGTTACCTCTCACAGTGCTCCTCTCAGCTGAAAATAATCCTAAATATGGTCAATTAAACTCTTAAAGTTCAGCATACAACCAACTGTTAACATCCTCTCATGTTAAAATAATCTCATAATTATGAAGCTGGAACAAGATGTAACCAACCCTACTTTCATCCAGGATTTACGTTAAGTTTCATTTATTTTTGCTCCTTTTGGAAACACAAAGTCCTTAATTACAATCATTGACAAGACAGTATTCTCAAGGATGCTTAAAATGTCTTGATTCTTAAAGCTTACACCACTATCTTCTATTTTCAAGTCCCAGATATTTCATCAATTATTATTGTAAAATGTAAATACTCAAATTTCAGACTTAAAATTAACCTTATTTTATACTTTTGATCATCCCAACAAATTTATTTGTTCAAAGCTGAAGAAGTTTTAATTTTATTAAATCTATAAGAATATGCACATGTACATGAATATGGATTTACTTACATGAAATATAATCTATACATGAATGGAAAACAATCTTTATTTTTGGACTGTTTATTAATGTACCAGTAATACCATTAATTTCTCTTATTTCTGTCATTTGTCATCCATGTTTAACATACAAGTCATGTATATAATACAATTATTGTTATTATACAAACTATATTGTGTTCCAGCAGCCAAATGAGTTTGCAGTATAATTATATAAAAAGCCACAAATGTCCATACATTAGTTTTTATCTGGTTGGATTTGTGACAATACCAGGATATCAAGCTGTTCATCTAACAGTTATCTTACCATAACAGCAAAACAGTACTTAGCCAAATTAAATGTTAATGTACACTTAACATTGTCCTTTAGAGTCTTCCACAGAAATTTTTGGATAAATATTATTTTTTTATTTATTTCCAGGTTCTACCCATACTTAGAGACACTTGTAAGCATTGTCGAATTTTGTTATAATTGCAAAGATTTTTGTTAATTCTTCTTTATCAGATATTATGCAATGCAGGATCAAAAATAATGTTGTGTAAGTCTGATGGAAGGGTTCATTTCTGCAATTTTCCAGTTCACCATCAGACCCATGGTCCAAAATTGTCTCTGTCATATATTCTATAGCCTGTGGATCAAACAGATGATTGGTAAGAGGGTGAGGTTAACCTTTTCCTCCACAGACACACCTTTATTGCATGGGCGAATAGTTTAGATCCAGATCAGCTGGCATATCCGTGCTGTCTGATCAGTATCTAAGCTGTTCGCTTTTTGATTTGTTTGGTTATTTCTGACCAAAATGGGACCAGTGCTGATCTTGATCTGAGACAGCAATGATGTGCCGGCTGATCTGGATCTACACTGGTTGCACATGCGTAAAAATGCGTATATATGGAGGAAAGGGTTAATGAAAGCAGCAGTGGGATTGTATAGTATTGTTCCAATGAGGCAAAAATAAAGCTTACAGTTCAGAAACCAGGCCTGGGGAGTGTCAAATAAGGCATGTGCATTAGTTAGGTTGAATACCATAATGTATAAATAGTATTTCTCTAACAGCAATGATTATTTTTCCAAAAATCCGTGTTTGAAAATTTAAAGCTTTCCCTTAATCTATTCTGGTAACTCTATTATGAATGGAATGCACAGGAAATAGCCAGTAAATTGGTAGCACTTGTCAACATCTATTCTTTAATCTGATGGTCATAAAAAAGTTGACAGGTTTTATTGATGAGATACCAAAAAACTGTCTGGAAGTGCAGAACTTTTTCAGCCCTGTCAGTTTCTTCACCAAGACAGTATGTCTTCAATATACTTTCTCATTTAAAGTTGTTGCATAATTTACTCTTGATTAGATGGTGTCTGCAAGAAACAAGCACCAATGTAACATGTCATGGTTAAGTTGATCAGTGTCAGTAAAGGTTTCATCCTTTTTGACAGTTTATATTGATGAGAAAGGAAATGCTGTCTGGAGAGGAAAGAATTGTTGTTTTCTCATTGACCTGTTCATCAGTTTATCCAGCTGAGTCAGGAAGTCTTCTGCTTATTAAGAAGCATTGCACTTGTCCCAAGGTTAGAAAACTGAGAATGGAAACCAGTCTCAAATCTCAAGCATCTGATTAGCTGAAATGGCATCTGGTAGGGATTTCAGCCAATCAGATGCTTGAGATTTGAGACTGGTTTCCCTTCTCAGTTTTATAATTTTAAGCTCTTCAGCCCATGTTTTTCTTTACAAGTCTATCTACCTTTGCTTTAATATTGTTTGCATTAAGAACACGGGTGGATCCAGAGGAGGTACAGTGGTGTAACCCCTATTTGGGCAGCAATATTTAATTTTCATGGGGATTTTGGCGGCCAGAGAGTTGGAAATTATTTTGAAACTACCCCAAGACTGCCCCAAAATGAAACCCACTTTCTGGAAATCTTGCTTCCAACCCTAAAGAATATGTTAAAAGTCCAAGAGAGTTTGACTTTGACATGCTTTTAAAATCTCTTAATAAAAATTTCAACCTGATTCACAAAACAGTTTTATGTGAAATGACCCAAAATGGCTCAATCAGTGTTGATCATATTCTCCGAAAAATCAATGGCCCCAAAAAAGGAAAATATGTTTCCTGTAAACAACCAGCTTCGGTACCATCTGTGCATGAGCAGCTATTTGATGAACTGACAACAACCACTGTGGGAACAGCAGGAAGTGACAGCTGACAGTTTATCATATTGGCTTTAATTTAAAGTTAATTTGTATTTTATGTAGAAGCAACAATGGGTACAACCCATCACAGTGTTTCTGTGTTGTAAAATTATTGCTTTTTAAACAAGAGGGTCCATGGGACCCTGGGTCGCTCACCTGCTAACATCTGTTCAATGGTTCGGACAACAATTAAGACCACTAGAGTGCGGACAAGCTTTTTCTAAAATTTGACCTAGTGACCTAGATTTCAAGGCTACATGACCCAGTTTCGAACATGACCTAGATATTATTGGGATAAACATTCTGACCAAGTTTGAAGAAGATCTGACCAAAATAACGATCACTAGAGTGCGGACAAGCTTTTTCTATAATTTGACCTAGTGACCTAGATTTTAAGGTCACATGACCCAGTTTCGAACTTGACCTAGATATCATTGGGATAAACATTCTGACCAAGTTTGAAGAAGATCGGACCAAAATTACGACCACTAGAGCGCGGACAAGCTTTTTCTATAATTTGACCTAGTGACCTAGATTTCAAGGTCACATCACCCAGTTTCGAACTAGACCTAGATATCATATGGATAAACATTCTGACCAAGTTTAAAGAAGAACATACCAAAATTACAACCGCTAGAGTGCAGACAAGCTTTTTCTTTAATTTGACCTAGTGACCTAGATTTCAAGGTCACATGACCCAGTTATGAACTTGACCTAGATATCATTAAGATAAACATTCTGTTCAAGTTTAAAGAAGATTGCACTATAATTAAGACTGCTAGAGTGTGGACAAGCTTTTTCTACAATTTGACCCAGTGACCAAGATTTCAAGGTCATATGACCCAGTTTCGAATTTGACCTAGATATCATTGAGATAAACATTCTGACCAAGTTTGAAGAAGATCGCATCAAAATTAAGACCGCAAGAGTGCGGACAAGCTTTTTCTATAATTTGACCTAGTGACCTAAATTTCAAGGTTACATGACCCAGTTTCGAACATGACCTAGATATTATTGGGATAAACATTCTGACCAAGTTTGAAGAAGATCTGACCAAAATAGCGATCACTAGAGTGCGGACAAGCTTTTTCTATTTGACCTAGTGACCTAGATTTCAAGGTCACATGACCCAGTTTCGAACTTGACCTAGATAACATTGGGATAAACATTCTGACCAAGTTTGAAGAAGATCGGACTAAAATTATGACTACTAGAGTGCGGACAAGCTTTATCTTTAATTTGACCTAGTGACCTAGTTTTAAGTGTCACATGACCCAGTTATGAACTTGACCTAGACATCATTAAGATAAACATTCTGTTCAAGTTAAAAGAAGATCGCACCATAATTAAGGCTGCTAGAGTGCGGACAAGCTTTTTCTACAATTTGACCCAGTGACCTAGATTTCAAGGTCACATGACCCAGTTTCGAACTTGACCTAGATATCATTGAGATAAACATTCTGACCAAGTTTGAAGAAGATTGGACCAAAATTCCGTCCGCTAGAGTGCGGACAACAATTGTGGACGGACGGACGGACGGACGACGGACGAACCCCCCTCACAAAAGCTCACCCTGTCACTACGTGACAGGTGAGCTAAAAATAAACCTATTACATGTATAAGTGATTATAAATAAGATGACAGTCATACCACAAATGACTTTATGGCTGATGCTGAATTACGGTATATATTTTTCTGATATAATATTATTTAACCTTTTCCTCTATATACATGTATATGCCTTTCTAGGCATCTGCAACCAGTGCACTGGTCGCATTTTGGTCAGAGATGACCTAACAAATCAAAAAGCAGACCGTTTAGATCCTGATCAGATGGCAAGGATGTGCAGGCTGATCTGGATCTAAAGTGTTCGCCCTAGCAATTAAGGTGTATCTATGGAGGAAAGAGTTAAAGAACAGGTTTATATACTTGACTAAAAGCTGAAAAGATCATGTACAAGGACAGGTCAGTGTGCTGCAAGGCCTTGTCACAAATACTGCTCAATAATATCTTATCAATATAAAGTTAAGGGATTGCCACACTCCTCCCAACTTTGTTCGCCGATAAAAAGAAAAATATCAAAATCTCAATAACGGCAAAATTCCGTTAAATGAAACTTTGCACAAATGTATGTTATTAATGTATCTTTATTTTGCAGATGGTAAGATACGTTAGAAGAGTAAAGACAAATAGCGAGATCAAAAAATTCCCTAAACTTCTATTTACATTAATTCACAAAAACTAAACAACACAAAACATCATTTTAAATGCCCACATTAGTAATATGATACTGACAACAACTTGTTGTGTCCTCGTGACTTACATATGTAAACTTTACGAGGTATTAGTAAAAGTGTGTTTGACCTTCAAGTATTTGGTCACTTCCTGGTCGCGTAAACAGATGACAATCACTGATTTGTCTTTGAGTAGTTGAATTTGTTTTACAAAGTACACAACATTTTCTTGTCAGTATCATTGCGCTCACGTGGGAATTTAAAATAATGTTTTGTATCGCTTAGTTTTTGTGAATTTATGTAAATAGAATTTTAAGGAATTTTTAGGTCTAGCGTTTTTCCTTTACTTTTCTAGCGTGTCTTACTGTATGCAAAATAAAGATTCATTAGTAACATTCATTTGTGCAAAGTTTCATGGAACGGCATTTTGCCATTATTGAGATTTTGATAATTTTCTTTTTATCGATGAACAAAGTTGGGAGGAGTGTGGCAATCCCTTAACTGAACCAAGACTGCACTTCAATTTTGAACTTTTCTTCAAATGAGTCCACAGTAAAAAATATTTTTTAAGAAATATGCATAAAACATTTTAAGTTAAAGAAAAGAATTACCTCTGTTTGGAGGTTGACAGATTAACAGGAATATTTTATCAAAACGATGGGGTATGGATAAGACATTTTAAATTTTTTTGGTGGATTATTTTGTGTTATTTGTTGGGAAAAAACTGATGAAAAAAGGAGATTTACATGAAACTTCATTACAGCTAAGCAAGGCAGGAGACTATTCAAAGCTGAACAGAGCAAATCATCTGAACTGTCAGTCACTGTAGGAGAGTAGAGAATTTTAACAGAAATTTTAGATCTCATGTAGGATTAGTCCCAGAGCCCTGGGTGTTGATTTTTGTAAGGGTGACCTATTAGAAGGAGGCAATAAATAAAGGCAGCCAGTGCACAAAATGATGTGCTCATAAATACTTAGGCGGGACCAGTATGTGATACATGTTCTTTGCTTATTCATGAAAAGCACACAGCTAATGCAGATTTTACCTTAATTTTGTGAAGAATAAGAATGGATACAAAAAAATATAAACTCATTATAAGACTAAAACAAAACAGTATCAGGAATGGCTTAGGTTGTCAGAACAGGGAGAAGATATCTAGGATTTTGTATTTCTGTATGAAAAATGTAGGGAAAAACTTCTCCCTTGGCTCAGCAGATGGAGAAGTTTAGGTAGACTATTTCTCCTGAGACTCCCACTAAGGCATTCACTGAGTATATATCTGAGATGTGAACTTACATTAACACAGTCATCTTGGATGTGTTCCATTCTCAATTTAGACTGGACAAGGTTTTGCATTATAGGTCACCTTGACCTTTGTACTTGCCATGACCTTCAAACCTACCAAGTTGAAGCATTATCTAGTTATTTATCGAAAAGGATTTGCACTAAAGGTCAATGTGACCTTGACCTTTGACCTCCAAATTACCAGTGCCATCTTACTGTCATAACCTACCAACCCTACTAGTTTGCCATCACTAGGCCCGAGGGATCTTTAGTTACTCATCAGTTCAACAGTTTAGCATTCAAGGTCACTGTGACCTTGATCTTTGACCTGTTGACTTTAGAATCAATAAGGTTTATCAACTTGTCATGGCCGAGCATGTAATATAGTTTGAGGACACTGGTGACTAGGCTCCAACATACTTCGTTACTGAATAGACAATTTGCATATAAGGTCACCATGGCATTCACCTTTGACCTGTTGATAACAAAATCAATAGAGGTCATCTTCTGGTAATGACATTCTATTCCACCAAGTATGAGGACACTTAGGAATTTGCATTCTCTAATAAGCAGTCGGAACATAATAAAATACCAAAATTTATCAGAATCACTTGAAATCTGCAGATTGTGTCCATTTTACTTTTTTTTTCAAGAAACAGATGTAACTGATGATGAAACAGCCAGTGGTCTAGGGGTAGAGTGTCGGACTCCAGATCCGGAGACTGTGGGTTCAAATCCCACCAGAGATGAGGTTCGTCTGCAGTTTCATCAATCCACATTTGGGGCGAATACTGGTTGGAAACCCAGGAAGCAGTCATCGAGCGTCATTAATATACGTTGGAATAACTTGTGTCACAATCGATGTAAAATAAATAAGTTTAAACTAAACAGCCAACTATGGGAGATGAATTTAATGTAATTCATGAAAGTACTTTTGAAATTATCTATAAAAGTATTAACTGATACCTTAATGTATTAGCTACAGGTACACCCTATTCATCAAGGGTAACTTGATCCGGAAACATACCCTCCTCCCTATCAAAAGAGACTGGTAAATCAATTAACAAGATATGGTAATCTTCATATAGGAGATAGTAATGGTCTGATGGGACAAGCTACTCACTCTGTACCAGCATTCATGATAAAGGGAATATCATTCACAGTTTGGAATTAGGATTATCCAATCTGTTGTATGATAAACTGATCACTGGAACAGATTTGCTTATCTTCATGTCAGATATAACATGTAACATTATTTTTCTATATTGTATCATTGAAAATTATTTTTACTTGAAACTGGAAACTATTCTGGTAATGGTTTAGTGTTTACTATTTTCACAGTCAATTTAAATACTAATGTGTACAGTGTAATTAACAAAGTTAAACTTTGTTCCAGTCTGAACATCATTAACCTGCAATATTTTGATATTTGTTGTGTTCGGTAGCTTTCAAAGTTCCTTTTTCAACTATTGAAAACCTACTGGGTTTTACTTGAATGTAGTATTTATTTTAGTCAATATTTTTGTCAAGATCTTGCATAAACCTCTTTGATGTGACCCAAAATATATTTTTATATGGTTTAACCCTTTCCTGTATAGATACACCTTTATTGCTAGGGTGAACAGTTTAGATCCAGATCAGCCGGCACATCCGTGCCGTCTGATCAGGATCTAAACTGTTCACTTTTTGATTCATTAGATTATTTCTGACCAAAATGCGACCAGTGCAGATCCTGATCAGAAGGCATGGATGTGCCGGCTGATCTGGATCTACACTGGTCGCACATGCGTAACAATGTGTATATATCAAGGAAAGGTTTAACTTTTCTATTGTTACCATGCCATGTTTGGTTGTACCACAAGATAGACATTAACTTCACACCCTGTTACATAATACCATGACAAAAGCACATTACTCACTGGAAGCTTTTCACACCAAAGCAAAATGAAGAAATCAGCAAAACCAATTGTTTCCCACTTAAGTACAGCATAGACACAGGATGAGAAATAGCTTTGACACTATTAGTGGGCCAGACACACTGATGGAGGAAGTGGCAACTTGATGCTCACCCCAAGTATTTTGGGGGGCATCTTAAATGGGGTTAGAGGGGGTTGCATAAAGAGCTTAATCGGATGAGCAACAAAAATTCTCCCAAGAAAAGTAATGTACAGTTTTTATTATAAATTTCGGTCACTCATAAATAAACAAATTTGATAGATAGTAAAAAATTTTAGCCACATTTATGAAGAATAATATATTTTGATCTTTGGAGATATTTCATTGAAATGGTATGCATAATATTACTTAAATTTTGCATTTAATACATTAGTGCATCATCACCTAAGGGTCTAAACTTTGATGCAGCTTATGGTAATGCGATGTCATTTTTTCATTAAAAAAATTGCATTATTTGGTGATTACCATCTTTAAAATATAACGAAGCATGCCATTGATTTTAGCAGATTTTACATTTCAAAAGAAGCAAATTCGGCTGAGCATTTATGCAAATTAATGGAGTAAAAAACAATTTGAGAACCTTTAAGTGCAATTATGTTAACTTTAAACTTTAAGCACCAGTTTCAAGCCGAGTTAAATGTTTCTACCAGCATACACCCAGATCAGTCTTTGGATCTGTGCTGTATAAACAGGGTCTATAGCGCTTACTATTTCTGCACAACTCTCCCTATTTAGAATGAATGGACTGGCTCAAATTCAAGGTTCCCCTGATACAATATTTAAATCATGCAGAAAATTACATCAGTTTGTTTGTGTTTTTTTTTAATTTGCCTTTAAAGGAAATCACACTATTTTCTTGAATGTCACTTCTCTGTAACTCAGAAAACCTCAACCTAAATCTGCTGAAGAAAGAAGTAACTAATCCCATATTTTTAAATGGGTCAGCAAAAACTTATAAAAAGTGTCTGGAACCTTAGTAATATGGAAACATGGAGAATACAAGAAATCACTATCTCTCTATGGAGCCTAAAGAGGCAGAAATCCCTATCAGTCTATAAAGCCTAGAAGGGAAGCTAGAAATTATTATCAAAACTAGAGACAATCTCCCTAGAGAGAGTCACAACTTCACGTTTCCCAATCAAGTGACATATTCAGTATTTCATTGTCTGCCAATTAGGAGACAATAAGGGTTAACAATGTCGCTTTTGTTTTTACAATTTTACCAGTCTCTATATTGATCACGGCAAGAAAGTTGAAAGGCAGTTGCAGTCTAAATCAGCTATCATTGCACAGAATGCACAAAAATCAAGGACAGTTTTTTAAATTTAAGCCTCCAAATATCAAAAAAAGTTGAAAAAAAACCTTTTAAATCACATCATTTAAATTTTAATTACTTATAGTACTAAAGAAGGCTAAACTTTTAATAATTTTATTTCATTTATGACTGTCTTGGTTGTTTAATTGTTGTGATTTTGTTATAACATTTCTACATAATGTAAGCTTCCCCAAAAAAGTTAATCAATTCTAAATTTTGCTAAATGTTTTAAAATCTATGTGATCTGTTCAAAGTTCTGTCTCTTGATCATGTTTTACTATCCTGATCTCTGTTATCTGTTTAGAAACTTGTTTGATTTTGGGTTTCATGCAGATGCTAAATTAACATTGCTAAATTGAGTTATAGCTAAGGGATGCCAAAGCAAGGCAAAAAATCATTTACATCAGGGCTTTTCATCCTTATATAACAGAGACATTATACAGGCCTCTTCCCAATCCAAAAATATAGTATTTTTTGCCAACTGTGGCAGAGTCTGTCCCCAAAATGCTTGGTAAAATGTTGAAAAATAGATCAAAATCTTCTGAGGGGAGTTTAAAAATTAAAGTGCTTTAAAACATTAAATTTAAGATGAAAATTCTTATTACTATTCAAATTTATAAACTAGTACCCATCTTTCAATGAACTTTGTTTTCCCAAAATCAACAATTATCACGCATAAATTTGCCAATCTGAAAGGCCTGGGCTTTTTCCCAATTTTCTAATAAAAAGCCCTGTACATGTGTGAGGTGTGTGGATAATCAATAATTTGCTTTCTTAAGTCTGATCGTGAAAATACATTTTAATAGAAAATATTTTTTTTTTAATGGAAATCTACGGTAATGTAATCATCAATTTAATGACCCAAAAACATTTATTTAGAATACATATCCCAAAGCTGCCTGTATTCGCACACTGCCAATATTCGTACGACCCCGAAAAATTTTAGTTTTTCAATGAACTTACGTCACATCCTTGTGCGTGCATGGTTTTTGTTGACATCGGCCCTGACAGTCGCTACAGCATGTAATCGAAAGCCAAATGGAGATTCGGCAGGTAAGTTCAAGCAGAAAACTAAACCCTACATTGCTTTTATGCCTTTTCACTGTTCCCAATCACCCTTTGTTAAAACTGACCGAATTTCTTAAAAAAATCTTATTTAACCACCGTGTAACAGTGCCCGTCTGCTAATATGAATAAATTCCTGGGCCTACCACTACGCTCAAATAGTATTGTAGTATACTTCACAGTATAGAAAAAGTTACGTCAAAAAAAGTTATGTCAAAAAAAGTTACGTCAAAAAAAATGTAACTGGCTAAACAACATTTTTGGTTGTCTCTCCTCCTGTCAATGAAGAAAGTTCTGATGATGATGAAATTCTGGACAATGAAAAGTGCGTTCTGTGAGGAAGATTCAGCCCAGACACTAGCAAGAGGCCACATGTTATCATTGTTTCATGGGGGCAATGTGACAAATGTAATGGGTGGGTTCACCTCTCATTCTGTTCACCAGTTAGAGCTATTAGACGTGGAGATTCATTCCTTTGCCCAGCTTGTTCTGCTACCACCTGGATAGTGAGCAGTAAAGAGGAACATTTATAAGTTAAAATAGTTTTTAGAAGTTTCTGGAAATTAAATATTTTCTAGTTGACATTGTTCTGCAAAACTGTTCTCTTTAAAATGACTGAGTCCATTTCTTCGTTGTGCAGTGTTGTTTTCAATATGCAGTGCAAAAACTGGGGCCGAATTGTTGCTGATCACGTAGAAACTAGGTCATCAATGGCGGGCATGTTATTTACAAAAAATGATGAAAGTTTTATAAAGCTTTGTATTTTCATAAAGGTAAGATATTATATTTATATTTTGTTGTGGAAATAAAGCAAAATATTTTCATACATGATGTCACTGACCGGTAAAGTCGCTAAGTGTGAGAATACAGGCTGTTCTGGGATATTAAAATCATAGCCATATAGAGGAACACAGGGAAGATTGGGCTTGCCCAACTGTGTTTCCTCTCTAAATAAAGTTATTATTATTATTATTATTATTATTATTATTATTATTATTATTATTATTATAGCCAGAATCAGATTAAGAGTTGTGAGCTCAAATGTGCAGGAAAAGTTTGTTTTTTTTCTTTCACAAAATGATGGCTTATTTCAGTATTAAACACCTCATGTCTGCAAAGTCTTCATTAAATGCACACCAGAGCCATGTTGTTATCAAACTGACTTCTTAATAGTAAAAAATTGTTACCTGACTTGACATGAGGAAGACGCAAGAGAATTCTTTCATTTGTCATTAGCAAACGCGATAGTATTGTAATTTCTGTATTTATTTGTTAACAGGAATATAATTATATTGTTTGTAACATTTTATTATTAACCTCAGTTTCAGGTTTATTCGGGTGTAAAAAATCCCTTTCTTGTTTAACTGATTGTTAGGGATTTCCACGTCTGCTTCCGGTTTAAAAAGGGAACTCACTGCGTCAAGTTTAGGTTTCAGCTAATTACTGGATTCCGGAATATGGATTGTTGCACGGCAACAGAAAGGCTCTTGTGTAACCTTAAAACCCATTAGCCCAAAAATTAATTTAAAAACACTTATTCTTATAATATATATGGTTATACTATTGAGCTATTCTTACTAATTGTTTGTGGTGTTCATTGCTGCCTTTACCTTTTTACTATTTTCCTTTTTTGGCTGTGGGGAAGCTGGGTTTTCAGATTGTGGCTATTCCCCTACTAATCTTCTCTTCAAATAGTGATTAGATTCGTACTGCGATAGTTCAGTAAAAACAAAATGTCCATTTGTTACTGCCCTGGATCAGGAATCTAGAACATTCCTGCCTGGATGCATACAATATTTTGTTTTTATTTTTTTGTGGTTGGAACAAAGTTTGTAAAATCTTTTTGAAAGTAACAGTAAATATTAATTTTCTTTTCGGATGTAAAAAGTAATTGTTCCTTACAATAGTGTGTACGTATCTATGCATATAAACTGGCCGCATTCTGGTTATGGCTTTTGACATGCAATAAAGAAAACCCGTTGGTAAAATTATATTTTGAAATAACCCCTTTTAATATAACAATAGCCTACTCTTGCTGACTTGATAAATCATTGTTGTGTGTACAAAAGACGGCCATATCAACATTTTGTGGAAGGTATGACTTTTCTAACTTTGTTCGATTGTCGGAACTTCTTTACAAGCAAATCAGTGCATCTTTGGAGGGCAACTATAAGCAGATCGACGGAAACTTGTCATTACACAATTCATAACATGCTTATTAAGTGTGGTATTTTCCCCCGGAATTGACACGTCCAATTATGAAAAAAATAGTATCCTAGTATCTTACTTTAGCCTAGTGTTAATTATAAAACAACTAATTAGCACCTGCCTTGCAGTCAATTACGCAAAATAACTTGTTGTAACAATTTGTATTAATACTATTATCTTTCGATTAATTGCTGTAATTACTGCAAGGTAAGATAGCAATTTCCACAGGGTTCATGTGTTATTGAGCCTCATCGTTTCCGCTGCGTCTCTGGTCGAAACATGCTTATCCAAGAGTCCTTGGCCAATCTTACAATAGAAAAATGTGCAACTTGACATTTGAACACTTACAGTTTTAGAAATGTTTTATAATTCAGAAAGCAATTAATATAGGGTAAATTCATCCCAATTCAATAAAAAAGGCCCCTTTTCAAGCTTCAAGAAATACCTTTCCTTGATATTTACGCATTTTACGCATGTGCGACCAGTGTAGATCCAGATCAGCCAGCACATCCGTGCCGTCTGATCAGGATCTGCACTGGTCTCATTTTGGTCAGAAATAACCTAATGAATCAAAAAGCGAACAGTTTAGATTCTGATCAGACGGCACGGATGTGCCGGCTGATCTGGATCTAAACTGTTTGCCCTAGCAATAAAGGTGTATCTATACAGGAAAGGGTTACTAAAGTATAATGATGTGGATGACATTAAAGTACCAAGTGAGAATGCTTGCAATGCAGGACATCGGTTCAAGAATAATTGAGATGAAGACCAATATCCAATCTCAACCATGGTCATTTAGCTTTTAAAGTTGTGTCCATTTAATCACTAGCCTGAGTAGCACGACTGGACTCATATCTCACAACTACAATGGTAATTAAAGAACTACTTTCCCACATTTTTTCTAAATCGCTGCCAACATATTTTCAGGATCAAACAACAGTAATTTCAGATAATCTAATGACATGTTAACAATAATGTTAGTATTTTCATTACCGTCTTATTGAAGCAAATTTGTAAGAAAATAGCAATAACAGAAAATAATACAACACTTCGATGATCTGGCTCATTAATGTAATGCACACTTGATTAGCTGTTAATCTGCCCCCAGATAATCATCAACAAAGTAAACAAGATCTGCTTTATTCCCTGCTGAGCTGTTAACCCTAACATTAATTTGAATTTCGGATGTTTCATTCGTAGTCTTTATTAATTAATCAACAATAAAACGTAACAGAATTTAGATTTTAAGACTGATTTGAGTCCACGGGTAAGTCAAATAAACCTAGAGGTTTCTATACCTTATCGCTTGATATCTTTCATTCTGCTATCAAAGAGTACTGAAATTTCAGAGTATCTGAAGAAATTAAAAGCTGTGGGAAGTGTAATAATTCTTTCTGTCTTTCTGCTATCAAAGAGTACGAAGCACCAGCAGTCAACAAATATATATTTAGTATGATATTGTTTATCTTTGCAATTCTTTAAAAATTGTACAATAATAATAATAATAATAATAATAATAATATAGAGCTGTAGTTTTTTTTAAAGATTCGATATCAAGTGATTTTCATGATTTAGTTCCATCCTGCTAGTTGCTGTGTGTGACTGGTAAATCTTACGAGATGATACGAAGGGCGTTCCATATGTAAGGCAATTGCCATTCTCGTTTTCATATTGATGTGTACATACATAATATTCATTATTCCGATGTCACCATGACCTTTCAAGTTTTAATTCACTATCGCTAGCCTTCATTCTGAGAAGCTAACATGTTAATATGCTATATCTCATATTTTCATGTTTTTTTTTTTGTAAATTTAATTTCTCTATGTCTTAATGCGAGAGAATAAATGCAGTAGATAACATATACAATTCAACGCTTGAAACGTATGTTTCAATATGAGGCCATCATGTTAGTCGTATTTTGTCAGAACTGTTCTGTTAGAATTATCCACGATGGCAAATTGCCTTAACCTATTGCAGTCAGTAATATTATTACCTTGTGTCCAGGTAGCCACAGCCCCATTTCCTCGGCGGATGTTACGTATGTAGCCATGTTGAGGCTGCACAGTGATCACATAGTGCAGGCGGTCTGCTGGACTGTCATGGTCGCCACTCTGCAGATGCCGTCTGGTGAACTCGAACCCAATACCTATATCCAGTGGAGCAAGAAAGCTTGCACCCGTGTTGATGACTATATGAGGAATTCCACTATCTATGGGAATAATATCAATGTCCATTTCTTGTGGTTGGCGAGTTGGGACGTTCGAGCCGGGTATAAAATAATGAAAATTGGTGCCATCAGTAACAGTAAAAGTAAAACTGTCAGATAAAGTTTCAGTTCCATCATGTTGGTAACAAATCAGCTTTTGAGACAAATCTTTCAGTGAAAACCTGGAAATAATTTTGGAGAAATTATACAGGAGATTGCCGTGGAGTGGTACTTGAGTTATTGTAAAAATAATGTTTTCATCTGGGGTGTCTAAATCAACCGCCTTCAGTTCTAATGGATTAATTATTTTGTTTTTTCCTTCCTTAAGTCTCAACACAGAAAACATCAGTACCGGTATTTTATTGTCAACATCTATCATGGTAATTTTAAAAGTTCTGTATACTGAATGTAACCCACTCGCAACTGTAAATTCAAAATAGTCCATTTTGATTCCACGTTCCCCATTATGGACATAACGAACCCTATTAGAAGCAAGGTCTAACTGGGTAAACGTGTCCGTCGGAATTCCTGATTGATCAATCAATTCGACATATCCATGCTTTGCCGTGTTTGTAATGATGAATTTAATATTTTCATATTTTGAATTCATATCAGTTATATTTGTGATATTTGTTGTCAGAATAACCCAGCCTCTTTCCGGTAAAGGAACGCCATGATTTATGACTTCAGGATATATAATATCCATTCCTTTAATGGTAACGTAAAAACAGCGATCTTTAAGAGGGTTCAAACCATCTGTAACATCAAACTTGATCAAATCTCGGTTTGCCTCTTTTCCCGTGTGGACATACGTTACTAACAGATTGTTGATATCATTTTGTGTAAAATTTGAACCGAGAGTCAGATTTCTTTCAAAATTTCTTTCCAGTTTTGTCAAGAACCCCTGTTGAGGAAGTACTTTTATTATGTACGTAATATTCTCAACAGGGGAGTCAATATCTTCAGCTAGTAAGTCTTTATTAGAGATCACTTTCCGGTCTCCAAGATTTTCAATTTTAATCCCATTGTTTATAGACAGTCTAGGTGGTTCATCGTCAACAGGAAAGATGATTATTGGAATAGATTTAGACACATTGTGTTTACCATCAGTCAATATAAATTCAAAACTGTCCGATTGCGTTTCTGAACCATCATGCTTGTACTTTACGGTTGACTGTTCGATGTCTCCTTGAGTAAAATTGTTCGCAAGAATATCACCACCTCTTGTCTGTTTGACTATTTTACCATGACAAGGATGTTTGGTTATAACGAATGTCAGAACATCTGATGGCTCGTCTTTGTCAACTACATGTAATACTGGTGAATCAATTCTTATTTCCATGCCTTCAGAGCCAATGAATTCTCGAACATAAACTCCAGGTTCCTCGTCATTTAATGGCTGTATTGTTATACGGACAGTTTCTCGATTTGAAAGGTTTATTCCGTCACTGCAGAGAATGACAAAATTGTCGGTCCTAGGCTCAACACCTTTGTGTGCACTTTGAACATAAAAAATATCTCCCTGCCTAACATTACCAATCGTAAATGCAGAAACAGGCTGCATCCACGTCTTGGATTTTTCATATCCATCAATAGGTGCTTTGTTAGTCAGAAATCCATGTTTTGGCTGTTCTGTTATCAAACATAGAACATAATCTTCGTTTGAATCCAGGTCTCGAACATCTAAGTGCGTTTTCGGTATTGGCGTCGTAGCACTTTCTTTAACATTTATATTTTCACCTACAGTTATTCTTGGAGGTACGTTATTAACTGGTTTTATTTTAAAATACACATTAATGTCCTTTAAACTAGTTCCATCTGGTAAAACAATTATAGCACCATCATGTATTCCTAATTTCACCTGATCAACCACTTCGGCCATTCCAATTTCTTTCTTTTTATGTTCATATGTGATTTTATCTTGCCATATTTCACGCTGTGAAAAATAACTTGCTCGGCGGCCATCTTTTAAAATAATTCCATGTTCGGGGAATTTGTTTAGTACATACATGACATTGTTGATATTTAAATATGGGTCTCTTGTACTAAACTGTTCTGGTCGTATTAAAACTGTTTGGTTTTCAAATAATTCATATTTTATATTTAATATGCCTGATGTTACCGTAATGTTTTCGTCTGTTCGGAAAAATGATTGTTCGTCATCTGTTCGCTGAATCTTAATTCTGAAAGTGAAAGGAATAAAGTGAACGCCGTCAGTTATTTCAAAAAGAATTCTGTCTTCTTTGGCTTCTATGTTTTGGCCTTGATTTCGGTAACTAATATATTCTTGTGCTATATCATTTTTTGTAAACAGATCCCCAGCATTTAGAATTTCGCTGTCCTTGATTAAGTCACCGTAATTTGGAATTGCTTTTACTATAATTATAACACGAGTTAAATCTGTGTCTTTTTCCTCAATATCAATCATTTGAGAAGTGATTACAATCTGATCATTTTCAGGTACCGTGGCTCCAGCATTTAGAACTATTGGTGGTTGATTGTCAACAGACTTTAGAATTATTGTAAACCGCTGATCAGGCAAAATATTGCCCGCTAAATCTTCCACTTGAAAATCAAATTGTATAATCCTTGTGGTAAGACTTAGTTCAATTGATGGAGGTTGGAAGCAAATCTTGTGAGTATTTATTTCTGATTGCAAAATTCTGAAAATTGATCTACGTGGATTGTCACAATATACGATTTTCCCAGCAGCCGTCGGACCATCTTTGAAAGTATCGTACGGTTCACGTGTTATTACATAAGTTATTTCTCTGTCATTTGTGTCGTCATCAGTGTAACGTAAATCTTTTTTACGGAAATGCTGAAGTTGGAATTCTTCTACTTCCATTCTCAAATCTGTGTTTGTGTGTAAATATGGAGGAATAGTGTCTGCTGGGTGAATTTTTACATTTAAATTATAAACTGGTGATTTATTCGGAGGTGTTCCATTGTCTGAAATACTAAATTGTATTTTGTCAGTAATTGTGTCTGTAATATGATTCCCAACATGTTTATAAAATATTTTCCCTTCAATCAGATCCATTTGGGTGAAAGTGTTAACTACCTTATCGTAAACTCCGCTTTCAAAGATCCAGTTTTCTTTATCCTCGGGGATTTCAAATTGCCTTTTTGTGATTATGCCAAGTTTTGAATAAGGTATTTCAAGATTGAAAGTGACTGAAGCTTTATCAGTATCAGTATCTCGTGCACTTAGTACATACTGACTTATTTCAACAGTATCATTTGCATGTAATTCTACACCACTATTCACAATCAGTGCAGGCGCAATGTCATCTTTTGGGTATATTGTTACAGGAAAGAGAAATTCTACTTCATGTGTCCCATCTGATATTTTGAAAATGATATTATCGCTGTAACTTTCGCTATCGTCGTGATGATAAACAACGTTGCCAAGTTTCAGATCAGCAGGTGTAAAATATTTTTTACCAACTGGAAAGACCAAGTGACCATGCTTCAAGCCAGCTATGTTATAAATTTTCACATCTTTTAAGTTGTCCGGATCAGCGATTTCAAGAACATCTGGACTTGTTATTCGTTTTGACTGGCCTTCAACAAGTTGTATTCCTGTATTTCTGGTGACTACTGGTGCATTGGTGTTCATAGGTTCTACAACGATCATCAAGGGAATCGGGTCAGACGATAAACCGTCGGTATCCAGAATAGTGACTTCCAGTTGAAACAGCCGTTTGATGTTTGAATCGGAGCTTGGAGGTTTGTATGCTATTTTCAGATCATTAATTTCATGCTGGAAAAAGAATTGAACCGGACTATCAATGTTGTCTGTGTTGACAATTTCTCCTTCGCCGGGCCCAAGAGGTTGAGTAATATTGAACAATAAATAGTTCAAAGATGTCTGATCGTCAAAGGCCGACATTATCTCTGGTGTAATCGCTGTCATAACGAACTGATTAATCGAGTTCATCACAAATAAAGCATTTCTACTAGGCTCTGGGGGTGAATTTTCTTGTCCTGATAAAATGTAAACAGTTAATCGGAAATATTCTTGTTTCTGCAGTTCACCATTTTCACTGAAGATCTGAACTGCCACTGGAATGAAATCTCTGTTTGGTGTATTGAGCTGGGCATGATGTTTGTACTGCATACCCATTGTTAAAAATCGTTCGCAGTCAATATTTGTTAGAGAAAAAGAATTATTTGTTAAATATCCATATTGAGGTAGTCCATACTGGCCAAGCATACTAATTTTACACCTTGAAAACTCTGTTTTGGGAACAGTAAACCGAATTGTTGAACTATCAATTGGCGGACTCAATCCCATGTGACGTTCAACAGTTATTGCATTATTCTGTGTAATAATCTCCAATGGTATAAAGATAAAATTCACAACTAAACTAAGTGGAATGATTAATGTCTGAGTAGCAGAATCGTATTTCAAAAGAAGTTGCACGAGATCATTTGATGCACCGTTACCTCCGAAGTGTATATATTTAAGTCCTTCAGATCCAAAATTGCAAGAGAATTTGGATGAGGATAATCTTCCAGGACTGTGCGTATATCCTCTGTCATGTCCCACCACAGTCGCCGTGCACGTGTCACCTGGTCGCACGCGTAACTTAAGATCGCGCAACGGATTTATCACAGTGGCTCTGCCAAATATTGCATCTATAGGTCGATTCAAAATTACAATATCGTTTGTTTTTAATTTCATTTGCCCATTTATTCCATTTATGAAAATCACCGAAATTGAAATTTCTATCAAACTCAGGTGTGCAACTGTTATCCAATTTAATTCCATGATTTTTCTTATAAAAAGAAATAACACCATAACTGTAAACTTTAATCCGGACCAACATGAATTATCAAATAATTATCAATCATCGTCTGTAAATGTTAACACCTATCTTGTCAACAAACACACCACTTTTGTTACTATTCACGCAATGCTCCATTCCGCCACCAGACGACTAACAGCGCAATAATCTTACAACTGGAACCTTATCCGCGGGAAATGTTATTTAATGTCTTGAACTGAAAACATGACAAACAGTATCATCTTTAACATCTTTAACGCAAGATTAGTTCAAATTTGCCCTATGTAAACAATATTTACTGGATGTCACGTTGTAAAAATCACTATTATCGTATGTAAATCGAAGAACTATTTCCTGTAAGCAACAATTTTAATAGGTAGTTATTTTGCTACTATAGGGTGTGTAAAAATATCTCAAGCTTTTTTATTTGTTATGCTGTGACAGTAAGATAGCGATCAAAATCGAAAGAAATGTCTGAAATCTTACGCTTATCAAAACGCTAGAAAATGATTTTAAACATTTTGGATCATTTTGATGAATAACACTCTTGTTTTTCGTATATTTCAGATGTAATGCACGATTACGGTATAAGAAAGACAACTCCGATAAAGTTTGTGTATTTTTTGGTATTGCTTATGTTTCTTTCTTTCTTACGACAGGAACTGTAGTGAAGTGAAATTCTTTTAGAAGAGGGGCACGGAGGAAGGGAGAGAGCGGGCGAGGGAAAATCATAATTTAAATATAAATATTAACAACAAGCGAAAGGTCATTGTAAGGCTGAATAGTAGAATCGACGCATTAACACGTTATTTCGTTTTCGCTGCGATATTTTTACACATAACTGGCGACTATGTTAACGCGGCAACGCTTAGCCCATAATCCAAAAATTGCAAATTAGGGGCGCAACTGTGCCTTTTTGCCACATAAAAGGATTAACAACCATTTTCGCAAAACATTATCTTAAACATAGAGTTCTAGTATTTCAACAAAAAGCGATGGTGATGATTATTTAAAAAGTTGACAGGCAAATGGGTAAAATTTAATTCAAGATTTTAAAATTGAGCCATAATTGAACGTTAAAAATAAATTATTACCCTCCTTGGAATGTTCTCATCTACATTTTCTTGTTTGCATAAAAGTAAAAGCATAAAACACAATCAATGACAGAAAAACGTTTTTTGAAAAAATATATTCTTCAAAGTTTTTGGAAAAATATCATCTTAAAAAGTTTTTCTTTCGTTGCCCTTGTAACCAGAAATACACGCTGGTGACATAGACGTGACTAAATTTCACAATCGCACAATTGCCAAAGGCTCTTGACAAAAATAATTCTTAGCTCATCTGAGCACAAAGAGCTATGTGGACCTGTAAGAACTGTTTGATATGTTTTGTTTGTCCGGTATTAACAATTGACTTTTCTAGAAACGTTTGAAAACGCTGTTTGATTTCGTTTATGCGGCGATGCTCTAATGCGTCGTTACAGGTAACGTTGAGATATTAGTCTCTTTTAAATAACTGTAAACAACGCATCATCGAAACATTCCGTGTCGTATTTTAATTGTTTATAGGGTTTTAAATCTTAATTTGAAGACGTTTGTATTGTTTAACAGCAATACAAGCTGAACTGTTTTAAGCATAAGAGTATAGCAGGTGTTCTGGCATTATTTAACGTACTTCATAAGTCAACGGATTTTTGCCTAAATTTGCAGTCTGTTAAAGGTACCCGATAATCAACTAGGAAATACACATATTCACTCTTGATAAGAAATTTTGGTTCTGATGTTTCACACATTGATAAGATCAAGTGTTCATCTCATTAACTCCGTGGTGCAGTAGCAGTAGAATTATAACTGAACTTCACCTTACAGGTCAGTCTCGTTTAATTTTATAATTATGCTGAAACAATTTCATAGAAGTTATGTCTGTCTAACTTCTTCGATTATTCATTTCTCCTCACTGATCAATTTCAAACGGTTGTCAAAGTAACATCGCAACGTTTTGGGTGAAATAGTGAATTGTAGGCTTGTCATATTTTTCAGACCATAGCAAAGCTATAGGAATTGTCTTCAAGCCCGGCGGAGTCTCCCGCAAGTGTCATACATGTGACATATTTATTGATATGGGTAGTAACGTAAGGCTATAATACCATTGCATATCTAACCATTACCTCCACAAACGTCAGCCATGTTCTCAAGACAGACTTGTGCCCAAGATCATAAATCAGAATCTGGTGACCAATCTCAAATCTCAAGTATCTGATTGGCTGAATTGGCGACAGCTTGATATTTGAGACTGGTCTCAAACCTTAGTTTTGTGATCTCGGGTACTGAATAAGCTCCTATTATTGTATTTTAACCCTGTAATGTTAAGTTCAGTATTTTGAAAACAGAAGAAACCAAACCATTCCTTTTCAAACTTTATGGTTTAACACGTCTGACATCCTCGTTCACTAAATATGGTAATAACCATCTCCTCAACCATCTGCTGGTCAAAGACAATCAGCATTCGAACCAATCTCACTAAAGTCAGATCTAACAAAATGTTAGATCTGATGACGGCCCGCAGACACCGTACATAAGTATAATAGCTGTTTTCCCAATTACTATTTTTTAGAAACTGTCAACAAAGGAATCATGATTTATTACGCTCGCAAAATGATCTGAAGATGTCATTACATTAGAAATGAATGCAATACGACTTAAACACATATATCTCCAGTAAATTATGTCTTACGAAAGCTGTCGACACTTCCCATGGTTCAAAATATTATTTCTACTTTCACTTTTGCGATTTTGTAGGCGACAATCTGATTGGTTCAAAGGGTTAGTGATAAAAACATGTTTTAGTTACTCGTCGTCAGATCCTGATAGCGTAGCGTTTTTCAGGAAATGATTTTAATCAGATTGCATTCGAACCACTCAACAATTGTTGTCATTAAAATGATGGTGTTATTGTGGTCTACTTGAACACATTGTGAGTAATAGTGAGTGAGTAATAATTCAGCTCACCATAGCAGGAAACTATTTCATAGAAATAGACTAGCATATCACATGACGTCCTCCTATGAAACTACATTAAATTTAATGATGCAATTATGTGAAAATGATTAAAACAGATGGCTGTCATAAGGAATATTAACTTGTAAGAAGCGTTGTATGTGCCGTGTTGCGACCGTAAAAAGTCTCCCCGTACATTCAATCAGTGATGTTATCAATGGTATAGCCCTTACTTAAAATAAAGAAACATAAGTAACAGTCATTTGTGCAAAGTATCATTGAACGACATTTTACCGTTATTGCGTTGTTGATAATTTTCTTTCTATCGATGAACGTGCAGGCGGGGAGAGTAGTGGGCGCTTAATTTTAAAACGATATATTGATACGCTTCTTTTCATTTTTACGTTTCTTATAAGTTCCCCCAAATGACCTTTTAAACCAATTGTAAAATGTGCTCTTAAAACTTAAAAGAATAACTCTTTCAGACTTAACGTCTTTCTACACTCCTCCCCAGAATGTTCATCGATAAAAAGAAAATTATCAAAATCTCAATAACGGTAAAATGTCGTTCAATGATACTTTGCACAAATGTATGTTACTAATGTATCTTTATTTTGCTTACAGTAAGACAAGTTAGAAAAGTAAAGAAAAATAGTTAGACCTAAAAATTCTATTTACATAAATTCACAAAACTAAGCAATACAAAACATAATTTTAAATTTCCACGTGAGTGTAATGATACTGACAAGGAAATGTTTTGTACTTTGTAAATAACTTTCCACTTCTAAAAGAGAAATAAATCTCCGTTTATGCTATCAGGAAGCGACCAGGAAATTGAAGGACATACACACTTTTTCGAATATCACATATCAAGTTTACATATGTTAGTCACGAGGACACAAGATATTGTTGTCATTATCATATTAATCATGTGGGCATTTAAAATGATGTTTTGTGTTGCTTAGATTTTGTGAATTTGTGTAAATAGAAGTTTAAGGAATTTTTATATCACGCTATTTTTCTTTGCTTTTCTAACGTGACTCACCATATGCAAAATCATGATACATTGGTAACACTCATTTGTGCAAAGTTTCATCGAACGGCATTTTTTCGTTATTGAGATTTTGATAATTTTCTTTTTATCGATGAACGTGCTAGGGAGGAGTGTAGTAATCCCTTAATTTAAAATGACCTATTGTTCGCCTCTTATTTCTTGTTATTTTGCTGTTTCAACTGCAGGTTTTCTTCATCATGGCATAAACTTAACTCAGACACTCTTCAAAACAATTTATTTAAGAATTTCGATATATAACTGGTACAAAAATATAATAAGTAAAACAAATGGTAGAGTCACTTCGAAAATTGATTCCATATGTCACAAGTAATATGTGTTTTTATTAAGCTAATTTTGCGATAATGCATAATTATATCCTTTTTAAATGTTCTGTTGTATCTGATCGTTGATGGCTATGCTGGTGGTCTAGCAATCAACTAAAGGCCCCCAGTTGCAGACACGAATGCGGTTGTCAAAGAGGGTCCCAGCAGGACAAGTTTGCTTCACCCAATAACGTGTAACGGAGCCATCGAGTTCTGTTGACGCATGCGCACACTGGCAGAATTGTTTACATCCGGAACTTTTTAGCGGAACAAGTCGGACATCGTTGTATTCATAGTTGCTGCATGAACCTATAGAAGCGAAATGCATTATATTAACTCTTAACTCCATGAGATATGGCTGTTATCCATGGGCGAACAGCATTTGCTTTTTTATTCATTAGATTAATTAGGTTATATCTTAACAAGAAGCGATCACAGATGTGCCGAATGATCAGGAGTTGGATATGGATGTGTTCGCACATGTGATAAAACCCGTTTATATATAAAGTAAAGGCTTAAAGAAATATCATAAAGTGTATTTTAAAGTTATCTCCAGATTAAATGAAGGGGTTTTGTTTTAGTGACTGACACCCATTCTTAATATATCAAAAAAGCGGCTCCAAGATTTTAACACTGAGAATGGAAACCAGTCTCAAATCTCAAGTGTCTGATTGGCTGAAATGGTGACTGGTCGCCATTTCAGCCAATCAGATGCTTGAGATTTGAGACTGGTTTCTTATCTCAGTTTTATAATCTTCAGCCCTGAAGGCAATGAAGTACACGGGAGATTCAAATACGTCATCAAGTGTGGGCTCTGATAGATCATGCTACTCTAAAGCTTCCTTATTGCTCCTGGGTTTGTATTTATGACGTTTGCTTTAAACAAGAAAATGTCACTTCTTTAAAGCAATAAAGAAATATTGACATTTCAAAATAAAAGATAAGAAGTGCATAATATATATAGCACTAAACTTTAAATCGTGTGTTAAATTAATTTGAACTAGTTGAAATTACTTTTATAAAATAGATATTTCCTCTGAGTTTTACATGAGGTATTACGAACGATGTCATATTAAATAAATGTGGACTTTATCCTGAGATATTATTTTTATTTATTTACTGTATTACCATCATGATAGCATCAAATCAAATAAGGGTGTTTTATGAATAGTATAATTATTGATTATTAATGACTACTCTTTAGGAGCCTCATGTCTGGCTGGCACTAGATTTTACCCTTTAAGGTTTGCCTGAGATTGTGTCACAGAATTCAATTAATGTTCTTTATTTGTTTTGGAACTGGCCGAATGAATCTGCAAGATTTTAGAGAAATGTTTATCAATCTTCTTTTTATATATAATTAGAGTATTTCAGAAAGTTATTTCGTCTTACCATGTTCGCTTTCACAGGCATCGTCGTCGGACGCTGTAAGATACGAAAATAAGGAAGATAAGAAAACATTTTCATGATTTTGTTTGTTTGGTATTATATGTAAACTGTTTTATAATGGGGAATTACTACCTTTTGCACACAAGTATTCAGAATTTATTGCCCCTCTACAAAAAATAAAAAAAAGCGGATTTCAAGTTTATGGTTAAATATAATGTTCTGCATGCTACATGTATAATCAAAATAGGAGAGAGCTTTCAGATAATAAATGACATTATTACGAAAATGTAACACTAAATAAAACGAATTTATGTGCTGTTAATTACCTATTCTTGGAAGATAATAGTTATTATTATTATTATTATTATTATTAATTACCAAACTTATATAGCGCCCTTTTCATATACACGTTCAAAGGCGCTTTACAATGATCTAAACTGATAAATAATTACAAGCAATTTCATTAAAATCCTAAAACAGTATTTAAACAATAAATGTATGACATACTAAGAATAAGAATATAAAATAATAAATTAAAATGTGGTTTTAATCTGGTTGTCTGAAATTAAAATAATTAAATATCAATATCATACAATAAAAATATTCTAGCGAAACTTCTTAGATACTTAATTTAAAATAATAAATTTTATAATCATCATCTAAATTGCATTTATATATTAAATCGAAAGTCTAAAACAGTTTACACTGGATATGTAACCGCCCTAAAAGATCTTAACAGAATTAAAACAGATTGTAAAATTATTATTTATATCAAGAAGACGATTTGGTAAGTCCCATCCCCATCCCGTTCCGTACCACACCGCCCGGGACCGACCGCCACCACACTCCCCCCAACCCACTACGAAGGTCCTCTGCACATGGAGGGATAATCTGAAAATATACTATGACAACAAGAAGTCGTCATTGTATACTTAACTTTCTTGAGTCTTGGCACAGCGCGACCGCACGGGACACCCCCGCGAGCAAGAAGCCCGATGTCCCGTCCCGGACTCTTCTTGATTCTTGACCCCAGTGAGCTAGAAGCTCGACTGGTTACTGATCTGGACAGTGTGGGACACACAGACTTCCAAAATCACTGTCTGGTTATTCATGATAAAAATACTATTCATAAGCTTGTTTGAAATAGTGTGTTTTAAGTGCACGTTTGAAAGAACACAATGAGCTTGAGTCTCTCACATTGGACGGTAGATCGTTCCACAGTTTCGGAGCTGCATATTCAAATCGTCGGTCGCCGTAGGTTACAGTTTTACTTTTTGGTATCACTAAAGTAAGTGCTTTGTTCTGAGATCGTAGATTCCTTCGTGGTTTGTAAACACATAACATTTCTTCCATATATTCCGGCGATTTTCCGTTTAAAGCTTTGTAGGTATGTGTTAAAATTTTAAATTGGATTCTGTATTGCACTGGAAGCCAGTGCAATTCTTTAAGTACAGGTGTAATATGATCGTACCGCGAGGTTCTGGAGATGATGCGGGCAGCTGTATTTTGAACGATCTGCAGTTTGTTGATTAATGTTTGAGGTACTCCATACAATAGTGCATTGCAGTAATCTAGGCGCGAGATAACCGATGAAGTCACAAGCTGTTTAGATGCATCAATTGTCAGATATTTCCGAATTCTGCCTATTTGTCTAAGATGTGCATAACATGATCTGCATACTGAATTAACGTGATCTTCCATGTTCATGTTTGAATCAAAGATGGCACCTAAATTTCTAACATTAACCGATTGATTAATTTTAGAGTCACCCACTGTTATCGATAGATCTTCAATGTGTTTGGAGTTATATGGAGATGAGAACATGATGACTTCTGTTTTATCAGTGTTAAGTTTTAGCATGTTAACATTCATCCATGATATTATGTCTCGAAGGCACGATTGAATGCGTTGTAATGTTTCTTCCTTAGAGATGTCATCTAATGGTTTGAAAGATAGATACAGCTGTGAGTCATCGGCGTAGAGATGGTACTGCAGCCCATGATCTTTGCAGATGGCACCAAGTGGTTTAGTGTACATAGTATAAAATTTCGGCCCTAAAACAGACCCCTGTGGGACACTAAAATTCAGTGTGACCGGGTCTGACAGCACACCGTTAATGTACACTGTCTGTTTTCTATCTTGAAGGTATGATGTTATCCATTCCAGTGGTTTTTCAGTGATCCCGAAAACATTTTCAAGTCTCTGTAACAAAGTTTTGTGATCAATTGTATCAAAAGCTGCTGATAGATCTAGCATAACTAAGACTGTAACATTACCATGGTCGAGGAATTTGAGAACATCGTTTTGGACTTTGATAAGTGCAGTCTCTGTCGAATGGAATTTGCGGTAGGCTGACTGATATTTTTCTTGAAGTTGATTTTTTGTCACGTGTTCATCAATACGAGAACTCACTACTCTTTCTAATGTCTTTGATACAAATGATAAATTTGAAACAGGTCTATAGTTTTTTAAAATGTTTTGATCCTATGTTGTTTTTTTCAAAAGAGGTTTAACATAAGATCTTTTAAACTCTGCGGGAACATTTCCTGTGCTGAGCGAGATGTTGATAATGTTAGAAAGAAATGGTAAAAGTTCATCAAGGCACGATTTTAATAGCCATGTTGGTATTGGATCCAGTTCACATGATTTATTTGAAGATCTATTGATTATTTTCTTAATTTCTTCTTTTGATGCTGTTTCAAATTGAGTCAGACTATTTTCAACAACCATTTGTTCTGCTTCTACATCGACTGGGTTTAGAACTAATTTTGATTTTATTTCATCTCTGATGGCTTCTATTTTCTCAACAAAGAAATCACTAAACTCTTGTGGCAATTGAGCAGTTTTTATGTTCGTAGGTAAAGATGTCTCAGTTGGACCATTCAGTAGGTTATTTGTAATTTGAAACAATTGTTTTTGATCTCGACCACAAGATGTTACCTTATCCGAATAATGGTTCACTTTAGCCTCAACCAGCATTTGATTTACTTTTGAACATTGATTACGATATATTTCGTGGTCTATAGTCAATTTAGATGATTGCCAATTTCTTTCTAACTTGCGCCGCAGATGTTTTGCGTCATGCAGCTCCTGAGTATACCAAGCACAAGAAGGTCGTAACACTATTGTTTTAGTTCGAAGTGGAGCGTGCTTTTCGAGTAAGGTCGATAGTACATGTGTATATACACCTACAAGTTGTTCTAAATCGGTGCATTCAAGATGGTCATGTAAAATTGTTGATGATTCAATATCTCTCTTAAAGGAATCTATATCAATAGAGTTGAGTTTTCTGTATGTCACTGACTTTCGGATAGGTGGCGGTTTTTCAGCAACGGTATTGAATATAACTGCATAATGATCTTTTGTCACTGTCAAGAGCTACCGAGAGAACCTATGTCTTTATTGAAGACTGTTCAATCTTTTAGCTTTGAACAATATAAAAGGGTTTGTTAACAAGGTGGCGATGCCTTAGACTGTGGTTTATATACCAACTATATAGTAATTTTTCTCAAGCTACTTTGCTTATATGATTGAAATGAAATGTTGAGCTATGTGATTTAAAATGATTTTTATTGAAAACTAATTAGAGTTGATCACAGACGTTTTGGTCTCAACAAGTTTCTTTATAAGCCACGACTTTCTATGGACTATATCTATGAGCTATCTACTGAGCAGCTTCAACTCTGTGGACGTAAGCCACTACTTTTATGTTGGAACTATGAATTCCAGCTGTATGGAGTTCCAACTCCTATAAACTCTAGGAATCTTGACAACAGATTGTTCGATCTATGCTGCCTTCTCAGAGAAGCTGGGCTTCGTAAGAGACTACGGCAGCAGTCGAAGGAACCGTACACTGTATATCAGATTCATCTATTTGTGTTACAACACTACTATTGTACTACGTACTAAGTAACCTCTCTGTGGAGCAAGCTCACACAGAGAACGCGGAAACCTTTCGGTAGCACAAATATTGGCCTCGCTAACTACTTTAAGCCAGCCAGTTGGCCTCGCTATCTATCTTAAGCCAGCCAGTGTTGTATTTACACAACGTCTTAGTTGCTGTTAAACAACTTCTTGTTCCAAAAGTTGAAACCGACCCCTTTATATTTACCTTATATTTGACAACACAATGGTTACAAGCTATAATACAATTTTACATAGGACCAAAACGTCTTCAAAACGTCTTAAAATCACAATTTCACTAAATGCTAAAACTTTCACAAAATGACATTATCTATGTCTAGCAAAATTGTCAGTGAATCAATCTGCGTGATTAAAACAATTTTACTCTAATCATTACAATTATTATACATGAATGTATGATTTCATATATATATATATATTAAATATACATATATAATAACACAGACAATTACAATCATTCCTGACAAATAGCCCCCTTCTTAAGGAAACGATCTTTCGTTTTCAAGTTTCATGAATGATTTTAAGGCTGATTACTGTCTGCTTAAATAATCGGCAAGAAAGTTTTCTGAACCTTTGATTGCCTGAATTGTGAAATTGTAGTTTTGCAGAAATAATGCCCATCTCATTATTCTGCTGTTCTCAATCTTACTTTTCTGTATGTAAGAAAGAGCATTGTGATCTGTCTGTATCACAAATTGTGTACCATATAGGTACTTCTGGAATTTCCGTATTCCAAATACTATTGCCAAACATTCTCGCTCTATCACGGAATAGTTTCTTTCACGTGAGAGCAACTTTTTGCTGGCAAATGCAATGGGAAACAGGCCATCGTCATGGTGCTGTAACAGTGCAGCTCTTATTCCATTCTCCGAAGCATCACACTGAAGGATGAACTTTCTTTCAAAATCAGGCAGACGGAGAATCGGTGTCCGTGTTAATTGGTCCTTCAGTGACTTAAAGGCCTTGTCTTGTGCCATGCCCCAGTTCACTTTGTTTGGCTGACCTTTCTTTGTGAGATCAGTCAGCGGCGCGGCTGTCTCAGCAAATGATGGGATAAACCGCCTGTAGTAGCTGGCCAAGCCCAGAAATGCCCTAACTTGTCTCTTCGTGACTGGAACTTCAGCTTGACGAATTTTCTCCAGCTTTTCTTCTTCCATTTGAAGAATACCATTGCCAACCATGTGCCCGGTAAATCCAATATTGCTAAAGCCTATTAGACATTTAGAAGGCTTAACTGTTAGGCCGGCACTTCTAATTCTGGTTAACAGCTCTCTCAACATTTCGAGGTGTTGATCCCAAGATACTGTATGCCCCAGAACATCGTCGACATAGTTGTCTGTATTGTGGCAGCCAGCGAGCAATCTACGCATCATTCGGTTAAATGTAGCACCTGAATTCACCATGCCAAAGGGCATTTTTCGGAATTGATAGGTTCCGGACTCCGTTGTAAATGCCGTATATTGACGACAGTCTTCAGCAACTGGAATTTGCCAGTAGCCTTTGGCTAAATCAACCTTTGTAAAATACTTGTCGGCCGTAAGCTTAGCCATTATGTCGTCAACATTGCCCATAGGTTCTGTGTCAAACTTGGTGACGGCATTTAACTTTCTAAAGTTAATGCAAAATCTATTACTGCCGTCCTTCTTTCGCACCATCACTATGGGCGAGTTATACTCTGATGTGGCTGGTTCGATGATATTGGCTTCGAGCATAGCCTGTACTTCTACTTCCACATCTTTCCTCTTGGCGTATGGTATTGGGTATTGCTTCACCCGTACAGGGGCTGTGCTTGTTAGCTCCACCCTATGTTCGGCCAAAGATGTGCATCCAGGTTGTTCCGTGAATATGTCGCTAAACTCTTTCACAAGCTTTAATGTCTGGTCCCTTTGTTCAAGCGACAGCTCATTGCTTATTTGCACATCTTTGTATGTTTCCCCCGCTGTAACATTTGGTAGTTGCAGAAGGTTTTCGTCGTCCACAGCACCTAAATCGTCATCAATCTCTGGCTCAATTATAGCCACAGTTGCGGAGACAACGTCCGTTCTTACTTCGTACCGTTTTAGAAGATTGATGTGATAGGTGGCTATCCTGTTTTCGACCTTCACTCTGTAGTCCATCTTATTGACTACCTCCACCACTTCATATGGACCTTTCCATTGAAGCATCATCTTGTTATTATTGGTTGGTAGAAGGACCAACACTTTGTCACCAACTTTCAAGCTTCTTGGTCTAGAAGATTTGTCATAGTGGTGCTTATAGCTCTGCTGTGATTCTTTTAGGCTTTCCCTTGCTACCTTGCAGGTTTCTTCTAAACGCTGCTTTAAATTTAACACAAACTCATATGTATTTCTAGCCTCAGGTGTTTCTTGCTCTGTCCATAATTCTTTAAGCGCTTGCATCGGGCCTCTAACAGTTCGGCCATACAGGAGTTCAAATGGTGAAAAACCCGTACTTGCTTGTGGAACTTCCCTGTATGCGAACAGCACAGCAGACAAATATCTATCCCAGTCTTTCGGCCTTTCTTGGCACATTTTCTTTAACATGGCTTTCAACACCCCATTCATTCTTTCACATAATCCGTTGCACTTTGGATTATAGGGTGTTGTGAATAGCTGTTTTACTGAGACCAGTCTATTGACTTCTCGCATCATATCAGAGGTGAACTGGGAACCTCTGTCGCTTAACATCTCTGTTGGGAAGCCTACTCTGGAGAATATGTCGAGCAATGCCTCAGCAACTCGCTCTGTTTCTATCCTGGGTAGCGCTACTGCTTCAGGATATCTTGTTGCATAGTCAACCACAGTCAGTATATAACGATTTCCCCTATCGGATACTGGCGTGATTGGTCCAATGAGATCCACAGCCACTCTGTGAAACGGAACATCAATGATAGGCATCTGGCCTAATGGCACCTTGGTTACCCTTCCCTTTGGAATGGTCTTCTGGCATATGTCGCATGATCGACAAAACCTAGTTACATCACTAGTAATGCCAGGCCAATAGAAGCTTGTCATGATCCTGTCTTCTGTCTTCTTTGCAGAAAGATGCCCTCCAACTATTGACTCATGGGCAAGCTCCATAAATCTTTTTCTAAATGAACTTGGGACTACAATCTGTATAGTCTCAACTATATTTGAACTTCTCTTCTGTTCAAATATCCGATATAAGACACCTTTGCGGTCTTCATATCTATATTTATGACCACCTTTGGTCATCATCTCTTTGCTGATCAAGGCGTGTGACCATAGTTTGTTCAACGAAGTGTCTTCTTTTTGAGCACGTTTCAATGAATTAACATTGATCTCTAAGCTGCAAGAGGGTGTTGGGACATTCAATGCGCTGACCGGTTGCTCAGCTTTCTTAGCTTGGGCTCTTGTCATGACTGCAGCAACTTTTGTCTCCAGTATAGAGGCGTTGTTTGTTTCCTGATGCTTAGTCCAGGTTGGGTCGGGTTTGTCAAGCACACCAGGTATATTGCCTAAAACAAGATCACATATGAGTGATTTTGGCACCATGACCTCTATCTCTCCTTGGTAATATGGAGTGTTAATGATTATTTTAGCAGTTGGAACAGTCTTAGCTTGGCCATCGATAGTTATCATAACTATTTGCTTTCCTGACAACTGATCATCACGGACTAATTCCCTCCGGACCGCTGCTAGCTCACAGCCTGTGTCTCTAAGGACTCTCACCTCTCTGTCTCCGACATACCCTGTTCGTATGTCTAAGTTACGCTCACCTTCCAACATCTCAATGGTACATGCTCCTGTGATGACTGGCATTGATTCGCCATTTGCTAGCTTAAGTTGACCGTTCTCTATATTTTCGTTTATAGAAGCACGCATGCATAATGCTGAAACCTTTTTGTCATTTGCTCGACCTTCGTCATTTTTCACAGTCTTTTGATTTCCTTTTGACCCATCGCGAAATCGGCAGTCTCGTGCAAGATGACCAACTTTGTTACAGTTGAAGCACGTTGGCCTAGAATTGTTTGCGCCAGACTTTTGTGTTGTCTCCTTATTCTGATCATTTGATTTGGCCGCCTTATTTGGCGTATGATTTGGCTTGGAACTTCTGTTGTGTGTAATTGACCCTCCATGGGCTTCTATATATTGCTCGGCGAGCCTGGTCACATCTTCGACCGATCTTGGCATTCTTTCTTTTATGAACAGAGCCAAGTCCTGAGAACAACTTTGAATGAATTGTTCTCTAATCAAAAGATCTGACAGAGCTTTGTATGTATCATCTATCTCTGCCATCTCTGTCCATCTATTGAAATATCGCCTTAGCCTGGCGATGAACTGGAACACAGTTTCGCCCTGTAATGGCTTGCTATCTCTGAACTTCAGCCTGAACCCCTCTTCAGTCAGCTGATAGCGTCTCAACACAGCTTTCTTTAATGCTGTGTAATCGTTGGCCTCTTCTGGAGGCATGCTTGTATACACTTCCAAACCTTTACCAGTTAATAGTGAGCTTAAACTCACAGCCCATGTGGATTCATCCCACTTCTGGCTCTTGGCAAAGCGTTCAAAACGTTCTATATAAGCGTCCATATCATCTTTAGACTCTTCAAATTTCGGCAGCTTAGGTCGCAAAGACTTGCTGTTCACAAACTCTGTTGTTGATACAGCCTTGTCACCTAACTCAGCCTTTAGACGGAGGAGCTCAATCTCTCTGTCTTTCATCTCAAGCTCGTATCGCCGTTGTTCATCAAGACGTCGTTCTTCGATTTCTTGCTGCTCCTTCTGAAGTAGCGCCTCTTCCTTGCGAATTTGGGCTTTGCGTTCTAGACGCTGCGCTTCGGCTTCTTGCTCATCCTTGCGAATTTGGGCTTCGCGTTCGAAGCGTTCCATCTCCCGACGCTGAGCACGCTCTTCTCTTTCATGGTACTCAGCCTCCTTCTTTTTAACGTATGTTGAAAGCTCTGAGCCTTTCAGCCCAAGCCTTTCGCCTAGCGTTATCCACTTTTCGTAGTCCATATTTGGCTATATAGTTGAGAAAGCACAGCTGATGATACCTTCTGTTAACTATCCCGGACGAGCCCCCAATTTGTCAAGAGCTACCGAGAGAACCTATGTCTTTATTGAAGACTGTTCAATCTTTTAGCTTTGAACAATATAAAAGGGTTTGTTAACAAGGTGGCGATGCCTTAGACTGTGGTTTATATACCAACTATATAGTAATTTTTCTCAAGCTACTTTGCTTATATGATTGAAATGAAATGTTGAGCTATGTGATTTAAAATGATTTTTATTGAAAACTAATTAGAGTTGATCACAGACGTTTTGGTCTCAACAAGTTTCTTTATAAGCCACGACTTTCTATGGACTATATCTATGAGCTATCTACTGAGCAGCTTCAACTCTGTGGACGTAAGCCACTACTTTTATGTTGGAACTATGAATTCCAGCTGTATGGAGTTCCAACTCCTATAAACTCTAGGAATCTTGACAACAGATTGTTCGATCTATGCTGCCTTCTCAGAGAAGCTGGGCTTCGTAAGAGACTACGGCAGCAGTCGAAGGAACCGTACACTGTATATCAGATTCAGCTATTTGTGTTACAACACTACTATTGTACTACGTACTAAGTAACCTCTCTGAGGAGCAAGCTCACACAGAGAACGCGGAAACCTTTCGGTAGCACAAATATTGGCCTCGCTAACTACTTTAAGCCAGCCAGTTGGCCTCGCTATCTATCTTAAGCCAGCCAGTGTTGTATTTACACAACGTCTTAGTTGCTGTTAAACAACTTCTTGTTCCAAAAGTTGAAACCGACCCCTTTATATTTACCTTATATTTGACAACACAATGGTTACAAGCTATAATACAATTTTACATAGGACCAAAACGTCTTCAAAACGTCTTAAAATCACAATTTCACTAAATGCTAAAACTTTCACAAAATGACATTATCTATGTCTAGCAAAATTGTCAGTGAATCAATCTGCGTGATTAAAACAATTTTACTCTAATCATTACAATTATTATACATGAATGTATGATTTCATATATATATATATATTAAATATACATATATAATAACACAGACAATTACAATCATTCCTGACAGTCACTTTTCCAGATTTGTTGTCTGACAACCCTGGATCAACAACCTTAATGTTCGAAATTGAATTGTCAGTTTCCCTAGTGATGACGACGTCAAGTGTATGTCCAAGCACATGGGTTGGTTCTCGAACATGTTGTATCATTCCACATGATTTTAAAATGCTTGTGAATTTTATTGTGTCCGGTTGAGTGGGGATATCTAGATGGAAGTTCAGGTCTCCTGTTATTATAATGTTCTTATCAATCACGGCAAATTGTGCTAGAAATTTTGCCCATTCTTCTAGAAATACACTAGTTTTTAATTCATTTCCTTTAGATGGGGGTGGTCTGTAAACAACTGCTAGCCTCATTGAATAATTTTTAATTGCTATCTTGCAGTCTAAATGTTCAAATGTTGAGTAGTCACTATCATGAGTTGATGTTAGAACCTGAACATCAATGCTTGACCTATAAATCACGGCGACACCACCATAACCTTTACCACCAGGGCGCGGGGCATGTTTTATGTGATAGCCTTCTGGCAAAAGTTCACTCAGACATATTTTGTCAATCGAAGTTCCCAGCCATGATTCGGTGATCGCAACCAAATCGAATTCATTTGAAAGTATGAAATCATAGATGGCCAGGGTTTTATTTTTGACTGATCTTGGGTTAATGCAACATATATTTAACTTTCTTTGGCCTATAACTGTAGAAATAGGTTCATATTGTATTGTAATTAGTGTCCTTATTCTAGTGTTGTCATTGTCTGTTTGTAGTAATGCATTGTGTCTATTAGTCAATTTTACTGTTGAAATTGCCTCTGGTAAGGATTGCAGGTTTGAAAAGTTAACTCCATCATTGCTGTCCCAAGATCTAAATACATAATTACTACCTCCCCGGGCACCTCTGTACTTTAAAAGATTAAGGTTTTTCAGGGTTGTAAATGTGTCATTGTTAGGTTTCGAATATCTCCTGGGCACTCTAGCTAAATCCAATAATTGCTCCCTTTTGTATCTGATCAAGCACATTGTGTCTGATAATCGCTCACCAACACCTTACATAAAAATTAGTTTATTATATAACATTCAAAAAGAAGCGAGAGATATTATTGCTTAAACGCAGTTAGAACATATTTTTCTGGATTTCATTTTCTTCATTTATTTTTCATAAGTGGTGGAGTAAGGATAGAAAAAAGGGGACTGAAGGTTATAAATCTTAGAATGGAGACCAGTCTCAAATCTCAAGCATCTAATTGGCTGAAATGGCGACTGATCACCATTTCAGACAATCAGATGCATGGATTTGACTGGTTTCCAATCTCAGTTTTATTACAACGGGGCCTAATTACATACCTTGAGATCCGCCGATGCATGTTACCAAATGAGCCCAGTTACACACAGGAGCCGACAGACTTGCATCAAACAGTGTCCCTGCAGGACAAGAGTGTTCCGCCCAGTAATACGTCACCGAGCCGTCTTGAAGTGTTGACGCATGCGCACACTGGCAAAACTTCAAGCAGCCGGAACTGACCAAAGGTACCAGTCGGACGTTCTCATACTCGTCCCGTGTGCAAGTACCTTTCGAAGAAAGATAAAATCAATCTAAATTTGCAGCTATTCGCAAAAATCTGAAAATATCTGCCTTATATACCTTACAATCGCTGTATTTCTCGTGTTGCTGACAAATAAAAAATGTTAAAACTATATTTTGAAGGCAATTCGATCCCATTACTTCCTCCATCTTTTTTTTCAAGTAACATATTTCAAGTCGACAGTAAAGTATAAAGTTAAAGTTTACCAAACTATGTATTTGTTATTCATAGATTTTAAAGTGAGATTTTGTAATAAATTTGCGTCATCGGTCGGTATCACTGCCCTTAAACGGAAATATATGTGTTGACATTTGTTGTAAAAATAGTTTAAATGTTGTGAACCTTACCATGTTCTCTCCGGCATGCGTCATTCGAGTTAGGACTAGACGGGGTACCAACGTTACCTGTAACAGGACCTGAGCTGCTTCCTATAACGAGATATTATTGTATTTTTTATTTGTTTGTCTTTGTTTTGTGATTGCCTGCGTGTGCGTGTGTGCGTGCGTGCGTGTGTGTTTTGCCTTAAACTATTTTGATTATATGTAATTTCTATAGCAGGCCCGGTGTTTATCATACTTTCTTCATTTACCCTTACATTTATATTCGTATCTACCATTCGAGCGAAAAAGTTATGTCATTTTAAGTTTTTTGGGGCAGTACAAGGTAATGGGGACTCTCCAATTCCGGATCGCCATACCATTACACAGGACGTCGGTATAAAAGCTCGTCTGGAAGTTAATAAGTTAATTGAAAAGACGGAGCGTGCTAACAAATGAGCTACTTTTCCGATCTGAAATAACGCAATGGCCCGGGACTCCTTTTAACAATTTGAATAGATCCTTTATTGCTCAATGTGTGTTTTAATGCATTTTGAAAAAAAAAAACAAACAATGGGGATCCTCTCAAGACTGTGTTGATACGCATGTGATATGGGTCTACATTGGTCTTTAGTAACGTTTTGATATGTCCCAGCCAAATAGCTGCCTATGACACTTAGCTCCGTTCTCTTAAGTTCAATTAACTCGCCTTATAATAAAGTTGGCTAAACAAACTACCAAACAAAGTACCTGTTAATACCATGTACCAGATTATAGAATGCATATGTTGCGTTTTGTTAGGCATACAATAACCACTTACCCGATCCAGACGAAGCACCACACGTGACCCGATTAGCATGATTACAGACCGGTGCCGGAAGACTTTCGTCGAACAAGGTTCCTGTAGGACATGTTTTCTCCACCCACTTATACGTCACTGAACCGTCAAGCTCTGTTGACGCATGCGCACACTGACAGAATTTCGCACAACCGGAACTAAGAAGTGCCACCAGACGAATATTTTCGTACTCGTACTTGTTGCATGTGCCTTAATAAAGAGGATTTTAAACATATTAAATCTGAAAATATCTGCCTTATATACCTTTCAATCGCTGTATAACTGTGTTGCTGACAAATAAAAAATGTTAAAACTAAATTTTGAAGGCAATTCGATTCCATTACTTCCTCCATCTTTTTTTTCCAGTGACATATTTCAAGTCGACAGTAAAGTATAAAGTTAAAGTTTACCAAATTATGTATTTGTTATTAATAGATTTTAAAATGAGATTTTGTAATAAATTTGCGTCATCGGTCGGTATCACTGCCCTTAAACGGAAATATATGTGTTGACATTTGTTCTAAAAATAGTTTAAATGTTGTGAACCTTACCATGTTCTCTCCAGCATGCGTCATTCGAGTTAGGACTAGACGGGGTACCAACGTTACCTGTAACAGGACCTGAGCTGCTTCCTATAACGAGATATTATTGTATTTTTTATTTGTTTGTCTTTGTTTTGTGATTGCCTGCGTGTGCGTGTGTGCTTGCGTGCGTGTGTGTTTTGCCTTAAACTATTTTGATTATCTGTAATTTCTATAGCAGGCCCGGTGTTTATCATACTTTCTTCATTTACCCTTACATTTATATTCGTATCTACCATTCGAGCGAAAAAGTTATGTCATTTTAAGTTTTTTGGGGCAGTACAAGGTAATGAGGACTCTCCAATTCCGGATCGCCATACCATTACACAGGACGTCGGTATAAAAGCTCGTCTGGAAGTTAATAACTTAATTGAAAAGACGGAGCGTGCTAACAAATGAGCTACTTTTCCGATCTGAAATAACGCAATGGCCCGGGACTCCTTTTAACAATTTGAATAGATCCTTTATTGCTCAATGTGTGTTTTAATGCATTTTGAAAAAAAAAACAACAAACAATGGGGATCCTCTCAAGACTGTGTTGATACGCATGTGATATGGGTCTACATTGGTCTTTAGTAACGTTTTGATATGTCCCAGCCAAATAGCTGCCTATGACACTTAGCTCCGTTCTCTTAAGTTCAATTAACTCGCCTTATAATAAAGTTGGCTAAACAAACTACCAAACAAAGTACCTGTTAATACCATGTACCAGATTATAGAATGCATATGTTGCGTTTTGTTAGGCATACAATAACCACTTACCCGATCCAGACGAAGCACCACACGTGACCCGATTAGCATGATTACAGACCGGTGCCGGAAGACTTTCGTCGAACAAGGTTCCTGTAGGACATGTTTTCTCCACCCACTTATACGTCACTGAACCGTCAAGCTCTGTTGACGCATGCGCACACTGACAGAATTTCGCACAACCGGAACTAAGAAGTGCCACCAGACGAATATTTTCGTACTCGTACTTGTTGCATGTGCCTTAATAAAGAGGATTTTAAACATATTAAATCTGAAAATATCTGCCTTATATACCTTACAATCGCTGTATTACTGTGTTGCTGACAAATAAAAAATGTTAAAACTAAATTTTGAGGGCAATTCGATCCCATTACTTCCTCCATCTTTTTTTTTTCAAGTAACATATTTCAAGTCGACAGTAAAGTATAAAGTTAAAGTTTACCAAATTATGTATTTGTTATTAATAGATTTTAAAATGAGATTTTGTAATAAATTTGCGTCATCGGTCGGTATCACTGCCCTTAAACGGAAATATATGTGTTGACATTTGTTGTAAAAATGGTTTAAATGTTGTGAACCTTACCATGTTCTCTCCGGCATGCGTCATTCGAGTTAGGACTAGACGGGGTACCAACGTTACCTGTAACAGGACCTGAGCTGCTTCCTATAACGAGATATTATTGTATTTTCTATTTGTTTGTCTTTGTTTTGTGATTGCCTGCGTGTGCGTGTGTGCGTGCGTGCGTGCGTGTGTGTTTTGCCTTAAACTATTTTGATTATCTGTAATTTCTATAGCAGGCCCGGTGTTTATCATACTTTCTTCATTTACCCTTACATTTATATTCGTATCTACCATTCGAGCGTAAAAGTTATGTCATTTTAAGTTTTTTTGGGGCAGTACAAGGTAATGAGGACTCTCCAATTCCGGATCGCCATACCATTACACCGGACGTCGGTATAAAAGCTCGTCTGGAAGTTAATAAGTTAATTGAAAAGACGGAGCGTGCTAACAAATGAGCTACTTTTCCGATCTGAAATAATGCAATGGCCCGGGACTCCTTTTAACAATTTGAATAGATCCTTTATTGCTCAATGTGTGTTTTAATGCATTTTGAAAAAAAACAACAAACAATGGGGATCCTCTCAAGACTGTGTTGATACGCATGTGATATGGGTCTACATTGGTCTTTAGTAACGTTTTGATATGTCCCAGCCAAATAGCTGCCTATGACACTTAGCTCCGTTCTCTTAAGTTCAATTAACTCGCCTTATAATAAAGTTGGCTAAACAAACTACCAAACAAAGTACCTGTTAATACCATGTACCAGATTATAGAATGCATATGTTGCGTTTTGTTAGGCATACAATAACCACTTACCCGATCCAGACGAAGCACCACACGTGACCCGATTAGCATGATTACAGACCGGTGCCGGAAGACTTTCGTCGAACAAGGTTCCTGTAGGACATGTTTTCTCCACCCACTTATACGTCACTGAACCGTCAAGCTCTGTTGACGCATGCGCACACTGACAGAATTTCGCACAACCGGAACTAAGAAGTGCCACCAGACGAATATTTTCGTACTCGTACTTGTTGCATGTGCCTTATTTCAAAGGATTTTAAACATATTAAATCTGAAAATATCTGCCTTATATACCTTACAATCGCTGTATTACTGTGTTGCTGACAAATAAAAAATGTTAAAACTAAATTTTGAAGGCAATTCGATCCCATTACTTCCACCATCTTTTTTTTCAAGTAACATATTTCAAGTCGACAGTAAAGTATAAAGTTAAAGTTTACCAAATTATGTATTTGTTATTAATAGATTTTAAAATGAGATTTTGTAATAAATTTGCGTCATCGGTCGGTATCACTGCCCTTAAACGGAAATATATGTGTTGACATTTGTTGTAAAAATAGTTTAAATGTTGTGAACCTTACCATGTTCTCTCCAGCATGCGTCATTCGAGTTAGGACTAGACGGGGTACCAACGTTACCTGTAACAGGACCTGAGCTGCTTCCTATAACGAGATATTATTGTATTTTTTATTTGTTTGTCTTTGTTTTGTGATTGCCTGCGTGTGCGTGTGTGCTTGCGTGTGTAATTACTTTGAAAGTGGAAAGAATAAAGAGAAATACAAAGAAAAGAAATAAGTTATAATAATATAAGAAATAAATATAATTTTGCTAACCCAACAATTTTCATACTTTAATTGACACAAAACATTTGTGCCTCTTTTATTTACTAAATGAAATTATAAGGCATTGGCATTGCCCTAAGTTGTGATATATTGCTATAAAGAATGGATATAAAATTATATTACCCTCGTCAAGTTCAACTACTGTTTAGCATCCTGACATGCACTCCACTGTTTGGAATGAACTAAAATTGGTACTTGTGTAAATATTGAGTTGCATTACAACCATGGCTAGGCATTCTAGACAGTGATGCATTTTATTCTGATATTGCTTGATCAAACATGACCTGTAATATTTTGTATTTGTCCAGTTCGATTGCTTTTAATGTTCCTTTTTTTCATTTATTTCAGTAGTTCTCCTCAAATTACTTTTTAGCTCATCTGTCAAATAGTGACAGGGTGAACTTTTGTACTCACCTTTTGTCCTGCGTCCATTCACAATTGTTGTCAGTCCTCTAGCTGCTTAATTTTTATCAGATCTTCTTCAAACTTGGTCAGAATGTTTATCTCAATGATATCTAGGTCGGATTAAAAACTGGGTCATGTGACCTTGAAAACTAGGTCACCAGGTCAAATTATAGAAAAACCTTGTCTGCAGTCAAGAGGTCTTAATTTTGGTCAGATCTTCTTCAAGCTTGGTCAAAATGTTTATCTCAATGATATCTAGGTCAATTTCGCAACTGGCTCATGTGATCTTGAAAACTAGATCACTAGGTCAAGTTATAAGAAAAGCTTGTCTGCTTTTGAGTGGTCTTAATTTTGGTCTGATATTCACTTCCATTACCATAACATCTTAGTTCCTTTCTTGAAATTGCAATCTTGCATTATGGATTCCGGAGTTAAGTGCCAAAATAAACTATTTAGACATGTCTGCACAAAAGCAGCTTCATTTTTGATTTGCATTTAATCAGACTTGTACAATAATTGAGTTACTATAAGATCTTGGTTCCTTTCTTGAACCGGCTAGATTCCGTCAGGGATTCCAGAGTTATGGCCATTGAAAGAGCCAAAGAAAGCTATTATGGCAATTGCATTCGCATCCACTGACTCTTGAGCAGTTGTTGACAGGTGAGCGACATAGGGTCCTATGGACCATCTTGTTAAATATTTTGACCAGTTTTATTATGAGTGGTTTGTGCATTTTTGCAAGCAAATGACATATGTCTTCCATAGGAGTTTCTTCATTCTGTTCAGATATTATATATTTACAATGGCTGGAATAAAACTGGAAGTCCTGTTACATTGCACATCATGGGGTTGTTTTATTTTGATTATGTTTACGATCCGCCGGCTTCCAGCACTTTCAGTGCTTTGATTTATTTGTTTGTCTTTGTTTTGTGATTACCTGCGTGTGCGTGTGTGCGTGCGTGCGTGCGTGCGTGTGTGTTTTGCCTTAAACTATTTTGATTATCTGTAATTTCTATAGCAGGCCCGGTGTTTATCATACTTTCTTCATTTACCCTTACATTTATATTCGTATCTACCATTCGAGCGAAAAAGTTATGTCATTTTAAGTTTTTTGGGGCAGTACAAGGTAATGAGGACTCTCCAATTCCGGATCGCCATACCATTACACCGGACGTAGGTATAAAAGCTCGTCTGGAAGTTAAAAGTTAATTGAAAAGACGGAGCGTGCTAACAAATGAGCTACTTTTCCGATCTGAAATAACGCAATGGCCCGGGACTCCTTTTAACAATTTGAATAGATCCTTTATTGCTCAATGTGTGTTTTAATGCATTTTGAAAAAAAAAACAACAAACAATGGGGATCCTCTCAAGACTGTGTTGATACGCATGTGATATGGGTCTACATTGGTCTTTAGTAACGTTTTGATATGTCCCAGCCAAATAGCTGCCTATGACACTTAGCTCCGTTCTCTTAAGTTCAATTAACTCGCCTTATAATAAAGTTGGCTAAACAAACTACCAAACAAAGTACCTGTTAATACCATGTACCAGATTATAGAATGCATATGTTGCGTTTTGTTAGGCATACAATAACCACTTACCCGATCCAGACGAAGCACCACACGTGACCCGATTAGCATGATTACAGACCGGTGCCGGAAGACTTTCGTCGAACAAGGTTCCTGTAGGACATGTTTTCTCCACCCACTTATACGTCACTGAACCGTCAAGCTCTGTTGACGCATGCGCACACTGACAGAATTTCGCACAACCGGAACTAAGAAGTGCCACCAGACGAATATTTTCGTACTCGTACTTGTTGCATGTGCCTTATTTCAAAGGATTTTAAACATATTAAATCTGAAAATATCTGCCTTATATACCTTACAATCGCTGTATTACTGTGTTGCTGACAAATAAAAAATGTTAAAACTAAATTTTGAAAGCAATTCGATCCCATTACTTCCTCCATCTTTTTTTTCAAGTAACATATTTCAAGTCGACAGTTAAGTATAAAGTTAAAGTTTACCAAATTATGTATTTGTTATTAATAGATTTTAAAATGAGATTTTGTAATAAATTTGCGTCATCGGTCGGTATCACTGCCCTTAAACGGAAATATATGTGTTGACATTTGTTGTAAAAATAGTTTAAATGTTGTGAACCTTACCATGTTCTCTCCGGCATGCGTCATTCGAGTTAGGACTAGACGGGGTACCAACGTTACCTGTAACAGGACCTGAGCTGCTTCCTATAACGAGATATTATTGTATTTTTTATTTGTTTGTCTTTGTTTTGTGATTGCCTGCGTGTGCGTGTGTGCGTGCGTGCGTGTGTGTTTTGCCTTAAACTATTTTGATTATCTGTAATTTCTATAGCAGGCCCGGTGTTTATCATACTTTCTTCATTTACCCTTACATTTATATTCGTATCTACCATTCGAGCGAAAAAGTTATGTCATTTTAAGTTTTTTGGGGCAGTACAAGGTAATGAGGACTCTCCAATTCCGGATCGCCATACCATTACACAGGACGTCGGTATAAAAGCTCCTCTGGAAGTTAATAAGTTAATTGAAAAGACGGAGCGTGCTAACAAATGAGCTACTTTTCCGATCTGAAATAACGCAGTGGCCCGGGACTCCTTTTAACAATTTGAATAGATCCTTTATTGCTCAATGTGTTTTTTAATGCATTTTGAAAAAAAAAACAACAAACAATGGGGATCCTCTCAAGACTGTGTTGATACGCATGTGATATGGGTCTACATTGGTCTTTAGTAACGTTTTGATATGTCCCAGCCAAATAGCTGCCTATGACACTTAGCTCCGTTCTCTTAAGTTCAATTAACTCGCCTTATAATAAAGTTGGCTAAACAAACTACCAAACAAAGTACCTGTTAATACCATGTACCAGATTATAGAATGCATATGTTGCGTTTTGTTAGGCATACAATAACCACTTACCCGATCCAGACGAAGCACCACACGTGACCCGATTAGCATGATTACAGACCGGTGCCGGAAGACTTTCGTCGAACAAGGTTCCTGTAGGACATGTTTTCTCCACCCACTTATACGTCACTGAACCGTCAAGCTCTGTTGACGCATGCGCACACTGACAGAATTTCGCACAACCGGAACTAAGAAGTGCCACCAGACGAATATTTTCGTACTCGAACTTGTTGCATGTGCCTTATTCAAGAGAATTTTAAACATATTAAATCTGAAAATATCTGCCTTATATACCTTACAATCGCTGTATTACTGTATTGCTGACAAATAAAAAATGTTAAAACTAAATTTTGAAGGCAATTCGATCCCATTTTTTCCTCCATCTTTTTTTTCAAGTAACATATTTCAAGTCGACAGTAAAGTATAAAGTTAAAGTTTACCAAATTATGTATTTGTTATTAATAGATTTTAAAATGAGATTTTGTAATAAATTTGCGTCATCGGTCGGTATCACTGCCCTTAAACGGAAATATATGTGTTGACATTTGTTGTAAAAATAGTTTAAATGTTGTGAACCTTACCATGTTCTCTCCGGCATGCGTCATTCGAGTTAGGACTAGACGGGGTACCAACGTTACCTGTAACAGGACCTGAGCTGCTTCCTATAACGAGATATTATTGTATTTTTTATTTGTTTGTCTTTGTTTTGTGATTGCCTGCGTGTGCGTGTGTGCGTGCGTGTGTGTTTTGCCTTAAACTATTTTGATTATCTGTAATTTCTATAGCAGGCCCGGTGTTTATCATACTTTCTTCATTTACCCTTACATTTATATTCGTATCTACCATTCGAGCAAAAAAAGTTATGTCATTTTAAGTTTTTTGGGACAGTACAAGGTAATGAGGACTCTCCAATTCCGGATCGCCATACCATTACACAGGACGTCGGTATAAAAGCTCGTCTGGAAGTTAATAAGTTAATTGAAAAGACGGAGCGTTCTAACAAATGAGCTACTTTTCCGATCTGAAATAACGCAATGGCCCGGGACTCCTTTTAACAATTTGAATAGATCCTTTATTGCTCAATGTGTGTTTTAATGCATTTTAAAAAAAACCAACAAACAATGGGGATCCTCTCAAGACTGTGTTGATACGCATGTGATATGGGTCTACATTGGTCTTTAGTAACGTTTTGATATGTCCCAGCCAAATAGCTGCCTATGACACTTAGTTCCGTTCTCTTAAGTTCAATTTACTCGCCTTATAATAAAGTTGGCTAAACAAACTACCAAACAAAGTACCAGTTAATATCATGTACCAGATTATAGAATGCATATGTTGCGTTTTGTTAGGCATACAATAACCACTTACCCGATCCAGACGAAGCACCACACGTGACCTGATTAGCATGATTACAGACCGGTGCCGGAAGACTTTCGTCGAACAAGGTTCCTGTAGGACATGTTTTCTCCACCCACTTATACGTCACTGAACCGTCAAGCTCTGTTGACGCATGCGCACACTGACAGAATTTCGCACAACCGGAACTAAGAAGTGCCACCAGACGAATATTTTCGTACTCGTACTTGTTGCATGTGCCTTATTTAAGAGGATTTTAAACATATTAAAATCGACAAACGTGCAAAAAAGTAATTTATAAAGTTCCTGGAGGGGCAGTGACTTGATATTTGTAAAAATATATCATAAGAGGCTAATAAAACATCCATTGTATAATTGTATTCATACACTTTATGAAAATCGATCTATCTGTTACACGCGACTGATACACAAAAGCAATAAGATATACACACATGACAAAACAAGTATTTTTACCGTGTTCTCGTGTGCAAGCATCGCCATCAGCTGCCAAAACAAATAAATATATATAATAAATGCATGATTTGAGATGAAATTAAGTATTTTAACTTTCATTTGTTAGTTTTAGATTTTAAAGCGTATGAAGCAATAACTACCTATATTTAAAGTTTTGGGACTTGTTGTTTCCCACTATAAAACAATCTTATAAAATAAATTAAGATTCATTCATGAGGCACTGAAAGAAATAACCCCATTTCAAATGTAAAAATAGAACAAAGTGTTGTTCGTCTTTTAGTATGTTCGTCCTCTTGTTATATCAACAAAACAAAACCAAAACTGACAATATATATACTGAAAGAAATTAGAAACGAAACTTCTTTAAACAATGAATACATTTCACGTTTAAAGAAGTTGGGTTTCTAATTTCTTCAAATACATATAATATAGTAAAAGAAATTAAAAACGCAACTTCGTTTATCACGAAACATTTTATGTGTTTAAAGAAGTTGCATTTCTAATTTCTTTTTGTATAGAAACGCTTCTTCTTTAAACACGAAAAATTCATTTATTACATTAGGTGATTTTTTATTATTTGAAATGTTAAAAAATGCACTAGGTAATGAAAAGTCTGTTCTGTTTCATTTTTTAACATAAACTGTTAACTTTTATATTTAATTTAACTATAAATATAAGTGTCTAAAAAAAGAATAATAATAAAATAAAGTATATATTGCTTTAGATTTATATAAAAGCATTTTGTCCAAAAAGACACCAGACAACAAAAGGCATATGAAACATGCTTTATCATTGCAGCAGCTTTGAGCTAGTTAAATTTCAAAATGTGTAACAATAAACGTACGTTGCTCGCCTACTGGGCACTGCACATATTGTTCATGGTTGCATACTGGAGCAGGTAAACTATCGTCAAACAGAGTTCCAGCCGGACAGATTTGTGCCACCCAGTAATACGTCACTGAACCGTCAATTTCTGTTGAAGCATGCGCGCACTGACAAAACCTCCTACAGCCGGTGCTTCTAAGAGCAATTAGACGAAGATTTTCATACTGATCCTTATCACAAACACCTGCGGTAATGAATAGGACAATTTAAATTTCAATAATTGTAAATGTTGCATTTAGTAAACAGACGAAAACGAAATGCAAGTAATTTAATGGGTACAAACTGTTCATTAATCTCAGTGTTGATATGTGAAGTAATCTGTTGACAGTTTTGTTCTACAATGTTAACCTTTTAATTTATCAGGTTATATGTGACCAAGAAGCAAGCACTGTATATTTTGACCAGGACTGGTAGTATTGTTTCTGCGTTTTGTTATTATTAGTTTTGTGATTGTAAATAATGCCCATTATCTCATATTTTAACCAACAGCAACCATATCAAAACGATCATTTAAAACGGAACTTACGAATTTCTGAGCAAAAACGACACACACATGTTTTAAATTTAGCAAATACATACCATGCTCTTTTCTACACTCTTGGTTCCAATAGTCTGAAAAGAAAATGGTTATCTGTCATCTTATATTTGTAATTAACTTTAATGATATTCTTCTGAAAAAAGATTTTTTTTGAAGAATTATGCTTTTGGGATTGCCAACGAAACTTCAGCATTGTGTTCCATTAAACCCGACAATTAATGAACAAACGAATATTATAATTTTAATCTCGAAAAAGTTATTAGGTGTGATTATATTGATAACTAGTTAAGTAAAGCAAAAACGTATTGCTAAGGAATGAGTAAAACTTGAAAGAAAAATAGCCTTGCTAAATAAAATGGCTAATTATCTTACACATTTAATGGCACAATTATTCTATAATACGTGTATAATCCGTATTTTCCCAATCTTTGATTATGCCTGTGTCACATGGGTCAAGCTCACACTACTGATCTAAACAGAATTATCAAATTACAAAAAAAGAATGACTACTTTATGAGATTGCTATTACCAGTTCATCATGATAGTGTCGATAGGGTGAAGTATTTGTATGACACATGTGTACTTTTTGGTGATTTTGTATTGTTGAACTCAGACATACCGTTTTCGATTTTGTATGGTATGACCCATATATACCCTTTTGGATTTGTATTTTATAACACATATATACTTTTGTGAGTTTCTACTGTATAACACATACCTTTTTGATTTCAGTGATAATTTGTCATCGAAACCATATTGTCTCAACAAATCAATACCAAAATACAATTTAACAACCAAATGCTGTACATTAATTATAGATGGATAAAAATGTAAAATATATTTCTGTCAAAACGATTTTTTTAAACTGTAAATATACAAAATACTCATAACAAAAATACCGCGGTAAGATACTTTTAACTGTAAATTTACAAATCATAACCAAAACTCAAAATACCGTTTAAATAATTTTTAAACTGTTATGATACAAATCGCAAACAAAACCAAAAATACCGTAATGAGATAATTTTTAAACTGTTTATATACTATCTTTCACAAATTACAAACAAAACTAAAAATACCGTGGTAAGATACTTTTGAACTGTTAATATACAAATCACAAACAAAACCAAAAAAACGTGGTATAATACTTTTGTAACTGTTACTATACAAATGACAAACAAAACCAAAATACAGAGGTGAATTAAGAAATAAATGTCTTATAAAAATAATTACCTTGTAAAAAGCTCCCCTCCACTGTAACAAACAAAGCCAAAATAGCGAAAACAATCATGTTGTTTTACAACTAATTTCCAAAACTAAAAATTTATTCTTTCGACCAGGCTGTCTAGTAACTTTATACCCAAATCATTATAAAATATGGTACACTTGAAACGTTATTATTTTTACAATAAAGATATGGTTCAATTATACACTGTATACTCCCCATGATTTGTCCTTGATTTTCCTATTTTCATTCGCGCATGCACAATTAGGGTGTACATTTTCAATTTATAGAACTAGACATTATGGTGACGGAAACGATATTGCGTACGTTCGCATTTTTTACTATTGTTTACAAAAATACCTGCACATCCGTAAAATCAGTTGAAATCGGGTGATAAAAAAATACTCTTTTCCTACTCAACAAATCCTTAATGGAAAACAAAACAAGCATAAAAGAGGGTGTATCTTAAACACTGAGCACAACAGTTTAAAAGTGGAATATTTGGCAAATATCATTACCCTTTTTACCTTCTTAGAGATCTCCGATTCAAGCTCAATACATGTTCAAAATGTCGCTTGAAATGTTCATGCCTAATCAAGTTTATAGTCAAATTATTGCAAAACCTAAAGGAACGCTACAATGTCATTAACAAAATACTTAAGTTTTCTTTAATAAAGGTCATGGAATTGACATTTCCATATAAGTTTTCAAACAGTTTTCGACTACCTTATATTCTGATATCCAAAACCAGCGACTGGTAATAATGGATTGAAGCGACCCTGATGGTAATAATGGCTTGAAGCGACCCTGATAAAACAAACGTGTAACATTACGGTGTGCTGTGTTGTTTGCGCAACATGGTATGGCAATTGTAGGTAGTGTGGCCGTTTTGTTGTTGTTGTTGTTGTTGTTGTTGTTGATGATGATGAACAATGTCAGTTCGAAACAGTGTCTGTTTTATTAAAAGTTCTAGTTTGCATGCATCGCCATTAACTTTCCATTAAATAAAAGTTAGAATCCAAGTCTACAATACCATTTAATCATAAGCTAAAATTGTAACTTAATACAAATTTCAAATGGTGCTCATGGGAAAATAATTATATTACTTCGAAAAGTTAAGAGACAAATTGCTAAATTTTTCCAATTCCGACAACTCATAAAATTCCAAAAATGGATATGTTTATGTTTATTTCTGTTGATGGTCTTATTATATGCAAGATAAAAGGTGTGATTTGACTGATCATAAACAAATTGACGGTATTCCAGTCACTTCACAGTTATATTGTTGTTGCTTACTGAATAGCTGTTGTTGCTTTCTTCATTTACTTTTAGTTAATATATATTGAATGCATTGTACATGTTGTCGAGGAGTGTTAATATATTGACTTTGTTTAATCTCTTTCTACCGAACATCAAGATGACATTATTACTGCCTTTATCAACATCTCAACAAAAAAACTACAAACGTTATTCGTATAAATCATCTATAAATTAGAAAAGAAAGGCTAACATCATGATATTCAACAGCGCTCTGCATGCCTGTCTGATGATTAACCCATCTACAGTTGATCATTATGCTAACCTGTTTGGTTGCAAGACGGTGGCAGGGTTTTAAGAGTTTATGAAGTTTTTAAAAAAAAAAATCTTGTGAAGGAAGCTAAACGCTCGATCTGTTATTTATCCGTGCCATCGTGTTCTTGCTGATTTGACTCCAAGGCTTTGGTATCGGTAAGGTCATTGAGTACCCAACCTTTTGCTTTACAATGCTATACGCTTCTTAGGTTGTATATGTTTGTGTGATTTTGCCGAGTGTTTTGTTGAGCTGATGGTTGGGTTGGAGTTATTTCACCAAGAAAACCTGTACTTGTTTGTTCACATGAGAACCTTTTGGGGCAAGTGTTAGGTTGGTCCACCCAAAAAACGTGGTTTAAACCCTCGTTGGCAAATTGTTTTGACACTGACCGTTCTAAGGCGGCAACCCCTCTATTCCTCATTTTCGACAATTGTTTGTGGCGTGTATCTTGAATTTGATCATTGTATAACAATGCTCTGTTCTCCTCTCTTCTTTTGAATGTGTAGGGAGACTGTATCTGCAGAATGTGGCCGTTCCAAATATGCATATTTAACTTTAAAATCACTATTTCAACAAGGTATTTCACAGCCAGTTTTATGGAGACTTAATTTATAAACTAAAGAAAATAAAGAGCAATGTTAATATTTCATAGTTATTCGTATAAACCAACTGTAACTTCTAGTGATTAACTCATCTAGAGTCGACTGTTATGCTTACCTCTTTGTTTGTACGACGGTGGCAGGGGTTCAAGAGTTTGTGAAGGTTTATGGGGAAATCGTGTAAAAGAACCTAGAAGCTCGATCTGTTTCTTTTATCCCTGTCATTGTGTTCTTGCTGATTTGACTCCAGGGGCTCTTGTCTCGTTAAGGTCATTAAGTACCCGGCATTTGCTTGACAATGCTAAAAGCTTCTTATGTTCTAAATGTTTTAGATGTTTGTATGTTTTTGCATGTTTGTATGTTACAAAATTGTCGAGTTGATGGGTGGGTTAGAGTTATATCAATAAGACAACTTTTACTTAATGTTTTATGAGAACCTATTTGAGAAAGTGTGAGGTTGGTGCACCCTAGAACCTACTCCAAATAGTTAGAGGAACGCATGCTTCTTTAACACTTAATATTTGGACATTTTATATTTTTCATTTATTGGTAAGCTCTAAACGCGATGCATCAAAAACGTGTCGCATATTTAGTTTTAGTTTAGTTAAAGTTTACAGAAAGTCATAATCTCAGCTTTAAATGATTAGACACTGAAAATATATAACAAGATTCACCGTTAAACATCAAATCATCGGTAAACATGAATTAAATCCGGTAAGAAATTATATTCAAGTACTGTGTATGCAGAACTTTCACTTGACATATTGCCGATTGACAGTTGCGTAAGAATTTCGTAGACGAAAATAATATTTTCAATAGTCAGGTTATGTCCTTTAAACAGTAAGAAAAACAATCAAACTATTGTAATTTAAATTAAATTATAAAGAAAATATATATTTCTGTCCGATTTTATGGGGGTCGTATGATTAATATTATAAAAACATCTATTTATTTGTAATTCGTCCAATTAGTATTGTATAACATGAGGTGGTTGCATGATTTACATGAGCCAATCAGAATCGAGCAATGTCTACACGGCTGAGAGTAGCATATACAAAAATACTGTGGTGGAAATTAAAATGGATTATCGTAGTTTATAATTGGATAATGTAAGTAATTTTTGTGTCTGAAGCAAGAATAAGAGTAATATTAATGAAATATTGCTATATTAAGGCCTGTCATGTTGTAAATTTGCAGATAACTTAGATAATTGTCCCGACTGAAAATCGGTCGGAACATGCGACAGGAAAACTGCGTTCGGCGATATGACGTCATAATTGCCATAAAATAAGAAAAAAGATAAATAAGCATTTACGACGTCATATTTATAGGACTACCTAGAACCTGGTTTAAACCCCCAGTGGCAAATTGTTTTGTGAGTGTGGCGATTCCTGATACAGTTTATGGACTAACGACACATATGGCCTCTAGCTGATGAACCTCCATTAATTCTCAGCAGGTCATTAATCCCCCCTGCAATAAATATGCCAGATGTTTGATGTAAAGACAGGTAAACACAGTTTACAAGTTTATTTCATTAGATCCAATAGGTCGTATATAGCGGACATGCAAATTTTATGTAAACAGTTTTATATTGCAGATCTATACAAACTTTCACTTTTTTGCATGCATACAATTAAATATAGATATTTATAAACTTAATGACCTTAAACATAAATTTTTGTCAGAAAGATGAGACATTTATTATCTATATGAAAAATCAATGATCAACAACAAAAACCGAGTAAATTACGGTTTAGTTTTCTTAAGTATTTGACTTACAATCAACATATATTATCCCTATAGCAAACTTGACATTATTTTTAAAGGGTTTTCAACAAAGCATGACAAGTTTTTCAATACTGTTTTACAAGAATGATACATGGATATTTGTATTTTCTTTTTCTAGTTTCACATATTTCATGATTGAGATATAAATATTAACAGTGTTAATTTCTTCAAGTATTCTCTAAAATGAAAGTTAGAATTAACATATTGTTCAAGTCATTTTATATACATGTATATATAATATATTAACACATTTTAATGTCAAATGGTCTGTATTATTATTTTTTCATTAAAATTTTCTTTAAATATAATGTTTCTTGGTCATTCTATGTGACAAAAAGTAATCTTTTCAGTCATTTTAATTAATGCAAACTGTTGCATTAGCCATTTGTTATAAAAGAATTGTTATATTCTGTATTTGTTTTCTGATAATTACATCCTGAGAGAAATGGTATTCAAAAATGCAGATTTTCTTCCACTCTTTTTCATCGAATTCATCTTTATAGTTTTTGTACAAGGTTCTACTGTCTGGTATTGTCACTGAACAAAGAATTTCGCTACACCATAATATAGATTTTAATTTAACTATTTGATTGTATAGCTCGAATCTTGAAAATTCATAACTTTTGTTTGTTTCTTCTTTATTAAATAATAATTCTGTTAGTTCACGGATAATTTGTCTGCAAATACTATAATGTTTGTAATGTTTAGAAATATATTGAAAAAAGGAGCTGACTGTGATGAGACGTTTGCCTTGAAATTCCTTTATTCCATCTTTGTGATTTCTTATTTCTTTTAAAACGTTGCTTTTTTGTAATTGCGGTTCATTTTTTAGTTTTTTTTTATTCAAGAAATGATACAAGGTTTGTATATTCTATGTAATTGTTTTCTCCAACTCTAGTAAATTTGACTGTTTTCAAACTCGGTAAGGTTGGTTCCAAATCCATGTGAAGAGAACATTATTTGGCAAAGTCTGAAAGAAAGTATTTCTCTATTGTATTTTATGTATTTCCTAAGTACAATTATGAGAACAACTTAACCCCCATACACCTCCCCCACTATTAATGCGGTTATTCCATATATACGCATTTTATCACATGTGCAAACAGTCTAGATCCAGATCAGCCAGCATATCCGTGCTGCCTGATCAGGATCTACATTGTTCACTTTTTGGTCTATGAAATGATCTAATAAATCAAAAAGCAAACAGTGTAAATCTACACTTCGCCCAAGCCATAAAGGCATACCTACACTTAACATTAATTTAGTTAATGAGAAAACTTTTTACTAAATTCCTGCAACTATAATAATCAAAGTCTTATGAACAAAATATTTTATAGTGTTCATCAGATGGTGAATGCACGTAATGATCTGGGTCTACAATCGTCGGATATGTGACAAATGTTGATTTGTGCTTTATATCAAAATAATATCTTTGGTTTGATACTTTCCATGCAGTTTAATGCAAATATTCACATTCATCTAGAAAAAGTTCCAAGCTTATCTATAAATACATATTATGTGATTACTGAATCCAACTATATATATTAATTCATTTACATAACAGTATAAATTATGTATATACAATATTGTCCTAAACTAAACAAAAGCTCACTTACTAAAAATCCAATTCCAATAAATGTGCAAAATAAGTCAAAGTATCATCTGCAGTAATGCTGTAACTGATATGAGTAGTCAATGGTGTCTGGAATTAAGTGATTTATTGAATTTTTATTGCCCCTCATGCTGATCCCATGACCACAAGTACAGTAAGGTAATTATCTTACCCAGAGTAGTTTCTACTCAGATTTTGTCGTTCGTCCAGAAACTGGATATGCATATTTCACTTGTGTATCTATGACGTTTCAAACTGTGTTGGTAAGCGTAAGCAATACCCCGTTTGATGCATCTCTGGTAAAAAAAGCCAGTCATCAGCAAAAATAGGTTTAAATTTTGCTGGAATGCCCATCCGCATACTAATTTAACATGCGCATGATTTACAACCGTTCATTGGTTAAAAATCTGATCAAAATAAAACGTAGACAGCTAAGGCTGACAAAAATATTTTTAGAATTTTATAGTTTTGTCATATTCTTTTTATATTCTGTCAAATTATTTTCTTTTTCATAAGAAGTATAATACCTACCGGATGAATTGCCAGTTACACCACCTGAACTGACGTTTACATCTACTGTACCTCCTGCATCACACGATACCTGATTTGCATGGTTACAAACATAACAGGTGTATGCAGACTCTCATCAAACAGAGTAGTGGTGGTGGTGGTAGTAGTAGTAGATTTACTTTTTAAATATGTATAATATGTCCAAAAACACACCAAAAATTGGCGTTTACAACTATATCTTATACACGGTATGTAAGACTTTCGATGCGGAATGCATTATATTATCAATATGAGCATGCCATTTTCCATCATTGCTAAAAGTTACTCCTTAATGTTAATGTGATGAGACAAAGTCAGATGGACATCGTCTAATATTAAGACTGGATTGCGGCTAGTTTTATTGCAAGGAAAGAAAAGAACTTCTGTTTTATCTTGATTGAATTTAACCAGCCATTGTTTTGCCCAAGCACTGATCATTCTTAGGTCAAAGTTTAATAAGCTCTCGAGATCATCAATATTAGATGTAGTTTGAGCTAAGGATGTGTCATCTGGAAATAGTCTAGTTACACTTAGCAAATTGTTCGCTATGTCGTTTACATAAATCAAGAAAACTAAGGGCCCTAGTATAGAGCCTTGAGGGACTCTGGCATTAATAACGTTTTCTTTTGAGATACTAGAACCTATTGTGACAACCTGTTTCCGAGAACATAAATAATTTTCTATCCATAAAATAATTTTACCGTCAATACCACATTGTTTTAATTTATAAAGAAGTCCTTTGTGCCACATCCTGTCAAAAGCTTTGGAAATGTCGCAGAAAATCATCCCGATATAATGTTTAGAGTCCAATGTTTGACAGATTTGATGATATATTTCAATAAGTTGGTATACGGCAGAATGCTTACTTCTGAATCTACTTTGGTTTTTGAAAATGAGTTCATTGAATTGCAAGTAGTTATAGATATGCTTATATATAATTCTTTCAAGAACTTTTCCCAAACAGATTAAAAGAGATATTGGTCTGTAATTGCTGGGCGTATCAGCTTCACCCTTTTTAAAAATTGGAATCACATTGGCGGTTTTCCAGAAGAGAAACTTCTTGAAGATAACGATTGAAAATAATGCAAAGCGGTTTACACAAAGAGTGTGCTGTAGATTTGAGCATTTTTGGGCTTATTCCGTCCCGTCCACTAGCTTTATTTGTATCTAAATTTAATAAAATATCACATATCTCCTCTTCTGATATCATAATATTATCTAATCTGGTATTGGTGAGATATCTGAATGGAGGTAAGTCAGTGTTGCTATCGTCTACAGTTGAAATGGATGCAAAGTAGTCGTTCAAGCAGTTTGTCTTTTCAAAATTTGAAATAGAAAATTTTATTTCTCCGTTCGGCAAGATAGTTTTAAGAGCCGGTATCGTGTCGCATTTGTTATTAGTTTTAACAAAGTACTTAACCAATTTCCAATAATTTCTCTGGTCATGGGTTTTAGCTTCAACAATAATATCTTCAATGTTATTAAATAAGTGTGTTTTTGCATATTTTTTCATGTTATTAACTTTTTTACGACAATTTTTGTATTTAGACCAATCAGTTAGAAATCGATGCTTGTTTCCGTATTTTTTCTTTTAATTTAATTTGTTTCCTTAATTCGGAATTAAACCATGGCTTATCATTAGGACGTATTATAAATGTTTTATGAGGGATACAATTTTCTGCCATAGAAATAAAGTTTAAAAAACACGTTAACAGTTTAATAAACACGTTTTGAAATTTTATGCACGCATCATTTAGTTCATCATTATTCAAAAATTGCCAGTCAAAATTTGTAATATTATCGTTTAACGATTTGAAGTCCGCACGCTTATTATACCAAATACTACGTTCTATTTTTAGAAATTGTCAACGCAGGAAGCATTATTTTTATAACGCTCGAAAAATGATCTGAAGATGTCATTACATTAGAAATGCATGCAATACTGCATAAACTACATATATTCCCAGTTCAATATGTCTTCCGCAGACTGTCAACACTTTCCATGGTTTAAAATACTAATTTTACTTTTACTTTTGCGATTTTGTAGGCGACTATCTGATTGGTTCAAATCGTTTGTGATAAAAGCACGCTTTAGTTACTGGTCGTCAGATCCTGATAGCGTAGCGGTTTTCAGGAATTGATGTTAATTAGATTGTATAAAACTGCAATGGTTTTTGCAGACAGTCCCTACATCTTGGTGAAAACCACCATAGAAGGTGGAAAATTCGACTTTTTGATCCTTCTGTTGATAAACAATCACAATATGGTAATATTGTTCTGTATAATTGAATCTAAATTTAACTTTTTCTGAAAATGTCAGAATATGATTGTTTGCGATATTGGAGCCAGATAAGGGTGACTGCCGGTCGGAGTTCCGGGGCCGCCAGTTGTCCTATACATGTGTTAAATAAAACGAAAATTATAATATTGTTTGTAAATACATAAATTAAAATTACAAATTACAAAAGTACCTCGCGGCATATAAAATATTGTATAATAATTACCTTGTATAATGCTGCCTTCAACTGTACAAATGAAAGCTAATATTGCGAGACAAATCATTGCAATTTTGTCACACACAATTCAACATCTTCCTTATAAATATTTCTAGATACTGAGTACCCAGCTCACTATGATGCCTGTTGGTATTAAAACTACTATTTATAGCTGCAGTAATAAAGGGGTGTCTAAATCCATAATTCCCCTTCCAATCCGAAGAGTTTAATGTAAATTAAGGTAAGTAATGCGCGACCTACACCGACACAGCTTTTACCTCAGGTGTAGGCACTTCCTTGATCGAATGCCATGAAAGAAACACCTTTTAAAACCTAACCGTACGATTTGAGAAGAGTTTGTCAACTTCTTACCATTGATATGACTGATATCGCATGGGCGACCAGTGTAGATCAAGATTTGTTTGCACATCTATGCAGTTTGACCTCAATCTATACCAGTCGCTTCTTGGTAAGAAATATTATTAAAAATGTACATGCGAACAGAGTAGATCTTAATCAAACTTCTGTTCATATGGAACTGCACTGTTCGCCCATGAGATAAAATCCGACTCTAAGGAGTAAAGAATTAAGCATTCGAAAGTGTCCTTCCATATTTTAACTTTTTTTCAGATTCTGGTTAGTCGGCTTCGGGATTGACACCAAATATACGGGTTGCAGGTCAGTAGTTAACCTGGATCTGGAAAAGAATAACAAAATAGGAAATAACCATTAAACGGCAGTAGCCCCAGAAATAAATTTTAGTTAGAACGTCATACTGATTCTTTTTTAAGGAACTAACACTTGAGCTCACCGTAATCTTTGCATTACAGAAAAACTTTTAAAACAAGGTTATCGGTATTACAAATTAAGGAAAACATTTTGTAAGTTTTATCGTCGATACCCAGATCTAATTCATAGATACAGGTGCAGTTTAAAATCACTATTGCAACAAGGTATTTCACAGCCAGTCTTTTATGGAGATTTAATTTATAAACTTAAGAAGATAAAGGGCAATGTTAATTTCTCACGGTTATTCGTAAAAACCATCTGTAAATTTAAAAAGAAAGGTTACCAACATGATATTTTACAGCGCTCTGCATGCTTGGTGATTAACCCTTCTACAGATGATCATTATGCTTACCTCTTTGGTTGCACGACGGTGGCAGGGGTTTAAGAGTTTATGAAGGTTTATGGGGAAATCTTTTCTTAAAAGAACCTAGAAGCTCGATTTGTTTCTTTTATCCCTGTCATCGTGTTCTTGCTGATTTTACTCCAGGAGCTCTGGTCTCGGTAAGATCATTGAGTACCCGCCCTTTGGCTTTACAATGCTATTAGATTCTTATGTTTTATATGTTTGTGTGCTTTTGCATGCAACATTGTTGAGCCAATAAGTGGGTTGGAGTTGTTTCACCAAGACAACTTGTATTTGTTTTGTGATATGAGAACCTGTTGGGGCAAGTGTGAGGGTGGTGCACCCTAGTACCTGGTTTAAACCCCCAGTGGCAGTTTGATTTGCCACTGACCGTTCCAAGGCGGTAACCCCTCGGGTTCTCATTTTTGTTAATTGTTAGTTGTGTCTCTTTTGAAACTGATCATTTTATTAACCATGCTCTCTCCCTCTCTTCTTCTTGACTGTGTGGGGAGGCTGTTTTTTCTGAATGTGGCGATTCCTGATATGCATATTTCACCTTTTTTTCACCAGTGAATCCCGATCATCGGGATGGTAGGAAGTGCCATACATCTAGAATGTTGCAAAAATAGATATGTATAGCACAGGATGCGCCTTGACTAATTTTGAAACCGTACACTTGTTATTTGTCCTCATTTAAAATTGAAAAGCAGCATAATGATGTAATATTATTAACACTAGCCATTTTTATTAGAATACAATTGTATTCATCAAAAAAGATTTGCGAGGTAGATTAACAAATTTAGAAATAGTTAATTCAGAACATTTACATAATCTTTTGAAGCTAATCGTTCAAGGCGGTGTCAAGCGGTTACTTCCTCAACCGAATAGGATTTCATTTGATTTTTTTGTAATACGTCTGCAATTTTATCAAAATTACTTGTTATAACTGAATATGGATACGTAGAAACTAGAGCTATCACTGAAGGTGATTAATACCCCCGCAATACTGCTTTGTCAGAGTATACAGAAATGATGTTTGCATCTTTCATGGGTGAAAGTTGAAAAATAATTGAAATCCTGAAAATTTGTTGCAAAAGTTGTGTTTAAAAATAGCGACTTGGGTTTTCTCCGGATGTAAACAAAACTGTAAAAGTAGTTGACGTCACAAGGTTTTGTTGAATCGTGCTCCCCTTCTAAAAAATAATGGACTGATCCAAATGAAAAAAAATATGTCATGCAAATCTAATCACGAACGTATGTTAAAAGTTTGAAAACTGGAGAAGTAGTTTGTGTCATAAGATTTTGTTAAATAATGCTCCCCTCCAACCAAAAATGGACTGATCCATAAAAATATGTCACTAACATGCGCACTTCATGCAGAACATATGATTTCAGTTTCAAGTAGATACCTTGAAAACTGTAGAAGTTTGCATAACACAATTTTGTTAAACCATGTCCCCTGCAAAAAAGAATGGACTGATCCACACAAAAATTATGTCACGCACATCTACACTTCAGGCCGAACATATGTTTAAAGATTCAAGTCAATATCTTAAAAACTGTAGAAGTAGTTTGTGTCACAAGATTTTGTTGAATCATACTCCCCTGCTTAAAAAATAATGGACTGATCCACATGAAACAAAGTATGTCATGGAAATCTACTCACAAACTTATGTTTAAAGTTTGAAAACTAGGGAAGTAGTTTGCATCATAAGATTTTAAATAAAAGATTTTGTTAAATAATGCTCACCTGCATACACACTTCATGCAGAACATACAATTTTGGTTTCAAGTCGATATCTTGAAAACTGTAGAAGTTTGCATAACACGATTTTGTAAAATCATGTCCCCTGCAAAAAATAATGGACTGATCCACACGAAAAATATGTCACGCACATCTACACTTCAGGCCGAACATATGTTTAAAGTTTCAAGTCAATATCTTAAAAACTGTAGAAGTAGTTCGTGTCACAAGATTTTGTTGAATCATACTCCCCTGCTTAAAAAATAATGGACTGATCCACATGAAATAAGGTATGTCATGGAAATCTACTCACAAACGTATGTTTAAAGTTTGAAAACTGGAGAGTAGATTGCGTCATAAGATTTTCAATAAAAGATTTTGTTTAATAATGCTCCCCTCCAAAAAATAATGGACTGATCCACAAAAATATGTCGCTTACATGAGCACTTCATGCAGAACATACAATTTTAGTTTAAAGTCTTATATCTTGAAAACTGTAGAAGTTTACATCACAAAATTTTAATAAATCATGTCCCTGCAATAAATAATGGACTGATCCACACGAAAAATATGTCATGCACATCTACACTTCATGCCGAACACATACATAAAGTTTCAAGTCAACACCTTAAAAACTGTACAAGTAGTTCGCGTCACAAGATTTTGTTGAATCATGCTCCCTTCCGATAAATAATGGACTGATCCAAATGAGAAAAAAAAATTTGTGCAAATGTACTCACAAACATATGTTTAAAGTTTCAAGTCGATATCTTGAAAACTGTTGACGTAGTAAGTGTAGAAGTTTGCATAACACGATTTTGTTAAATCATGTCCTCTGCAAAAAATAATGGACTGATCCACACGAAAAATATGTCACGCACATCTACACTTCATGCCGAACACATATATCAAGTTTCAAGTCAATATCTTAAAAACTGTAGAAGTAGTTCGCGTCACAAGATTTTGTTAAATCATGCTCCCCTCCGAAAAATAATAGACTGATCCACATGAGACAAAAAAAAATTGCGCAAATGTACTCACGAACATATGTTTAAAGTTTCAAGTCGATATCTTGAAAACTGTTGACGTAGTAAGTGTAGAAGTTTGCATAACACGATTTTGTTAAATCATGTCCCTGCAAAAAATAATGGACTGATCCACACGAAAAACATGTCACGCACATCTACACTTCATGCCGAACAAATGTATCAAGTTTCAAGTCAATATCTTAAAAACTGTAGAAGTAGTTCGTGTCATAAGGTTTTGTTGAATCATACTCCCCTGCTAAAAAATAATGGACTGATCCACATGAAATAAAGTATGTCATGGAAATCTACTCACAAACGTATGTTTAAAGTTTGAAAACTGGAGAAGTAGTTTGCGTCATAAGATAAAAAAAATAAAAGATTTTGTTAAATAGTGCTCCCCTCCAAAAAAAATGGACTGATCCACAAAAAATTTATGTCGCTTACATGCGCACTTCATGCAGAACATACAATTTTAGTTTCAAGTCTTATAACTTAAAACCTGTAGAATTTTGCATAACGCGATTTTGTTAAATCATTTCCCCTGCAAAAAATAATGGACTGATCCACACGAAAAATATGTCACGCACATCTACACTTCATGCCAAACATATGTATCAAGTTTCAAGTCAATATCTTAAAAACTGTAGAAGTAGTTCGCGTCACAAGATTTTGTTAAATCGTGCTCCCTCCGAAAAATAATGGACTGATCCACATGAGAAAAAAAAATTTGCGCAAATGTTCTCACGAACATATGTTTAAAGTATCAAGTCGATATCTTGAAAACTGTTGACGTAGTAAGTGTAGAAATTTGCATTACACTATTTTGTTAAATCACGTCCCCTGCAAAAATAATGGACTGATCCAAACGAAAAATATGTCATGCACATCTACACTTCATGCCGAACATATGTACCAAGTTTCAAGTCAATATCTTAAAAACTGTAGAAGTAGTTCGTGTCACAAGATTTTATTAAATTGTGCTCCCCTCCAAAAAATAATGGACTGATCCAGATGAGACAAAAAAAATTTGCGCAAATGTACTCACGAACATATGTTTAAAGTATCAAGTCGATATCTTGAAAACTGTTGACGTAGTAAGTGTAGAAGTTTGCATAACACGATTTTGTTAAATCATGTCCCTGCAAAAAATAATGGACTGATCCACACGAAAAATATGTCATGCACATCTACACTTCATGCCGAACAAATGTATCAAGTTTCAAGTCAATATCTTCAAAACTGTAGAAGTAGTTCGTGTCATAAGGTTTTGTTGAATCATACTCCCCTGCTAAAACATAATGGACTGATCCACATGAAATAAAGTATGTCATGGAAATCTACTCACAAACGTATGTTTAAAGTTTGTAAACTTGAGAAAGTAGTTTGCGTCATAAGATAAAAAATAAAAGATTTTGTTAAATAATGCTCCCCTCCAAAAAAATGGACTGATCCACAAAAAAATATGTCGCTTACATGCGCACTTCATGCAGAACATACAATTTTAGTTTCAAGTCTTATACCTTGAAAACTGTAGAATTTTGCATAACACGATTTTGTTAAATCATGTCCCCTGCAAAAAAATAATGGACTGATCCACACGAAAAATATGTCACCAGTGTCTACACTTCATGCCAAACATATGTATCAAGTTTCAAGTCAATATCTTAAAAACTGTAGAAGAAGTTCGCGTCACAAGATTTTGTCAAATCGTGCTCCCCTCCGAAAAATTATGGACTGATCCACATGAGAAAAAACAATAGTTCGCGCAAATGTACTCACGAACATATGTTTAAAGTTTCAAGTCGATCTCTTGAAAACTGTTGACGCTGTAAGTGCCACAGACAGACCGGGTCAACGAACCAACGAACCAACGAACCAACCGGATGATGACTCCTATATACGCTCTATACTTCGTATGCGGGGGTATAACTAGAAATTCACATAATACTGTGTGTATATACTTATGACAGATATGGACAAATCAAATATTTTTCCATGAATCAATACTCGTCAAGCAAAACATTGCGAAGTCAAATTTGTAAAAAAAATGCTGATAAACCATATTCACGGTATGTATCCCAATAATCGGCGCTCAGACGACAACGTCAGGCTCGGATGATAAGAGCGGCTCGAGTTGCGGATGAGAGTGAAAATGCGTTAATATTTTTACTTTTATCTTTTACTAATGCCGATTTAAATCACGTTAATGATTGCAATTGTTCTAGACCAACATAAGCTACATAAAACTGTAATGGTTTTTGCAGACAGTCCCTACATTGTGGTGAAAATCACCGAAGAAGGTGGAAAATTCGACCCATCGCTCAAAATTAAACAAGTGTAGCAAAGTTACGTCCCCTTAATGACGTTCGCCACTTGTCTGCTCAAAGTTGAATTTAATTTTCGCATCAATATTGAAAAATAGCTTTGATGTAAGTAAACAAAATGTGTTATTTTATTCATTTATGGTCAAATTAATGTCCAATGCTGTTTTCTTACTTTAGTATAGTCGGATTATGATTAAAACACTGACACATTCATTTGATCATATAAACGCTCATTAGACAGTACAGCGTAAATAGACGCTTATTTAGTTTCATAGGCAGGGTAGCTCATTATTATTATTATAGAGTCCAGGTGCTTATTGAAATATGTAAGTTTAACGTCAGCCAATGGAATTTGACGATAGGTGGCGCTATACAGACAGGCCTATATATAATGTGAGTAACTGATGAAAATTAGTGATTGTATGGTTGACAACCGCAGAGGTTAAAATTCTGAAGAAGCCCAGCTTTACAGAGAACTTAACTTTAGCTCTTTGCTAGGTATTTGATGGAGTCAGTCAGTTTTGATATGTCTGAACTGAAGACGCTCAGCTTCACTGTGAAGACATAATCAAACTGTAGTACATACCGAATCGTAGCAAGAGTTTTTAAAGTTAAAATCATTTAGGAGTTTATTATAGCTCGTTATTACGGTAATTAAAAGTCAGTACTAAAAACTGTCTGGAGTATATTATTCTTTAAAGAAGCCTAGCTTCATAAAGATGAACATAGGGTAGTTAGACTAGAGCTTTGTTTCGTTGCGGTATATTGTAGTAGGCATACGTTAGCACTTACCAATAGTTTTCATATGAGCTAGCTGAATTCCTTTTATGTTTTTATGTTTTGGCATTAAAGGTGATAATAGCTTAATTAGTTTTGAAAACCTAATCATTTTCTTGATCATTGGTCTTGAATCAAACGGCCAGGTAGCCCAAAGAAAAATTTATATACCAAACATAATTCAGGTTACAAAATTGGTGGCAGCGGTGGGATAAGATCAATAAGCTTTTTGGTGAACCTATAGCCACCTGAATCAGGTATTACGCCTAGTTAGTTAGTTAACACAGATAAAGGTTGGTACGTATTTCTTTTAAATATTGCTAGATCAGTTGATACCAACGATTTATCTTTATTGTTACAACAAATAGTAGAGCACCCTTGGAAATAAAAGGAAGAACAAAAACTTCCATAGAAATTAACGGGTGTTCTGTGTTTACAGATGTAATTGTGTCAAAACTGGACGTTGATGCGATACTGGGGTTGGACTTCTTGAAGTCTCAGAAAATTGTTGTCGATGTTTTCAACAACTCAATGACAATACATTGAAAAGAAGTCTTGCTAAACTGCAAAGGTCCAATTGGTTGCTACAGAGTCACAGTAGCTGAGAAATTTGAAATTCCTGCTAGATCGGAAATAGTGATAGAAGGGAAAGTTTCCGGGAATGTTAAAACTTCCAATCTTTTTGTGACTGAAGCTACCGATCGATTTATTGCAAGTGGAAAGGGACTTTTGGCTAGAGCTGTCGTTCATGGAAATGATAAAGTTCCCCTAAGAATATTAAAGATATATCTGGCGCATCTGAACAAAAAAAATTAAAATCCATCTTTTTGCCATGAAAGCTTACACATCTTAATTTAAACTAATTTGACCACATGGTATGTATCAAATTATGGTTTAAAATAAGATTTTTGCAAAACAAATATTTGAAGCAGACGCTCTTTCGCTACCTTCCGACATTTTGGCGATGTATAATTTATGCATACCGGAAGTTCGCGCAAGAGGTCAACAAAACAAAAACAAAATGTCGGAGCAAATCTAAAAAGTAATACCTGTTTTGTGAAATACAAACAACTCCTATGTTGAAAAATCCTGGATTTTTCTTTAAAACTTATATCAAGCTTACAATCGCAAAATTTAAATTTCCTATGGCATGTTGCTATTGTTTACAGTATTGATCTCCATTTTGTGAGGTAACGCGTGACGTCATCGCGATTGAAACAGAGCGGGGAAGTTCTCAAACGTTATTTTGCCTGTCAAAATGTTCGTATCATCCGGACTGACGAACAAGACAAAACACCTAATTTATTAAAAATTCCAAACTGATTTGCGATGTTTTGATTTAATTTCTCAATCACTTGCAAAACACAGTACAATCAGTTATATCGTATAACTATGATAATTTCAGACATACTTTTATGTTGTACAACGGATGTACAAACACCAGGAATCACATGTGAGATCGTGGTGCTTCATATAATTATCATAAGCGGTATGTTTTTAATAATAATACATTTGTGTTAGCGAGCAAGGACTGCTGCATACGACCGGAAGTTTGACGTTCACTACGACGATGAATATTTCGTTTTTGTATCATGGAATAAATATGCTTTAAGGAAAATATTTATTTAGTGTGTAGGCCCTATTATGTTTCAGATAATGAGGGTGTTAGCAAATGTATTTAGTTGTGTATTAAATTATTAACACCCGAATAAAGAAATTACGCGTGGGGTTGTGGGGGCTCGGAACCGTAATCTTTCGGCTCGATGCTCCGCGATTCTATTTGTATCGCGTTTTACTTCGTTTTCAAGCGATATGAAATATCCCTTGGCGTTACGGCCACGTTTTGTTATTCATATTACCCTGCCTTTCTTCTGATATGATAGGAATCTAGAATATCGCCAGACCAGTCTAGCCGAAAATGTCTACCCTCCTTCGCCGTTCGCGTTATCCTGCCGTCGGACAAAAGGTTTTGAGGAATCTGACATTCAGTACGTCATAAACATATGACCTACACTCAAACGCTGACAATAATATCAGATGCATGGATATTTGGCGTTAGACCACAGCTACCGTCCACTGGCCAATCAGTGGCCAGTATTACCGTTGTCTAAATCCCGTAGACAACTCTTTGGCGTTGTCTACGAAGGTCAGTGAAGCACGTGCATCTCGTGTTTTATCTCATTTTAATAAGTGGACGGCCGATAGCTAAGTGTCATACTGTGCTATCGATACATGTTTGTGATAATTGTAATAGTACACAGTGGACATCTAAGCAAACAAACTAAATAAAAACACAACGTGTATTTGGTTTAAATTTTAAGGGCCGTCGTCAGTCCTTATTGCACTGACAGCCGTAAAGAAAAAAAAATTAAAATCTATGTAACGGCAAACTGCTGTTCAATAAAATTTTGCCCAAATAATCGGTATTAAGGTATCTTTATTTTACATATGCAGTAAGAACAGTAAAGAAAAAAAAGGTTTCTTTAACATCATGTCAGTATCATATTACTCAAGTGGGCAATTAAAATGATGTTTGGTGTTTTTTTAGTTTTTGTGAATTTATGTTAATAGAGTTTTAGGAAATGTTTAGATCTCGTTATTTTCTTTACTGTTCTAACTTGTCTTAAAATATGCAAAATAAAGACACATTAGTAACATTTATTTGTGCAAAGTTTCATTGAACGTCATTTTGCCGTTATTGAGATTTTGATAATTTTCTTTTTATCGAGGACTGTGGATGGCCCTTAATAGGGTTAGGGTTAGGGTGCAAAATTTAATATCAACAAGGCTTAGCACTGCAAAAAGGAAATATTTACTGTTTATAATACTTTTTTTATTGTCTTTCATTATTTCACAAGAAGTAAACGATAAATATTTAGCAGTTCCCGACTAACTTACAGATATTATTATTATTATTATTATTATTGTTGTTGTTGTTGTTGTTGTTTTGGATGTTTGTTGTTGATGATGACCAGGTTGTTGTTGTTGTTGTTGTTGTTGTTGTTAGCAAAACGAACTTTCGTATTGACTGTTGAAAGGGTAAACTAATTCATTAAAACACACAAACATTTGATTTTTTTATGAATGACAAAAATATTACACTTACTTTAAAACTAATAAAGTTTTATTAACATGATTGAATGACTGACTAAAATAACAACAAAATTACTCACAAAATAGATGCGACTCCTTTTAAACTCGAATTGTGAATGACAGAAGTTTGTGCGATTCATTGCTTTGCGCACGAGAATTTCGGGGTTTTGCAGTCATGTGGTCTAAGTCGGATAGACACCTCGTGGAGTGGCTATGAAAAATAGACGCTCGCTACGCTCGCGTCTATTTTTCATAGACCACTCCACTCATTGTCTATCCTATACGTAAAACACACATGATTTGCTTGAAATGCAAGCTGTTTGTCTGCCTCTTACATAATAAACATATTACGTACAATCAAAAGTTAACAATACGTCAGACGTGTGCCATGAAAAAGTACGATTTGCACGAAATGCACGCTTTTTGCGCGCAGTATGTGTAAAGTTTTCATCGTGGATGGTAAAATCTTTCTGTCTTTTTTGGTCTTAGAAAGATTCGCATGATGACACGCTACTTGCGAGCAGAATTATGAGTTTATCCGTCAGAGATCGAACGTGTAGCTATCAACATTCGATTGTTTAACCAATATCACAACAATTGTACATCCTGTTTTGAAAATAAACATTTTCAATTTAGAACTCGTCGCATCCTTTCTGAATTAAAAAGGCTCTCAGTTATCAATCAATAAATAAATGTACGATCTTTTACATCAGATTTCACAGGCGATGATCTCTGACTATTAGATATTTGTTGTTTCACTGCGCTTGTTGTTCATTTTGAGTTTCCATGTTACTGCTCCGAACATGCAAAATACTGCATTTTATCAAATGTCTGGTCCAATATTAGGCCTACGTGTTCATTCATTTAATTAATAGTATTTGACTCTTGTAGGTCAACGTTATTGTTTGATTTTCCATAGTGTGACGGAAGTTTATGCCCAAGTTGCTAAATTAAAATACAGTTTACGTCTCCGCCTAAACATTTTAATCTGAAGAGAAAAACATTTTCAATAACATTGTCAATTACATGTGTCAAAGTAAAACATACAGACAGATTAGGGCGTACTTTAAGCTCCGGTCACAACCCGCCTTGCTTTTTTTGGCAAGTGCAGAGAGGAAGCACGTCACACTCACGGTTGTGCAAGTTGCGAGCTCGTGGCCCGCACGCCACGACTATGAGTAAGCGGTTACATGCCTCGTACGTTGCATTAGGCCGGTATTCTATAGTTCCGTGATGCGTGATCCGTGTCCGCGGCCGTGTCCGCGATTTTTCACACACCAGAGATATCGTTGGGTTTATACCATACCTCAGTGTCCGATCCGCGTCCGTGTCTGTGTCCGCGACGTGAAACGGACACGGAGGTATGGAATATTTGGTGAGTGAAAAATCGCGGACACGGACGCGGAGACGGAAACGGATCACGCATAACGGAACTATGGATTACCGGCCTTAGGCCCACGTTCACAGCACGCACTTGCAATTGCGGCGGGTTGTGACCGGGGCTTAAGCGATAAGTGTAATATTCTATAAATGTTGGTGACGTTATGTCTCCGATTTTAAATAATAGTTCTGGATAATTTCAGTTCCTGGGACCAGTTGTTTTACTGTAAATGTTTAAAAATGAAGCAATTCAGTTTAAAATCCACTTTAACTAGCGCAGTTGGTTAACTCAATGAAAACGTCACGTTTGACATGTCCCCCGGTCTTTATTTGTATACATGACGTCACGCGCCTTTTTGTACCTCGACATTTTAACGTTAGAGCGGATGGGAAAACTTATAAAAATGTGCTCCTTCCCGATGTGAATCCTTGCCTTACTAAATTCTATGTTGTACGTCTGTTTCCGCCTTTTCTTTGCTGAATCAGTCACAGTTGACTTTCGCTTCCTTTTTGTTCGAAATGGGTCATCGACCATATGTTTTGGAATGTTTTGGAATTTCATCTAATCAATATTCATGTCACGTGATTAACGGAGATCATCGTAAAATTTCCGTCATCTTCGGGTATATCCGCGAGTTAAAAAAACTGCCAGTTTTTTTAACTTTATACATATTTCATTTTTATTTATTGAACAAACGGGAAAGAATTCGTAATACATGTATTCTTAGATTATGCCTAGTTTTTCATTAATAATCGATCTAAAATGTTATTTTTATCATTTGTAAGGGTAAAATATAGACCTTGGATAACTTTAAATCCATCTGATGAATCGTATACCTTCTATCCAGGTACTAATATAGCCACATTAAGCCCTGTTGAGAATGTTTTACAGAATATGAATGAACATAAACGCTTAACTATGTTTGTGTGCTTTTGCATGCAACATTGTTAAGCAGATAAGTGGGTTGGAGTCTTTTCACCAAGACAACTTGTACTTGTTTTGTGATATGAGAACCTGTTGGGGCAAGTGTGAGGTTGGTGCACCCTAGAACCTGGTTTAAACCCCCAGTGGCAATTTGATTTGCCACTGACCGTTCCAAGGCGGTAACCCCTCGGGTTCTCATTTTTGTTTATTGTTAGTGGTGTCTTTTTTGAAACTGATTATTATGCCCCCCCTCGAAGAAGCGGGGGTATATTGCTTTGCACATGTCGGTCGGTCGGTATGTCGGTCGGTATGTCGGTCGGTATGTCGGTCGGTCCGTAGACCACATCTTGTCCGATCAATAACTAGACAACGCTTTGTGATACAGTCCTCATATTTGGTGTGGAGGTTGGTCATGACCAGTAGAAGACCCCTATTGATTTTGGGGTCAGTAGGTCAAAGGTCAAGGTCACAGTGGCCTTGACCACAAAAACCTTGTCCGATCAATAACTAGACAACGCTTTGTGATACAGTCCTCATATTTGGTGTGGAGGTTGGTCATGACCAGTAGAAGACCCCTATTGATTTTGGGGTCAGTAGGTCAAAGGTCAAGGTCACAGTGGCCTTGACCACAAAAACCTTGTCCGATCAATAACTAGACAACGCTTTGTGATACAGTCCTCATATTTGGTGTTGAGGTTGGTCATGACCAGTAGAAGACCCCTATTGATTGTGGGGTCAGTAGGTCAAAGGTCAAGGTCACAGTGGCCTTGACCACAAAAACATTGTCCGATCAATAACTAGACAACGCTTTGTGATACAGTCCTCATATTTGGTGTGGAGGTTGGTCATGACCAGTAGAAGACCCCTATTGATTTTGGGGTCAGTAGGTCAAAGGTCAAGGTCACAGTGGCCTTGACCACAAAAACCTTGTCCGATCAATAACTAGACAACGCTTTGTGATACAGTCCTCATATTTGGTGTTGAGGTTGGTCATGACCAGTAGAAGACCCCTATTGATTTTGGGGTCAGTAGGTCAAAGGTCAAGGTCACAGTGGCCTTGACCACAAAAACCTAGTCCGATCAATAACTAGACAACGCTTTGTGATACAGTCCTCATATTTGGTGTGGAGGTTGGTCGTGACCAGTAGAAGACCCCTATTGATTTTGGGGTCAGTAGGTCAAAGGTCAAGGTCACAGTGGCCTTGACCACAAAAACCTTGTCCGATCAATAACTAGACAACGCTTTGTGATACAGTCCTCATATTTGGTGTGGAGGTTGGTCATGACCAATAGAAGCACCCTATTGATTTTAGGATCAGTAGGTCAAAGGTCAAGGTCACAGTGGCCTTTGCATACAAAAACGTTGTCCGATAAATAACTAGACAACGCTTTGTGATACAGACCTCATATTTGGTGTGGAAGTTGGTCGTGACCAGTAGAAGACCCCTATTGGTTTTGGGGTCAGTAGGTCAAACGTCAAGGTCACGGTGGCCTTGACAACAAAAAACCTTGTTCGATCAATAACTAGACAACGTTTTTTTTATACAGTCCTAATATATGGTGTGGAGGTTGGTCATGACCAGTACAAGACCCCTATTGATTTTGTCCTCATATTTGGTATGAATGTTGGTCATGACCAGTAGAAGACCCCTATTGATTTTGGGGTCAGTAGGTCAAAGGTCAATTACAATCAAATCCTTTGTGTTAGACTAGGTTAATCTACACGCGCTTATGTTTGTCGAGGTAAATGTAATCCTCTCATTGCATGACCTGGTTATTCATATATAGGAGTTCCACCGTCTTGTAAATTGCTTTCATGACTGGTACCCTTCATTGCTAAAGCTTACAAAAGTCTCTAAATTTCCAAAAATTTAAATTCAATGCTTATAGATATCACTTGCACGTCAGGGGGGGGGGCATTTGTGTTTGACAAACACCTCTTGTTTTATTAACCATGCTCTCTCCCCTCTCTTCTTCTTGACTGTGTGGGGAGGCTGTTTTTTCTGAATGTGGCGATTCCTGATATGCATATTTCACCTTTTTTTAACTCAGTTGCCAGTGCATATGAAAGAGCTTTATGAGTGCACTACAGAAGACAAAAGAGCAATCACAACAAGTTGCAAAGTTGCTTTTGAAACATGTCCACATATTCTCCGAGTCTGATGGTGATCTAGGAAGAACAGGAATTATCAGGCACAAGATACCAACAGGAGACGCAAGACCTATAAAACAGCCATTGCGCAGGTTGCCAGAGCATATGTCAAGTTACCTCGCACATACAAGAAATGTTAGAGAAGAATGTCATACAGCCGTCTTCTAGTCCATGGGCTAGTGGCGTAGTGATGGTTAAGAAGAAGGCTGGAACGCACCGTTTCTGTGTTAATTACCGGAAACTGAATGACATCACAATAAAAGATGCGTATCCTTTGCCGAGGATTGACGAATCTCTCGATCAATTAGCCGGTTCCAAATGGTTTTCTTGCTTAGATCTTAGCTCAGGGTATTGGCAAGTCGAAGTTGAACCTGAAGATAGGTCGAAAACGGCTTTTGTGACAAGGGACGGATTGTTAGAGTTTCGGGTTTTGCCATTTGGGCTATGTAACGCCCCTGTGACGTTTGCACGGTTAATAGAGCTAGTTTTAGCAGGATTACATTGGAAAATATGCCTGATATACTTGGATGATATAATTGTCACGGGAAAATCATTTGAGAACATGCTATGCAATTTAGACATGGTATTTCAACGTCTGGACAACGCTGCTTTAAAACTGAAACCGAAGAAGTGTCAGTTGTTTTGTGAGAAGGTTGAGTTTCTTGGACATATTGTGTCTGCTGAGGGAATTAAAACAGATCCTCATAAAACAGAATGCATAAGAGAATGGCCAACGCCACGAAATATACAAGAACTTAGATCGTTCTTAGGACTTTATAGTTATTATCGAAGATTCATTTTGAATTTTTCAGAAATTGCAAAGCCACTTTTTGTTCTTACAGAGAAGAACAATAGGTTTGAGTGGACAGAAGCAACTAATAAAGCATTTGTATCACTTAAACAGAAGCTGACAGAGGCTCCAATATTAGCACATCCTGATTTCACAAAACCTTTTATTTTGGACGCTGATGCAAGCGGCCAAGCCATTGGCGCAGTTCTTTCACAGAATATTGATGGAAAGGAGCGAGTTGTGGCATATGGAAGTCGCACATTGAGTAGATCAGAGAGAGGGTATTGTGTCACCAGAAAAGAATTACTTGCATTGGTGTATTTTGTGAAATACTTTAGAAATTACTTAAATGGCAAAGAATTTACGGTGAAAACAGACCATGGATCTTCACGGTGGTTAATGAATTTCAAGAACCCCCAGGGTCAGGTTGCGAGGTGGCTTGAACTACTGTCATCTTTCCAAATGAAAATTGAACACAGGCCAGGAAGGCTTCATAAAAATGCAGATAGCATTAGCAGGATTCCATGCAAGCAATGCAAGACCAACCATTCGCAGATAAATCGTTTAACAAATGACAGTACAAACATTCAAGATGAGGAAAGTTGGCAGGAATTATTTTTGAAAGAAGCACAGCAGAATGACCGAGATATTGACATTGTGAAACAGTGGATTCAGGTTGGTCAGAGACCTTCATCAAAGGAAATGTCAAGAAAGTTTCTTTATGAAATCATTATGGAGTCAATGGCAGAGGTTAGCGATTTAAGATGAGCTGCTTGTGCGAAAATGGGAAAAGTTCTGGTCATTTAGGTATAACAAAAACCTTGAGTAAAGTTCGTCAGAGATATTACTGGCCTGGACTTCAAACTGACGTAAGAACTTTTGTATCTGGTTGCGAATCATGTATGAAAAGAAAAGCTCCTTTGCAGACTAAGCGAGCTCCGATGCAGGTTGTTCAATCCGGTTATCCAATGGAAAGAATAGCGATTGATATCTTAGGTGAGTTACCACAGACTGAGAGGGGTAATAGATACATTGTTGTTATCGCTGATTATTTCACAAAGTGGACAGAAAGTATAGCAATATAGAATACGGAGGCAAAAACTATAGCCAAAGTTTTGATAGAGGAGGTGGTAAGTAGATTTGGTATTCCAAACACTATCCACTCTGATCAAGGAAGGCAGTTCGAAAGTAAGTTATTCCAAGAAATGTGTAATTTTTTACAAATAGAAAAGACTAGAACAACCCCCTATCATCCGCAGTAAGACGGAATGGTTGAGGGATTTAACAAAACTCTGACTACAAAGTTAAGTATGTATGTTCAAGACCACCATAGAGATTTGGATGAACACCTACCATATGTGATGATGGCATATAGGGCCAAAGAACACGAGACAACAGGTATGTCGCCAATTTACTTATGCTGGGAAGAGAAACGTCAACTCCATTAGATATTGCGTTTGCAATGCCTACAAGTATAAAAAATATTCCTGCTTCACAATGGGTATGGAAGTTACAAGAAAGGCTTGAGTTGGCGCACCAACTGGTAAGGGAGTATACAGGTCAGTCAGTAAGTAGACAGAAACGTTATCATGACAATAAACTCTCGTTTGAACAATTTAAATCAGGGGATAAAGTGTATGTCTATTTTCCTGTTAAGAAAGTTGGTTGTTCGTCTAAATTTACATCTTTCTGGAGAGGACCGTATGTGGTGATAGATAAAGTGTCAGATGTGTTGTATAAAGTTAATTGTGGCCAACAAAACTCGGTTCAGGTTATACATGTGAATAGACTTCGAAAAGTCAAGAGTCAGCTCTTGTCACATGAGGATAGTGGTACTATCCACGCAAAAACCATTGATAACAGCGTTAATTTTCAGAATGATGAAAATAAAGCGCCGGTAAGTGAAGAAATCATTCAGACAAACATATTTGGAAGGGAAATAAGAAAGCCTTCTTACTTACAGGACTATGTCTGTTCTATTTTCAGTATGGCAAAAACCAAGACAGTTGAGAAGAGTCCGGCGACAGGAGCTAAGAGGGAAATCTGCAGAAGTTGCGGCCATACTTTCAAGAAGCTTGCCTACTTACGACAGCACATGGTGAGAATTCACAAAATGGGCAAGAACCAGCCGAAGGTGAAGATGCTGATGGAAAAGGAAGAGTCAGTAGAGAAGAGAAACACGGGCTCAGAGAGTAAACAGCTAAGTGAAAGCGAAGAAAGTAACTGGGATGAAGATCCGGATGTATCACTTGGTGAGCCTTCGTCAGATGATATTGATGAAGACATTGACAAGGCAAGTGTTATGAAAGTTGTAGAAGTTGTGATGCCTTGTAGCAGTAATGAGCTGAAGAAAGTAGAAATGGAAGGGATTGAAGAGACATCAGCAGATGTGAACAATAATGAAAAGAGAGTTAGATAAGGATATTAGAATGGTCAAGGATATCACGTCGGGCAGAATTATTCGGAAAGCTACACGACCGGATCCTGTACATGCCCCGGAATCCAAGAGTGGTGTTTCGACTGTCAAGGAAGAGAGTCATAAGGAAGTGAAAGGCTGTGTTTCAAGTAATAAGAATAACTGTAAGAAGCTGTTAACAGTGCAAATGGTCTATCAGGTTGAAGATAATAAATTAGGCCGAACTGTGAATGTCATTAATGATAATGACGAGCTTATTTCGGCTAGTGTGAAGGACTTGCATAAGTCAAAATTAGGGGATATGGTAGTAAAACTTGATGATTTTCTACCCAAGGACAGCAGTTTCAAAGCTGAAGATGTCGAGATTGTTTTAGAGGGATCTTGCGTGATGTTAAAGATGAAGTATGTGTGAGAGATACATTCACTGAAGAGAACTGAACTTTTAAAAGTTGTCGTTCCAAGTTTGCACTGACTTTAAGTGTGTGTTCTTTTTGTATTGTTTTGTTAAGTAAACAAAACTTTTATATGTGGTTTCTTCGTTTTAATTCATCATGCGAGACGCATGAAAACGGAGGCGTGGGTAATGTAGCAAAGTGACGTCCCCTTAGTGACGTTCGCCATTTGTCTGCTCAAAGTTGAATTTACTTTTCGCATCAATATTGAAAAATAGCTGTGATGTAAGTAAACAAAATGTGTTATTTTATTCATTTATGGTCAAATTAATGTCCAATGCTGTTTTCTTACTGTAGTATAGTCGGATTATGATTAAAACACTGACACGTTCTTTTTATCATATAAACGCTAATTAGACAGTACAGCGTAAATAGACGCTTATTTAGTTTCATAGGCAGGGTAGCTCATTATTATTATTATAGAGTCCAGGTGCTTATTGAAATATGTAAGTATAACGTCAGCCAATGGAATTTGACGATAGGTGGCGCTATACAGACAGGCCTGTATATAAGGTGAGTAACTGATGAAAATTAGTGATTGTATGGTTGACAACCGCAGAGGTTAAAATTCTGAAGAAGCCCAGCTTCACAGAGAGCTTAACTTTAGCTCTTTGCTAGGTATTTGATGGAGTCAGTCAGTTTTGATATGTCTGAACTGAAGAAGCTCAGCTTCACTGTGAAGACATAATCAAACTGTTGTACATACCGAATCGTAGCAAGAGTTTTGAAAGTTAAAATTATTTAGGAGTTTATTATAGCTCGTTATTACTGTAATTAAAAGACAGTACTAAAAACTGCCTGGAGTATATTATTCTTTAAAGAAGCCTAGCTTCATAAGGATGAACATAGGGTAGTTAGACTAGAGCTGTGTTTCGTTGCGGTATATTTTAGTAGGCATACGTTAGCATTTACCAATAGTTTTCATATAAGCTAGCTGAATTCCTTTTATGTTTTTATGTTTTGGCATTAAAGGTGATTATAGCTTAATTAGTTTTGAAAACCTAATCATTTTCTTGATCATTGGTGTTGAATCAAACGGACAGGTAGCCCAAAGAAAAATTTATATACCAAACATAATTCAGGTAGCTCGATTCACGTTACAAAATTGGTGGCAGCGGTGGGATAAGATCAATAAGCTTTTTGTAACTAACAGGACATTCTTTTGTTTTTAAAGGTGTTGTAGCGATTATCTCTTGTGTGTCATCTTTTTTATGAATGATGAATATAATCTCGTCTGTGACTGTGATGCATTTTTGTTGGGATGTCACTGCGTTTGGTATGACACTTGGTAGAACTCGAGTACGGTATCCTTTTTTACAAGTTGACTCATCTAGTAGAAATTCCTGGTATTTGATGCACGAATGTCCATGTATAGCGTCAAGTGGGAGACAAACTCTGTCAAAGATTCCCACTCTGTGCCCCACTAGTAGCATTTGAAAACAGTGCTCATAGTTTCTGCAATGTAATTAAATATGCAATTTATTACACTTCGTGGCGCTTAACTTGATAAGAGTGTGAATTGGTTCTAAGAAAGAATGGTATATTCGTAAGTTTCATATTCTAAGCATCGTATATCAAAACAGACCATCTATCTATGGACAAACATTGGAAATTTTGTATCACAGTATGGTGTTCAGTACTGGTCACATCCAGGAGCATCACCGGTGTCAAGAACTGGGTGTGTGTATAAAACCAATGAATGATTTTGAACGTTAAAAACTACACGCTGAAAACTAGCAAACTAGGTTATCTCAAAAGGGCGTAAAATCTGAATTATGATATGATATGAAATGATATATTGTAAATCTAAACCACTTAAGGATTACTACAGTGCCAATATAAATTGTATGACCTTAATTATAACTTACCGAAAATAGATAAGTTGTTCCGACAATGACTTCTGGTCCTGGAAGATAAAAAAATGGATTTAAAAACTAATAAACATTACTTTAAAGCTAATTAACATTATAATGAAAAGGTCAGTTTGTTCAGTTTCCAAACAATTTTAAATGTAGCCAGCTATTATCTTCACTGAAGCCAGCGATTATCCATCTCGCTTTGACATCTTCAGAAAAAGTAAGGTTTAGATTCATTTTTGCCGAACTGTGTTACCATGTTGTGAATATTTATTAACAGAGGGACAGTAAAGGATCAAATAGTTATGTTTTCTTCACTCAACTACCTAAATACAGATGGAAACTTGTTTAATTTTGAGCGATGGGTCGAATTTTCCACCTTCTTCGGTGATTTTCACCACAATGTAGGGACTGTCTGCAAAACCATTGCAGTTTTATATAGCTTATGTTGGCATAGAACAATTGCAATCACTTACGTGATTTAAATCTGCATTAGTAAAAGATAAAAGTAAAAATACTAACGTTTTTTTCACTCTCATCAGCAGCTCGAGCCGCTCTTATCATCCGAGCCTGACGTTGTCATCCGAGTGCTGATTATTGGGATACATACCGTGATATTTAAGATGCGATACCATTGTCTCGGATGATCGTTTTTAATATTGTGAAATTATAAGATCCTCTGAATGCTAATCTGGCACTTTGCTGGGATGATGTTCTTTCTTGAGTCTGCTTTCATTTTACGATGACAAAATAAAATGCTCGCGGAATAGCAACATCAAAGGCCGCTCATAAATCAAGGACTGTGCGCACACACGTTCAAAAAGTTTGCCGTCCATTTGCTAGATGTATTTAATGTTGTATTTAATGTTGCTATCTTAACAGTCCTTACAAAATACATGTACGGCACGTGATATCTTTAATGTCAATTTTTGGTGCAACGAAGATGGGGTACAGTATTTGAGCTGTGCACTTCCTTATTTTACCAACTTCATAATTTCGTATAGAATTACTTCTTTCTATTTAAATCTAAATTTTAAAAAAATCATAATGACATGTGCAAATGTTATTCATTCCAAACAAAATATGGTATCTATCCACAAATGAAAAATATGCAGTAGGTGAAAAGGGAATATTCATCGTAAATCTGTTCAAGAAAATGTACATAAACCTTACATGTTTGCATAGAGTTTGACATTCATGTGTAAATACAACATAATAAGATATTGATAAACCACTTGGAAATAAATAAATTAGTAAACACCAAGTCATTCTTAACAAATAAAAGTTAGAATTGATCAAGAGAAATAGCTGGGCGGCAACGAGCAAAGACCTGCAATTGAATGGATACTGTTATACATTATATGCTAAAGTCATTACTTCGATCGTTCAACTTTCCCTTATAGCCTCGGTTTGAGTTGATTTCCGGTCACGTGAAGTAACTTATACACGACTAAAACTGTTTATTAGAAGGTTAATTACCTGTAAATAGTCTACTCGGACAATGGCTGACACTAAATAGTCCCAATTCTTTGCCTTTTAGAAGCATGAGATGGCAAGTATGGCCTAAAGGCACATGTTTAGTAAACGAGATGCTTTTACTGACATACTGATGGCAATTTTATGTTTAGAAATGCAATATATAAAAAACATCACCGGTTTCAAGATGATAAATCTATCTATGTTATTTGACATATAAGTGATATTACCCTACTTTTCTTGCTAGAAATGGACAATAGAAACACTAAGCATGTAAAAACATGTAAGTTAGCCCTAAATATCAAGTGGTAACAGCTTACTAGCCTTTTGAGTGTTTGGGTTTTCAAGAAATTCAAGGAAATCTTACTTCCTGGTTCAAAGTGAAAGTAGAAAGTGAAAGTAGGAAGTAAGTTTTCATTGAATTTCTTGATAACCCTAACATTATTTTGACGGATTGGCACTAAACATTGTAGACCAGCATATACTTATTTCAGGGATGAGTTGCTTTGGTATATTGTTCATGAATTTCAGAGTTCTCATGCAAATGGGTTTTCTTTTGTTTTAGTATGTGCTTGGTAATTAGAACATGAATTAGACTAAATTGAGCTTGCAAACATTTACTATATCCATAGCTAAATACAATCAATAACTAAAATCTAGGTGGCAATAAGTATTTCCCCCAAAATTCATTTTTTGAAATTTTAGCCTGTTTTCGCCATTTGCAATGTTTGCGATACCTTAAGCAAATTTGAAAGTAAAAAAAAAACAACAATAAATTGAGCTTGCAAACATTTACTACATCCATAGCTAAATACATTAAGGTAGTCTAACTGTAATGATTTCCCGCGCTTTTTTCTCGAATGTCGGGAATACTCGGTTAACTGTCACTAACAGTCGACAATAATCGATGTCGCTTCGGTTACTATCGGCTCTGACGAGTAGCGTCGGAAGTCACCGAAAGCGAGTCGATGTTTGACGACGTCGCAAATTTATGCGCGGGAAAGCATTACAGTTAGACTACCTTAATAACTAAAATCTAGGTGGCAATAAGTATTTCCCCCAAAATTCATTTTTTGAAATTTTAGCCTGTTTTCGCCATTTGCAATGTTTGCGATACCTTAAGCAAATTTGAAAGTAAAAAAAAACAACAAATAAATTGATTATATGAGGAGAAATGGGGGTTTAATTGGCTGAGTCAATTTGAACTATTTTGCCTTAAAATGCCGCAATTAATACCCTATATCACAGGTGCTCGGCGCATGTGTCCACCATCCCCCTATCCCATCACTACAACCCTCCTGTATGTTTCCCTCCCATATATAATAAGAAACAACTTATCATTGATGACCATTATCATAATACATTGTAAAGGTCTGTAACTCGAATGTAAACAAATTGCTATGGCTCTATTAAAACCCTAATTTTGCAAATATAAGCAGAAAACCGTGCAAAAATGATCTCCAGTTCAATCATACAAATACTACTCTTCAAGAAAACATAAACAGTCTTTTCCTTATACACGTAGATTTTGGACAGCGAAAAGACACTACCCCGGACACGATCTGACCTAAAAGTACATGAAGCCGTATAAGAAATAACATTAATCAAGCGTTGATCACACTAAACATTGATGGCCATAAAAGGACAATTATATTTGTAGACAATCACCGTTACGAAAATCAAAACATTTTATATTTTTCACAATATCCTTATTTGTAAATACGTTATTTCAATCCATCCAATGTCCGCCATGATGTTTCAATGAATTAGGGACAATGCGGATCATGACCATTACGGACCAGATAAAACAGACCAAATTTATGGACATTATGGACCATCTATGAAAGTACAAAGGATCATATTTATGGACGTTTCGGACCATCTGTGGGAATATTCAAAAACAACAACAACAACAACAACACACTTTTATTGCTACTCATCACTTACATGACTTTGGCAACGAACAAAAGAAAAAGAAATTACTTTTATTTTATAACAAATATTTTGCAAACATCATATTATTGAATAAAAATTGAAAATATTAGATATTGAAAAAACAATTTTCTTATAAAGGCATAAAGGAAAGCATAATACACATAAAATTTATAATATATAATCACTCCCTCCATTACAAAAATAAAACATTTAACCAACATGTTCAAAATGTTTAAATTTTTGCTTTTTTAAGTTGATCATTATACAACATGTACTTCGCGGTATGGCTACAGGGTATACCACACGCACGCATATTTCGTGATCTTGCTTTTTGTCTAAATAGATCATAAACAAACACCTTGAAGAGTTGTGTTTACTTAATATAGGTTAAAAACACTTGTTTTAAAGTTCTCAATTTCAGCACTCCCACCCATATAATATTTTTCTAAATTTGACATAACATTTTTATCCATATCGATTTCAAGCGTCATTTTATGTAAAATTTATTAATTATATCTTTATATTTTGTTGACAAACAATCATTAGAGGCACTTTCGGCCCCAAAACATCACGTCTGACAACGCTTACGTATATATCATATTTTTACTGAAGAATTGACGCGTTTGTTAAGTGTGAAACCATTTGGATGACTTCAAAACACTGCTGTTTGTGACGCAAAAAATATCTTTCGTGTGGCTTTTTACGCTGATATGCAAATTAAATCCAAAAAACATTGGCCGTTTTAGATCACTAAGGTGTCACTAAGATCTTAGATCACTTAGGTGTCACTAAGATCTTAGATCACTAAGGTGACGAGGATTTTACGGCAGGTGTTTTATGAAAATTTAATTCACAAAATTTAAGTAAAATTAAAGGCAGTGCCAAATTTTCAACTTTTCAAAGGCTCCAAGTCTCCTTTTTGTTAACTGTCTGCGTTTCTTTAATTGTTTGTATTGTAAAATTCCCTTTTTCTCTCCACTCTTTGACTTTGTGGCTTAGGTGTTGTTTTCTGAATGTGGTATTTCCTGACTGAACAACATGTTACAAATATGCATCTGTATATTACAGTGTGGCGGCCATAAAACGTCTCCCCGTACATATAGTCAGTAAAATAACCTGTTAACGATGTCGTTCAGTGATGATAACGTTTATCAGAGCTATCCGATCAACCTTTTTTGGGGGTTGTCCATGTTAGCTCAATTGGTTGCGTCGTCGGAATTGCAGGGCTAGGCGCTGTCGCCGTGACGGTGTGGTTTTGCTCCCAGGTAGAGGCAAGAGTTCAGTTTGCAGAATAGTTCCTATTTTCACATAATTACTAGGAAAAGGATAACAAGTAGTTGAGTTTCCATGGAAAAAACCCGCTAAAATTCATATATTTAGGCTGCTTCAGTTCTACCTAAAGTTGATTTTGCCTTTAATTTCATATATTTTAAATTGTTTTATAAAAAAGCATTTAATATTGAAATCATGCTCGTTGCATTAGTCGTCCAACAATCATCTTTTCAAAATTGTTTAAGCCTTTATAAAATAAAATTTGTTTGAAAAATACATAAATATTTATATAGTGGTAACGTTTAATGTTGAAGTTGGACAGGACCTCTGTTTGAGATTTTATTTTTACTTGAAATGCTTATATAACTTTTACCAATCTAGTGAAAGAATTTAAGTTTTAATTAAAAACTAGAAACTTGTGAAATCAGACGCATATAAGGACCTTCCTTAAACTTAGTAAGCAGAAAAAAGGTAGTAATTCGAGTACATAATAAGTTTGATTCAGGAAGTGTAAATAAAATATACGGTTAACGAGATTAAAATCGGGATCCAATGGATTGTTTTTTCATTCACACCTCTTAAAACCGTATTGAATAAAACCTTCCTGGTATAAAATCGTCAATATTTAAAGCAATGTCATACCTTGACACGTGGCATTTTATCATGTCTGCAGTCATATTTTTAAATTACAATCATTCTGGTTATTTTTAACTATTTAAGATTCTCTGGGGAACGATTGAATCACTTTCTCAAAACGCCTATCTTATTCCCTGCTAAAATCTCGCTTATATGAATTCCTTTGTGGGATTAGCAATGTCTGGCTCACGCCTTCTATGCTGAACGTATTGCTAAAATAGTTAATAGCAAAACTTTTTTGGGATTGTCCTGGCTAGGTAATCGGTAGCGTAATTAAATTTTCATGGCTAGGCGCTGTCGCCGTAAGCGTTCGCACGCCAGTAGGGGCTATACCGTTTTATTTAAAATCACCAGATTCGGACCAAGTGCACTCTAACTTGCAATATTATCAACTTCCAGTTTGAATATCTAACATGATCTGTAATTATCGTATGTGAACATTAAAACAAATAAGCGGGTACGCGGGTTGCCATTCAGGAGCATGTGAAAAATTTAAAGTTCTCTACAAGCTGTGTAACTGTTGTCTTATTTGAGTTTAGTCTAGCGACTATTTATTTCAAATATTGTTTAGTCAAAATATAGTGCTGATCCGGTCTAAGCGGTCATTCCAACTTAGGTATTACCAGTTGCAATTTCTTCAAATAATCGAACAGTCTTTATCTCACGCCAGGTAGATATTTATTATTATACAAATTAATTGTACATCTATTACTAAAATTTCAAACTTTGAAGTCTGCATATTTTTTATTATTCTTTGTTACGTTAGTAAAAGAAGAAATGTTTTTCTTCTCTTTCTGTCGAGCAGTACTCTTTCGTCTAGATTATGCATTTCAAGTGTCACAATGTCTGCATTATAAATGTGCATTCAACAGAAAATATGCCCACGAAAACCTCCGCGAAGAGTGTCGACAATAGATCTTAAAGAGATTTTAAGATTATAAACTTTATAAAATTATGAACATCACACCCTGTTACCAGCTCTCCCAAGTACAGTTGGCTCTCCCTCATACAGCTCACGGTAAAGAATTTTATACGAGAGGTGGTGTAAGTATTTCGTTTATATCTCCGTAAATTCAAAACCTTTTAAAAAGTTAAACATATCAGTGCTCTGGTGAATAAATAATGACTATGTTCTGCACGTTTCACAACATTTCATCTTGAAATAAACAAACTACGGCGAGTTAAACGCGAAAGTTTGACTCAAAAATGTCAAATGTCAAAATAAAACTTAAAATACTCAGTAAATACTGCAAATCTATTCATTTTTGAAACGGTATCGTATAGTCCCGTCTTCCTTCAACAACCAGTTCAAATTCCAAGCCACGTGGTTTGACCTTGTTGGCCTCCGTGGATGCACATTAAACCAGTCGCCATTCCAGCCAATCAGATCCTTGAGATTTGAGACTGATCTCAAAACTTAGTTTTATGATCTTAGGCCCTGCTGGTACAGAATGATAAACGTAATCTACTCCCTTTTGGCTGCGTGGGGAGGTTGTCTTTTCTGGGTGCAGCAATTCCTTATATGCATATTTCACTTTTTAAAAATCTCTTTTCTTAACTCTTTTACTGCCATAAGGACGGCATATGCCGTCCCTATTATTTTCGGCGTATTTGCCATATGGAAGGCTTTTGACGTTTCTATACATAGACAAGCATGCAAAGCGGGGGTTTCTATGCTGACGTAGGCAGATCATTGAAATATTGACCAATAATGTTATTGCTTAGGTTTTCACATGTAAACATTGTAATTACGTCGATATATCTATAAATAACCAGCCTCATTCTGACCTTGGTATTGGTAAATATAGAATTTACTCACTTTAACGTGAGTAAATTAATTATTTCCTTATCTCATAATACGTAAAACACAAACAAAAATCAAAGCGCTGAAAGCGTTGAAAGACTGGCGCGCTGGTTGAATCGAACTTGCCCTGCACAGATATCATTACTTTAAACATATGAAACTATGTGTGACTTTTTCGTTAAACTTTGTGACAGTTACTATCATCAACATAAGCAAATAATTCAGTATATTCGGGGATTTCAATAGATGCAGGTACTTGTATTTTGATGCATTGCAAGGAAATAAAGTTGTTTTCCACTTTTTTTCACCTTAATCTTAGGTTTGGGGTCTTTTTGATGCAGGAGCGTATGATTAGTGGTTAAAGTTTGCTAGAGTAACGATGATCAGGCTCCGCCACAACTGAGTAATGTCAACAATGAAATGCACAAGGCTCACGTACCTTAAGAGACTGAAACAGTTACAATCTTAATTTTTACGTCGATCGCAACAATGCATTAACAAAAATATTCGCCAACTTACTTACGGTCTCCCTAGGATTTTTGGAAGGGTTGTCGCTGGACTGTTCGTGGACTTAAGCTCGCGAAACTTTATTTTTTAACAATCATTTTATACAGTTTCATATTTGTACGAAAGTTTACTGCAACAACTGTATATAGTACTATATACTCTGTATAGTTAGTTTTTCACCTTCATTGTCCAATATATCTCACACATATCAAACTCAGTGTTTCATTACAACTGACAGGATTAGGATTAAACTTTCAGACGCCTCTTTTTTTCTTGGGCCCAAGTGCTGACTGCCTTATTATAATCAAACTTCAGTACATCAGGACCCTCCTTGTATATCATTAACAATGAATTTAATGTTGAATTGTTAAGCCTGCTTCTAAACTTTGTCTTCACTCTTGATAATGTGGAAAAAACCCACATACAATCTGAAATTAAATTAATTTACGATACCAGTAAACATATAGACAGCTTCATATATATAAAAATAATATCATAATAGGTATTCAGTTAACACAAACAGGTATAATAAATTATATAGTGCACCCCTTGAACCTGGTTTAAACCCCCAGTAGCAAATCATTTTGCCACTGACTGTTCCAAGGCGCTAATACATACAGTTCTCGTTTTTGTTAAACAATCAACAAACAAATCATTTATTTTCCTCTCTTCCTTTTGCTGCAGGGGGAGGCTGTGTTTTATGAGTGTGGCGATTCCTGATATGCATATTACCCTTTTTATTATAGTAGCATGAAATTGAGTTATTTTATTTATTTAATGCAAGTCACAAGGCTAAGTAAATATATATTAAAAAAAACATTGCCGACTTTCTTCAACTTAGGATCGACACCTGACAATATCGAACTGACTGTTCGAGGTAGCCGGCGTTGATTCAGTGTCTCGGCATGTTGGGGTACAGCGTCCGGCGTCGGAGTAATTTCACGACGTGAAAGGGTACTTGGCGTCGTCAGAGTCGCTCTTGAAGGGCTATCCGGAATGATCTCGATCTCATTTCTAGAATTTTGAAGTTCAGAATGCTCGATGGAGTTCACAAGGCCGGTTTCTCTTGAAATAAGATAGAATCGACGAGTCGTCGTTCTTTGGCGCATGCATACTTGAGGTATTATGTCACGTGACATGATAAAATGGCGGTCTAGTTTTTTCAGCAGTGCAGAAATATTCAAATATTGGACTTAAAAAGCTTATAAAAGATATTTTATATTAATTAAAGTGTTGTAAATAGTGAGGAATATAGTATGGAGTCTGAATCTAAAGGAAATAATGTGACTTTTGCCGTTGAAACTCAGAACAGGTTTCTCCAAATTGATGGATGGGACAATTGCGATAGCATACCTATTGACAACAGGCAAAGAAGAGGTAACTCTGAAAATTTGGAACAGTCTTTAAATATGTCGTATTTATCTACAAGTTCTAACGCCACATTATCAAAAGATTTAGATGAAAAGCTCTCTTTCATTGTGAGCAAGTTAGAGAAATAAGACCAGAATGACAGGGACATTCTTTCTGTGACATCAAACCTAAATGCCAATTTAAATTCTACAGTAAAAAAGGTCGAACAGTTAGAGAAGGGAAAATCGGTGAGCGATGTTTACATCAAAATGTTATTATATCATAGCATAGACTAAGAAGCTCGTTCACGGAGATCAAATTTAATTTTCTATGGTCTAGCGGACCTGAGTAACGAGGACACTTATCAAGTATTAGCAGACTTTTTCTTGGATTATCTCGAGCTTGATTTGAATGACTTCTTTATTCAACGTGCACACCGTCTTGGTTCGCTATATAGAACACAGGAGCTGTCGCAGGTAACAAGACGCCCGATTATTGCTGCGTTTCGTGACTACGGGGACACAGAATTCATCATGAATAGAGCCGTTTATTTAAAAGGTACTAGATTTGGAATTGACAGACTATCCGAAAGAAATAGCCAATGCCACAAAGCGCCTCCGGTCTTTATTTCTATTAAAACGAGAAGTCTGTAAAGATGTCAAGATCGTTTATCCGGCAAAATTATTAGTAAATGGTCGAGTTGTTGCAGACGAATTCCCAGATTGGCACGATATAATGCAAAGAGATAGGTGTGTCTACATTCCTGACGCTATTGCAATTAGTCCTAGCGCAAGACATGCGAATCCTAACCAAAGTGTTTATTCGGCTGTCACGGAAGTTGATGATGAGCCCGCACCGAGCTCAATCTCGGTCAGTCCCGGATTAGAGACTATAGTCAAAACTGCAGATGAGAGTCATCCGCGTGAAAATGTGGTGCCTACTAGCGATGGCACAAAAGCATCTACAAACACGGATAGATTTGTGACTAGTGTAAACATTCCCACACGGAGATTCAGTACATCAGTTCGGAGGTCGAACATTTATTTTAGGTCGGTATCAGTGCCTACGGCGGATGGTTTACCGTCTGTTGTCAGTGATTCTTGTACGTCATCTGTCAACGGTAATCCTGAAGTGTTTCCGATTAACGGTAATAATACATTGTTTCCGACTAACGGTAGTTCCCGCCCGCAACTAGACTGCCATAACAATGCTAATGTGCAGCAGACGGCGAGGGTAGGAGATCACGGCGTGGAATATGTGACTCAGATCAGATCTGAACAATAGGGTAGCGGGGAGAGACAAGTTATCAATTGTGTTTTATTAAATGTAAATGGTTTAGTTAGTAAAAATGTAAATAAACTCGAGACAGATGAAATGAAAAGTTATTTCCGGAATAATGATGTCTGTTTCTCACAGATGGTCTAACGAATATTGTAACATGGACGTTAACGACTTTTATTTGTTTTGTCTCCATAGAACTGATAAAAAACCTGGTAGCAAAAGGGATTCGGGTGGTATTGCATGCTATATTAGAGAACATTTAAAACCATATGTTAGTCTTTATTCAACAGACAGTGATGATGTAATCTGGTTAAAATTTGCAGGTCATTTATTTGATTTAAATGATGACGTATATATCTGTTTATGTTACACTGTGCCCCAAGGAAGCTCTCGGGAAACTTATATAGATTCACATGTTTTTAACAGAATTTTGGATAAAATGCTTGAAATTTGTAATAACACAAATGATTAATGTCACTTCATTGTTCTCGGTGATTATTAAGCGCTTTTGGAAAATTATTTTTAAGGGTTTTAAACAACAGGTTAAATAACTGGGCCGAGCAATATAGTGTTTATATTGAAGCCCAAGCAAGTTTTCGTTCTGGGATGTCGACGATCGGTAATATTTACATTCTTCACCCTTTGATTACGTATTCTTTAAATAGAAATGAAAGGCTTTTTTGTGCCTTTATTGATTTTAAGAAAGCGTTCGACAGGGTTGAGGGTATTGACATTGGTTCATTAAAAATGTGTATACTGTTATATGCTGATGATATTATTCTGTTCGGCACTAGTGCTGAGGGATTACAGCAATCGTTAGATGTTTTAGCTGATTACTGTTCCAAATGGAAGCTTGTTGTGAACTCACAAAAAAAAAACTTATGGTTTTTAAAAAGGGGGGAGTAATGCCCCGAGATGTTCATTTCTAATATAATGGCGTAGATTACGAGATCGTTAATAATTTCAAGTATTTGGGGGTAGTATTTACGTCAGGTGGAGCTTTTAACGAAAATGATAAGATGAATTCAGGTCAAGCTTTTAAATCAATTTTCAAATTAAACAAGTACTTGTAAAAATTTACAAACATATCCACAAAACATAAGTTGGAACTTTTTGATAAATTAATCACACCGATTATAAATTATGCATCCGAAGTAAAAGGTTTCAGTCTATGTACGCACATTGAGCGTATACATCTACGTTTTTGCAAAAAATTACTTGGAGTTAAAATATGTACCCGAAATAATTTTATTTATTGTGAAACTGGGCGGCTCCCGTTCAAAGTGCAATGACAGACAAATATCATTAATTACTGGTTAAAATCTGCATGAATTCTGAAACTAAATATTCAAAATTAGTATATTATAGTCAAGTACAAGATATTGATAATTTTCCAAACGCGAAAAACTGGGCTTTGCATGTTAAAAATTTACTGTCCCGTCTTGGTTTCTATGATGTTTGGTTAAACCAGGGAGTTGGTGATGTTAAGTTATTTTTAAATATTTTCAAGCAAAGGGTAAAAGATAATTATCTGCAATGTTGGAACGACGAATTACAAACTTCATCTAGGGCGCTATTTTATCGACAAATTGCTAATCTAGAATATAAAAAATACTTAAGCTGCGTGGAAATACCAAAATATCGTACTGCATTAACCAGACTCAGAGTATCATCTCATAAGCTTGAAATAGAAGTCGGCCGCTGGAATAAACCTATTAGTATCCCTTTAGACCAGAGAAATGTAAACACTGTAACAAATTAGAAGATGAGTTCCATTTTGTTCTTGAATGTCCATTATTTATTGAACTTCGTAAACAATATATAAAACCATATTACTGGAAACGTCCAAATTTTGTAAAATTTGTTGAACTAATGACATCAGAAAATGAAAATGTTAGCAATTTATGCATATAAAACATTTCAACGGAAAACTTTCTTAAACCGGTATTTATAGTCCAAATATACATATAAAAATTATTTTCTGTATCAATGTTTAGCATTGTTATACAATCAATTACTATATGTAATTTTTTTTCATGATATGCAATCTGTTAGAAAATTTAACGAAATGTACATGTATATTCTTTATATACAGAAATGATACTATTACCCATATTCTTTTGTCTCTCCCGGAGAAAATGTGATCTATGTTAGCAGTTAGACATCATATATTTATACTGCTTCGATATATTATTACCATGTCAATTTATTTATTTCTTTTGTTTTATGTGTATTATGCTGATGGACCATAAAGGTCTTTTGCTTAATAAACTATCTATCTATCTACCATAAAAGTATTGCATAAAACACCATCAATGAAAGAAAAACGTTGTTTTGTTTGTTTTTTTTAAAATATATTCTTCAAAGTTTTTGGAAAAAAATCATCTTCAAAAGTTTTTCTTTCGTTTCCCTTGTAACCAGAAATACACGCTGGTGACATAGACGTAAATAAATTTCACAATCGCACAATCGCCAGAGGCACTTGACAAAAATAATTCTTAGCTCATCTGAGCACAAAGAGCTATGTGGACCTGTAAGAACTGTTTGATTTGTTTTGTTTGTCCGGTGTTAACAATTGACTTTTCTAGAAACGTTTGAAAACACGTTGAAAGGGAACAGTGTCTAGGGTACATGTCCGTCTGTCTCACAATATGGCGATGATATATTTTAAAATACGACGATTCCATTTTCAGACGGTGTTGTGCGTTGTCGTAACACATGATCCCGCCTTTAGTCGGGCTTGTCCATTGGAAAAAAACGTGTTTACGTTCAAAGCTTGGTTAAGGGGACACAATAAACTAAGTCCTATTTTGATGAAACTTTATCAAACAAATTGTACCAGCCAGCATGTGTTTAATTGGTCGATATTCCGGCGAATATCATATTTTTGCCATATCAGAAAGTGCTGTTTGATTTCGTTTATGCGGCGATGCTCTTATGCGTCGTTACAGGTCATTTTGAGATATTAGTCTCTTTTAAATAATTGTCAACAACGCATCATCGAAAAATTCCGTGTCGTATTTCAATTGTTTATAGGGTTTTCAAATCTTAATTTGAAGACGATTGTATTGTTCAACAGCAATACAAGCTGAACTGTTTTAAGCATAAGAGTATAGCAGGTGTTCTGGCATTATTTAAAGTACTTCAGAAGTCAACAGATTTTTGCCTAAATTTGCACCGAGTCTGTTGAAGGTACCTGATAATCAACTAGGAAATACACATATTCACTCTTGATAAGAAATTTTGGTTCTGGTGTTTCACACATTGATAAGATCGAGTGTCCATCTCATTAATCCCGTGGTCCAGTTGCAGTAGAATTATAATTGAATTTCACCTTACCGGTTAGTCTCGTTTAATTTTATAAGTATGCTGAAACAATTTCACCGAAGTTTTGTCTGTCTAACTTCTTCGATAAATCATTTCTTCTCACTGATCAATCTCAAACGGTTGTCAAAGTAACATCGCAACGTCGTGGGTGAAATAGTGAATTGTAGGCTTGTCATATTTTTCAGACCATAGCAAAGCTATAGGAAATGTCTTCAAGCCCCGGCGGAGTCTCCCGCAAGTGTCATAAATGTGACATTTCAAACGTCAGCCATGTCCTCAAGATCATAAATCAGAATCTGGAGGCCAATCTCAAATCTCAAGTATCTGATTGGCTGAATTGGCGACAGCTTGAGATTTGAGACTGGTCTCAAACCTTAGTTTTGTGATCTCGGGTACTGAATAAGCTCCTATTGTTGTATTTTAACCCTGTAATGTTAAGTTCAGTATTTTGAAAACAGAAGAAACCAAACCAATCCTTTTCAAACTTTATGGTTTAACACGTCTGACATCCTCGTTCACTAAATATGGTAATAACCATCTCCTCAACCATCTGCTGGTCAAAGACAATCAGCATTCGAACCACTCAACAATTGTGTTATTGTGGTCTACTTGAACACATTGTGGGTAATAGTAAATTGTGTGTCAGCTCACCATAGCAGGAAACTATTTCAGTGAAGTAGACAAGCATATCACATGACGTCCTCCTATGAAACTACATTAAATTTAATGATGCAGTTATTTGAAAATGATTAAAACAGATGGCTGTCATAAGGAATATTAACTTGTAAGAAGCGTTGTATGTGCCGTGTTGCGACCGTAAAAAGTCTCCCCGTACATTCAATCAGTGATGTTATCAATGGTATAGCCCTTACTTAAAATAAAGAAACATAAGTAACAGTCATTTGTGCAAAGTATCATTGAACGACATTTTACCGTTATTGCGTTGTTGATAATTTTCTTTCTATCGATGAACGTGCAGGCGGGGAGTGTAGTGGTCGCTTAAGTTATTCGCCGACAATAATGTTTTGTTTGTTTTCAATCGCGATAAGCACATTAGATTTCAATACGATATATTGATACGCTCTTTTTTTTTACATTTCTTATAAGTTCCCCCAAATGACCTGTTAAACCAATTGTAAAATGTGCTCTTAAAACTTAAAAGAATAACTCTTTCAGACTTAACATCTTACCACACTCCTCCCCAGAATGTTGATCGATAAAAAAACATTATCAAAATCTCAATAACGGTAAAATGTCGTTCAATGATACTTTGCACAAATGCGTGTTACTAATGTATCTTTATTTTGCATACAGTTAGACAAGTTAGAAAAGTAAAGAAAAAAAGTTAGACCTAAAAATTCCTAAAAATTCTATTGACATAAATTCACAAAACTAAGCAATACAAAACATAATTTTAAATTTCCACGTGAGTTGTACTTTGTAAATAACTTTCCACTTCTAAAAGATAAATAAATCTCCGTTTACGCGATCAGGAATCGACCAGGAAATTGAAGGTAAAAACACTTTTACTAATATCACATATCAAGTTAACATAATTTATGTTAGTCACGAGGACACAAGAAATTGTTGTCAGTATCATATTACTCATGTGGGCATTTAAAATGATGTTTTGTGTTGCTTATTTTTTGTGAATTTATGTAAATAGAAGTTTAAGGAATTTTTAGATCTCGCTATTTTTCTTTGCTGTTCTAAGGTGTCTCACCATATGCAAAATTATGATACATTTGTAACACTCATTTGTGCAAAGTTTCATTGAACGGCATTTTTTCGTTATTGAGATTTTGATTATTTTCTTTTTATCTATGAAAGTGCTAGGGGGGAGTGTAGTAATCCCTTAATTTAAAATGGCCTATTGTTCGCATCTTATTTCTTGTTATTTGGCTGTTTCAACTGCAGGTTTTCTTCATCATGGCATAAACTAAACTCAGACACTCTTCAAAACAATTTATTTAAGAAATTTCTATATAAAACAGGTACAAAAATATAACAAGTAAAACAAAATTAATGTTAGAGTTACTTCGAAAATTGATTCCATGTGTCACAAGTAATATATGTTTTTATTAAGCTAATTTTTCGATATTGCGTTAGTGCAAATATCCTTTTTAAATGTTCTGTTGTATCTGATCGTTGATGGCTATGCGGGTTGGTCTAGCAATCAACTAAAGGCCCCCAGTTGCAGACACGAATACGGTTGTCAAAGAGGGTCCCAGCAGGACACTTTTGCTTCACCCAATAACGTGTAACGGAACCATCGAGTTCTGTTGACGCATGCGCACACTGGCAGAATTGTTGACATCCGGAACTTTTTAGCGGAACAAGTCGGACATCGTTGTATTCATAGTTGCTGCATGAACCTATAGAAGCGAAATGCATTATATTAACTCTTAACTCCATGAGATATGACTGTTATCCATGGGCGAACAGCATTTGCTTTTTTATTCATTAGATTCATTAGGTTATATCTTATCAAGAAGCGAACACAGATGTGCCGAATGATCTGGAGTTGGATATGGATGTGTTCGCACATGTGATTAAACCCGTTTATATATAAAGTAAAGGCTTAAAGAAATATCATGAAGTGTAAAAAATTTTACAAAAATTTTGAAATTTTAAAGCTATCTCCAGATAAAATGAATGGGTTTTGTCTTAGTGACTTTCTTAATATATCAATAAAGCAGTATATCGGGCTCCAAGATTTTAACACTGAGAATGGAAACCAGTCTCAAATCTCAAGTGTCTGATTGGCTGAAATGGCGACTGGTCGCCATTTCAGCAAATCAGATGCTTGAGGTTTGAGAATGGTTTCTAATCTCAGTTTTATAATCTTCAGCCCTGAAGGCAATTAAGTACACGAGAGATTCAAATACGTTATCAAGTGAGTTTATGTGTGGGCTCTGATAAATCATGCTACTCTAAAGCTTCCTTATTGCTCCTGGGTTTGTATTTATGACATTTGCTTTCAACTTTGAAACAAGAAAATGTCACTTCTTTAAAGCAATAAAGAAATATTGACATTTCAAAATAAAAGATAAGAAGTGCATAATATATGTAGCACTAAACTTAAAATCGTGTGTTAAATTAATTTGAACTAGTTGAAATTACTTTTATAAAAATAGATATTTCCTCCGAGTTTTACATGAGGTATTACGAACGATGTCATATTAAATAAATGTGGACTTTATCCTGAGATAATATTATTCTTTATTTACTGTATTACCATCATGATAGCATCAAACCAAATAAGGGTGTTGTTTTATGAATAGTATAATTATTAATTATTAATGACTACTCTTTAAGAGCCTCATGCCTGGCTGGCACTAGATTTTACCCTTTAAGGTTTGCCTGAGATTGCGTCACAGAGTTCAATTATGTATTTAACTTGTTTTGGAACTGACCGAATGAATCTACAAGATTTTAGAGAAATGTTTAGCAATCTTCTTATTATATGTAATAAGAGTATTTCAGAAACTTATTTCGTCTTACCATGTTCGCTTTCACAGGCATCGTCGTCGGGCGCTGTAAGATAAGAAAATAAGGATGACAAAGAAACATTTTCAAGACTTTTTTTGTTTGGTATTAAATTTAAACTATCGTACGATGGGAACTACTACCTTTTGCACATAAATATTCAAAATTTATTGCCCCTCCACAACAAATAAAAATGCGGATTTCAAGTTTATAGTTAATTTATATAATGTTCTGCATGCTACATGTATAATCAAAATAGGAGAGAGCTTTCAGATAATAAATTACATTATTACGAAAATGTAACTATTCTTGGAAGATAATAGTTATTCAAAAATAGCGAGATATATTATTGCTTAAAGCAGTAAGAACATATTTTTCTGGATTTCATTTTATTCATTTATTTTTCAAAAGTGGCAGATAAGGATAGAAAAAAGGGGGCTGAAAGTTATAATACTTAGAATGGAGACCAGTCTCAAATCTCAAATCTAATTGGCTGAATTGGCGACTGATCACCATTTCAGACAATCAGATGCATGGATTTGACTGGTTACCATTCTCAGTTTTATAACCTTGGGACCTGATTACATGCCTGGAGATCCGCCGATGCATGTTACCAAATGAGCCCAGTTACACACAGGAGCCGGAAGACTTGCATCAAACAGTGTCCCTGCAGGACAAGAGTGTTCCGCCCAGTAATACGTCACTGAGCCGTCTGGTAATGTTGACGCATGCGCACACTGGCAAAACTTCTCGCAGCCGGAACTAACCAAAGGTACCAGTCGGACGTTTTCATACTCGTCCTGTGTACAAGTACCTTGAGTTGAAATAAAAAGGCATTCTTAATTTGCAGCTATTCCAAAAAATAAACAACAGGCAATGCCTGTTCTAAATTTCTTATAATCAATGTATTCTTGTTTATCTGAAAATTTAAAGTTGTTTAAACTAACTTAAATATTACTGGTCTCCCATACAAATCGGTAAAATGGGATTTTATAATGACAAATTATTGTGTCATGATCGGTATTATTTTAGTCCTGTCGAAAAAAATAGCATGAATATTGTGAATGTGATCCTTACCATGTTCTCTTCTGCATGCGTCATCCGAGTTAGGACTGGATGGGGTTCCAGCGATACCAGTTACTGAACCAGAACTGCTTCCTATAACGATATATTGTTGCTTTTTTTGTTTTTGCTTTGCTTTTGTTTATGTTTTTTAATACTTTGACTGTGTGTAATTTCAACTGCAGGCCCGGTGATAATCACACTTTCTTCATTTATCCTATAGCAGCTAAAATATTTTTTTATTCGTCTCTACCATTCTAAGCCAATATTAGTCAAAAAGTGTTTGTGACTTTTTTAGTTATTTTGAGGAAAGTACAAGGTAACGCAGAACGTCGGTTTAAAATCTTGTCCGAAAGATAATAAGTTAGTGGAAAAGAGGGCTCGTACTAACAAATGAGCTACTTTTTCGATTTGAAATAACGTAAGAGATTCCTTTTATAACAACTTGCGTAGATCCATTTATTGCTCATTGTGCGTTTTACAAAAATGCATTTTGAAAAAATCAATCAATGCTGACTGTTCTGATACCCAGGCGATCTGGGTCTACACTGGTCTATTCAGTAATGTGACAAATGATATGTCCCGGCCAAATAGCCGCCTAGGACAGTTAGCTCCGTTCTCTGAAGTTCAATAAACTCGCCTTAAAGTTAACTAACAAACTACCCAACAAAGTACCAGTTAATACAATGTACCAGGTTATACATGCATATGTTGGATGCGTTTTGAAAAAGGCGTGCAATAACCGCTTACCCGATCCAGATGAAGCACCACACGTGACCTGGTTAGCATGATTACAGACCGGAGTCCGAAGACTTTCGTCGAACAGGGTTCCTGGAGGACATGTTTGCTCCACCCACTTATACGTCACCGAACCGTCAAGCTCTGTTGAAGCATGCGCACACTGGCAGAATTTCTCACAATCAGAACTAAGAAGTGCCACCAGACGAATATTTTCGTACTCGTACTTGTTGCATGTACCTGAAAAAGAGGTTTTAAACATGTTAAAATCAACCAACTTTCAAAAAAGTTATTTTTAAAGTTCCTGGAGGGGCAGTGACTTGTAAAAAATATATCATAAGATGCCAATTATACATATATGGTATAATTGTATTCATAAATATTATGAAAATCGATCTATCTATTACACGCGTCTGATACATAAAAGCATTTAGATAAAAATCACGAAAAAAAAGTATTTTTACCGTGCTCTCGTGTGCAAGCATCGCCATCAGCTGCCAAAACAAATAAATATATAAGTGCACGATGTGAGTTGAAATTAAGTATTTTACATTCATTTGTTAGTTTTAGATTTAAAAGCGTATGAAGTAATAACTATCTACGTTTAAGGTTTTGGGACTACTTGTTCCCCATTATAAAACAATCTTATAAAAATTTAAGATTAATTAATGAGGCACTGAAAGGTACACCATTTCCAATGTTAAAATAGAACCAAGTGTCGTCCGTCCTGTTAGTATGTTCGTCCTCCAGTTACATCATGTCAACAAATCAAAACCCAAACAACTGGGTTGAAGGTTATAAAACTGAGCATGGAAACCAGTCTCAAATCTCGAGCATCTGATTGGCTGAAATGGCGACTAGTCGTTATTTCAGCCAATCAGACGCTTGAAATTTGAGACTGGTTTCTAATCTCAGTTTTATAACCTTGGCACCTGACAACATATAGAAACGCTTCTTCTTTAAACACGAAATACATTTTTTTAGTTTCTTTAAGTACATTACGTGACACTCATTATTGTTTGTTATGTTTAAAAACTGTTTAAAAAAGTAATGAAAAGTCTGTTCTGTCATATTTTTTAATCAAACCTGTTAATTTTTATATTTAATTTACCTACAAATGCAAGTGTCCAAAAAAGAAAATTAATAAAATAAAGTATAGAATGTTTAAGCTTTATATAAAAGCATTTAGTCCAAAAATACATCAGAAACCAAAAGGCATATGAAACATGCTTTATCATTGCAGCAGTTTTGAGCTAGTTAGGTTTCAAAATGCGGAACAATAAACGTACGTTGCGCGCCTACTGGACACTGCACATATTCTTCGTGGTTGCATACTGGAGCAGGTAAGCTATCGTCAAACAGAGTTCCAGCCGGACAGATTTGTGCCACCCAGTAATACGTCACGGAACCGTCAATTTCCGTTGAAGCATGCGCGCACTGACAAAACCTCCTGCAGCCGGTGCTTCTGAGAGCAATTAGACGAAGATTTTCATATTGATCCTTATCACAAACACCTGTGGTAATATAGATAATTGACCTTTCAAAAATAAATATATAATGTTTTTTTTGTTTTTAGTAAATTGTCGAAAAAATGCAACTATTGTAATGGGTACAAACTGTTTATCCTCACTGATGTTGATATGTTATGAAATCGAATGACAATTTTGTTAAAAGATCTACACTTTTCGATTTTGATTCATCAGGTCTTTCTGACCAAAAGCAATTTAGCACTGTAGATTTTGATCAGACCGCACAGATGAAAACCGTATATATGGAGTAAAGGTTAAATGTTTAATGAAAAACATTGTGTATTCCTAGTCCATTAGGAATTGTAGTGTTTTTATCTGTATTTTCTTATTGACAGTTTTGTGATTGTAAATTATGGCAAGTATCTCATGTTTTATCCATAAGCAACCATATCATAACGGTCAAATTAAACGAAACCTACGAAAGTCTGGGCAAAAACGACAAAAGCAAGTTGTTTTAAAATATAAAAACTGTCTTGATTTGACAATTCCAAAAAAAAGTTTAAAAAATACATACCGTGTTCCTTTCTACACTCTTGGTTCCAATAGTCTGAAAAGCAATCGATTATCTGTCATTTTATTTTTGTGACTAACTTAAATAATTTTCAACTGAAAAAAAGATTTTTTTTAAGAATTAGGCTTTGAGGTCTTAAACGAAGCTTCAGAATTGTGCTCCATTAAAACCGACAATTAATCAACCATCAAATATTATTAATGTAACCTCGAAAAAGATATTAGGTGTTATTATATCGATAACTAGTTAAGTTGGAAAACTCATATTGCTAAGGCATACAAAATCTGTAACAAAAATAGCCTTGTCAAATAGAATGGCTTATTACCTTGCACAATAATGCAATTATTCTATAATGCGTGTATAATCCGTATTTTCCCACATTTTTGATTATGTCTGTGTTGCATGGGTCAAACACACACTACTAATTATAACCCGGATCTTATCTCATTGTCATGAAACTCTTATCACAGTCTAAGATCAGCAACAAGATCGGACATGTTACATACAACATGAATTATTTTACATAAAATCACCATCAACATCATTTAATTTATTATTATTATTATTATATTATTATTATTATTATTATTATTATTATTATTATTATTATTATTATTATTATTATTATTATGTAGCAGCTTTTGGGAATATAGCACAAACATTATTTAATGTTAGTATGAAAACATTCTGATTTAATTTATCTTATGAATGCCGCAACGCTAACATTTTGTTAGATATTACTATTACCAGTACATCAAGATATTGATAAACTTAATAGGGTGCTGTTTTGTATGAGACAGGTATACTTTATGATGATTTTGTATTGGTTGACTCAGACATACCGTTTTCGATTTTGCATGGTTTGACCAGATTTTTATGGTACGACCAGATATACCTTTTTGAATTTGTATGATATAACGCTTAATACTTTTATGAGTTTCTACCGTATAACACATAATTATATACATTATTAATTTTTAGTCGTATTTTGTAAACCATATTGTAATTGAAATTAATACTAAAATACATTCAAAAACAAAGTTTTTTAATTAATTATAGATGGATAAATTGTAAAATATATGAAAAAGATTCGTATTAAAAGGAAAATATACACATAAAAATCAAAACCAAAAAAAGGTGGTAAGATACTTTGTAACAGTTTGTACAAAATACAAATCACAAACAAAACCTAAATACCATGACAAGATACCATTTTAATTGTTTATATACAAATCATAACTTAAACCACCAATACCGTGGTAAGATAATTTTGAACTGTTAATATACAAATCACAAACAAAACCAAAAATACCGTGGAAAGATATTATTGTAACAGTTAATATACAAATCACAAAACAAAACAAAAAATACAGCGTTATGATACTGTTAATATACAAATCACAAACAAATCCAAAATACCGTGGTAAAATACTTTTGAACTGTTAATATACAAATCACAAACAACCCCCCCCCCCCCCCCCCTAAAAAAACGTGGAAAGATATTATTGTAACAGTTAATATACAAATCACAAAACAAAACAAAAAAATACAGTGGTGACATAAAGAAAAAATATAATTATTACCTTGTAAAAAGCTCCCCTCCACAGCACTAAACAAAGCCAAAATCACGAAAACAATCATGTTGTATCACCACTAATTTTCAAAACTAAGAAGTTTATCCTCTCGACCAGACTGTCTCGTACTTTATACCCAAATCATACCCAAATCATTATAAAATATGGTACACTTGAAACTTTATTATTTATAGCCACTTACAATAAAGATATGGCTAAATTATATATTCCCTATGGCTTGTCCGTGATTTTCTTTTTCATTCTGTGCATGCAAAATAAGGGTGTACATTTTCAATGAATATACCTAGACATTATGGTGACGGAAACGATATTACGTGCATTTGCATTTTTGACCATTGTTTACAAAAATACCTGCAAATCCATGAAATCGGGTGGTAAAATGTACTCTTTTCGTACTCAATAAATCGTTAATGGAAAACAAAACAAGCATAAAAGAGGGTGTATCTTAAACATTGAGCACAACAATTTAAAAGTGGAATATTTGGCAAAAATCCTTACTCTTTTTTACCGTCTTTCGGATCCGATTCAAACTCTATGCAAGTTCAAAATGTCGCTTGAAATGTTCATGCAAAATCAATTTTTAGGCACATCTTTGCAAAACCGTAAGAAACTCGACAATGTCCTTAACGAATTACTCAAGTTTTCTTAAATTAAGGTATTGGAATTACGAATGTTTCAAAGTTTTCAAACCTCACTCATATTCTGATATCCAAAACTTACTCATGTACTCGTGTTGAAGAAATGTCATTCATCCTAGTGTTATACAAAAAGAAAGACTTTCTTAGTTGTTGTAAATAGGCAAACTTACGTAATTTTAATCAAAAATAATTTTATAGCAATCTCACAAAATTTCTAACGAGTAATAATTGGTAAATACGAGTATGGTGTGTAGCGAGTACTAGAAACCATGAAAATACTCCTTGTAAAACAAACGTGTAACATTACAGTGTGCTGTGGGTTTTTTTGCGCATAATGGTATGGCAGCTGTTGGTAGTGTGGCCACTGTTTGTTGTTGATGAGCAATGTCAGTTCGAACAAGTGTCTGAACATGTATTTTGTGAATAGTTCTAGTATGCATGCATGCATCGCCATTAACGTTCCCATAAATAAAAGTTAGAATACAAGTTTACAAAACCAATTAAGCAAACGCTAAATTTGTAACTTAATACAAATTTTAATTTGTGTTATCGAAAATTAATTATTTTACGGAGACAAATTTGCTTAATTTTTCAAATCCGTCTACTCATATAAAATCCAAAACTGGGTATGTTTATGCTTATTTCTGTTGATGTTCTTATTATATGCAAGAAAAAGGTGTGATTTGACCGACCATAAACAAATTGACGGTATTCCAATGACAACACATTTATAAATTGTTGTTGCTTTGTGAAAAGCTGTTGTTGTTGTCCCCATTCTCGTTAAGTTAATATTTTAATGCCTTTAAATTATAAACTTTATTTTACTCTTATAGAACTTAAATGTGTTACCTCTTATAATTTACTTCAAAAGAAGAAGTCTTAAATCAATGATTTATTAAATAATATTTGTTTCTATTTTTAGAGTACATAAAAGAAAACGTCACCGGTAAAATTTAGTAAAATAATTTTAAAATAGGTTTCCGTATTGAAGTTCTTGGGGAAGATGGGTATAGGGGGGGGGGAGGGGGGGGGGGGCTTTAATAAATTTTCTATATAAAATTTTGCCATTTTACACGAAATAATTGATTATTTCAAGCGAAATATAACTGAGATCAGAAAATGTAAAGTGGCTTTGACTTGGTGTCTCAAGTTAGCAAGAAAAATTTTGGAAATATAAATGGAGTTGGTAAAAATAGATGAAAAGGGAACTTTGAAGACCCCCGAACACGACAAAAATGAAAATATTGCAGGCTCGGTTTGATTGAGCCTGTTCATGGGCAGCAATGGAAATACTTATTACTGCCCACGCCGCCTAGCCCCGGGTTGAGCGCTATTCAATATTTACACCAATAAACAGTACATATTTGATCTAAAGATTGATCTAAAGTGACCTAAAGATATTCAGGTCACTGTTAAATTATTAAAAGGTGAAATACAGTTAAAAGAAACAGATGTACAGTAGTTCATCGGTATTAACAATGTCACTGATTTGTGATCTGTACTCTTAACATCTTGCCTGACAGCCATAAAAGAACAGGTTATTAAGTATTGTGAAAAGATTTTTGAAACCAGTGGCAAAAATCTTTTTTTTGTTCTTAAATTTACTCGTGTGATGTTTAAAAAAAGCTTGAATCAAATGATAATCATGCGTACTCTTTGTCTACTTATGATTTTTACACATTGTATACTTTACTTCCTCATAATGTAATAAGAGACAAGCAAACTTTTGCAAGAGAAAACAAAAATTTATAGCTTGTTAAGAACATAGAGCTTTTTTCGGTTTTTATGATAATTATACCTTATGGACTTGTCAAGACCTGATGTTAGATTTGGTATCCTTTATTATAAACAAGTAATAGGAATCCCTGTGTGTACTAACTGTGCACCCCTTGTTGCTGATCTGTTTAATTATGTTATGAAAGAGACTTTATGCAATATCTTTCTACCGAACATCAAGATGACATTATTTCAGCCTTTAACAACACCACGAGGTACCTTTATTACTTGTTCCGTATAGATAATAACCATTTTCCAACTCTGGTTGATAAAATATATGCTAATGAACTTCAGCTTAATGAAGCAAACACTTCAGAAAAACAATCAAACGTTGTTGATTTAAATCTCTCCGTTAAAAATGGTGAAGTAACTACTAAAATATATGATAAATTTTAATTTTAAAATAAAAAATGTTCAGTTTTTAGAGGGTGATGTTCCCCATGCAACATCTTACTGGTTGTTCGCTTTTCTAGAGCTTTTAGCAATGTTAAAGATTTCAATGAAGGGAATCTTTGCAAAACTGTAAAAACTTTTTTACGTTATTTGTAAAAATCATCTGTAATGTTTATAATAGGCTACCAACATGATATTCTACAGCGCTCTGCATAACTGATGATTAACTTATCTGCAGTTGATCGTTATGCTTACTTTTCTTTGGTTGCACGACGGTGTCAGTGATTTAAGAGTTGTTGAAGTTTTATAGAGAAATCTTGTAAAAGAAGGTCGATCAGTTTCTTTTATCCCGGTCATTTCGTTCTTGCTGATTTGGCTCCAGAGGCTCTGATCTCGGTAAGCTCATTGAATACCCGCCCTTTTGCTTTACAATACTTTAAGCTTCTTAGGTTTTTAAAAATGTTTGTGTGCATTTGCACACTACATTGTTGAGTGGATGGGAGGGATGGAGTTAACAGGGTTGTCAATACCACAAATTACAGAATTTTTTTTGCATTTTTATCGCCGATACCCAGATTAAATTGATAAGTAAATGTGTACTTTAAAATCATATTGAAACAAGGTATTTCAAAACCAGTTTTGTAATTTCTTGAGACTTTATTTATAAACGACAGAAAATAAAAAGCATTGTTAATTTGTTCACCTTATTCGTCAAAACCTACTGTAAATTTAAAAAAAGGAAGGTTACAAACAAGCTCCGCATGTCTGGTGATTAACCCATCTACTTGTTGTGCTTACCTCTTTTTGTAGAGGTTTAAGAGTTTATGAAATGTTTATAGGGAAATCTTGCAAAAGAACCTAGAAGCTCGGTCTGTTTTTTATCCCCGCCATTGTGCTCTTGCTGATTTGACATCATGTGGCTTTGGTCTCAGTAAGATCATTGAGTACCCGGTATTTCCTTTATAATACTTTAATACCATGCTCTCTCTTTTCCTCTCTACTTTTTTGGCTTTGTGGGGAGGCTGGTTTTCTGAATGTGGCGATTCCTGATCTATATATATTACTTTTGTATTTATGTCGTTTCAAACTGTGTTGGTAAGCGTAAGCAACACCCCGTCTCTGCTAAAAAGTCACTAATCGGTTATAATAGTTCTAAATAGTTTTTTGAAATACTTATTTGTCATATGCAAGTAGTATATTATACCTACCGGATGAATTGCCAGTAACAACACCTGAACTGACGTTTACAGCTACTGTACCTCCTGCATCACACGAGACCTGATTTGCATGGTTACAAACAGGTGTACGGAGACTCTCATCAAACAGAGTACCTGGAGGACATGATTGTTCTACCCAATAATACTTAACGGAACCATTCGGCTGTGTTGACGCATGCGCACACTGACAAAACTTCCCACATCCTGAGTTTGGCAAAGCCACCAGTCGTTTGTTCTCGTATTCAGTTCTGTTACAAGTGCCTGTCAGTCAAATGAATGTTAAAAGTATGTGCAACTAATCGTCACAAATAATTGCGTAACATGTTAAAGTCGAACCGAACACATTTTGTACTACAAATGAAAGCCTGACTGAGATAAATCAGCATCCCCATTTTATAACAATTTGCAACTTCGGCTTTCTTCGCTATTCTTCGACAAGCGTCAAAGCTATGATATGTCATAATGCTAAGATTTCTACGCTTGAATAAAAAGAGCGTATTTAGTTATGGGAAATAATATTTTCGAGGTTTTCTGACATTTTGAAAGTCCCTCGACAAACTCTAAAACATTTATGATATTTACATGCTTATGCTTGGAAAGAGCGAGACAAGTACGCTACAATTTGAATTCAGAGGGCTCCGCCAAAATGGAAAAGATGGCGGACTCTCTAAATGCAGGTGTAAGACCTATAAAAAGCTCCCCCTATATAAATTATAGTAATAGTGACATATTTCAAAAGGCAGGCAATCGTAGCTGGAACCATTTGCTATTGGGTCACATTTATGCTTTTACGTTTTAACAAGTAAAGTATAGGTTATTTATTAATTAAGAAAGAACCGACACCTTGATAACGCAGCACTATTTTTTTTTTCAATTCTATGTGAATTCCGAAACTGTTCTTCATATGCTATTTATAATCAGGGCCCGTTTTTATAAAAATCATATCCAGATATAAATTTGCTATCAGTGCGTCAGTATAAGAATGTTAATTACTTAAATTATGTCCCTTTCATGCCAGACAAGCCATCTGATGCCCCTATACAAATAGGGACCATTTAGTGTCAGCCATTGTCTAAGCGGGAACATCCGGCAAAGAATTTATGAGCAGTCCATCAGAGGCCTGAT